>JAMAGU010000004.1:2722831-3084180 GCA_023626375.1 Talaromyces sp. PF30-5 | reverse complement strand
GTGTCGCCGGCGGTGGGTCCCCGCCCCCCCCCCCCATACTAACAGCATGAACTTACTGACCATCTTCACCTACTCTATTCGGCGAGTCATTTTCATGTGGGCTTGGGCTGATCAATCATTCAGGGGGAGCATTGGACAACATGACTATCTTAACGGGGAATATTCAATATTGCCCTGGGAAACCACTGCACACTGGTTCCACCATCTTCAATTATTTTTCCTGGTCTTTCAGCTCTTCCAACTTCATTCACTCAGTTGGAAGAATCAAATCACTCGTGCATCATGCGTATATTTGGAGCAGGGCAGTTGCTCTGGTCGTTGGTATTGTCTAATACTGTGCTAGGCTTTCCTGACACGGGGAGCTTTCATGATGGTCAAGGGCATAAAATTCTGCATAAAAGATGCCCATTTGCCAATGATGAGAAGCCACAACCGGACTTCGGTCACGAGAAGAGATTTCTCTTTTCTTCCATGAATTCTCCTATTGATAGTATGTCCTAAAGTATGCATTACAAGGGGTTGGGTACTAAAAAGTACAGTTACGGGAGAACATACCTTTCAGCCACCAAATTTCGACAATGGTGACCAGCGTGGTCCTTGTCCGGGCTTAAATGCACTGGCAAACCATGGCTACATTCCTCGTAATGGAGTTGTCTCAGTAGGTGATACACCCCTACTCTCATAGACTATTGCTAATCACCTTACAGTTTGGGAATGCAATCACAGCCATCAACGAAGGTATGGGCTCTGTACGTTGGAGGTTTAGATGAGATACTTATCTCTGGATTTAGTTTACGGTATGGGAGTTGATCTAGCTACTGTCCTCGCGATAATGGGCACGGTGTGGACAGGAGATCCGCTCTCTCTGGATCCTAGCTTCTCCATCGGCGGTCGAGACACTGGTGTCAACAACTTGCTTGACAATCGTGGGGGTCTACTCGGTAAAGAATCCCTTCATAGTGTATAATCCCTTCTATCGTCAAGTTTTAACACCTTTTGGATAGGTGAGCCTCTTGGTCTTGATGGCTCTCACAACTTTATCGAAGCTGATTCCTCCAATACCCGCGACGACCTCTATGTCACCGGAAATAATCATCGCTTGAATATGGACAAATTTATGACTTGGTATAACATGTCCTCAGATGGCACCTTTGACATGAACCTCATGGCAAAGCGCGCGAAGATTCGCTTCGACGAAAGTATCCAAACAAATCCCAATTTCTATTATGGACCTGTCACTGGTCTAATTGCACGCAATGCCGGTTACATTTTTTCTGCGCGGATGTTTCGCAACCATTCACACGAAAACCCCGAGGGGGTGTTGAGTAAGTGACAGCATGTAACTAGCAAAGCAGGTGTCTTGACAAATGCTAAGATCATAACAATAGCTCAAAGCCACGTTCGAAATTTCTACGGCATTTACGGTGAAGACGGAAACCTTACCTACCGTGAGGGATGGGAGCGAATTCCCGAAAATTGGTTCAAAACACCGGTGGACTATGGGCTTCTTCAACTGAACTTGGACACAATTGATTGGATATTGAAATATCCGGAGCTTGGCAGGTAAGAGCCCGTTTGGAATCTCATATTATATCTCTAATGCATCACGATTCTAATTGAATTCAGCATTGGAGGAAATACCGGTACAGTGAATAGCTTTGCTGGCGTTGACCCTGCAGACTTGACCGGTGGTGTCCTCAATTTGACTAGACTTTTGGAGGGCAACAATCTGCTTTGTTTTGTAATGGAGGTATTGAAATTTGGTAGCCCCAACGCACTGGATGGGCTATACAAGACTATTGCCGAGCCACTTGAGTTCATCACTAATATTTTAGCTGTTCCTCTGCTCAATATCACTTGTCCTGCATTTGAAGATCTTCAGATTGGTGGCAAGCCTTTCTGGGAAGCGCTTCAGAATGATTTTCCCGGAGCGTTGAAGAGCAAAAGTGCTTTTTAGGTGATCGATCGATGCCATATGTAACTTTAGAAGCAATGGCTGTTCATTAAAAATCAGCTGGTACCCATCATATCCTTGCTATTTAAATGTTCCTATGTACATGATACACATGTATGTTGCTGTATTCGGACTGTTCCAAGTTTTTTCTTCCTCAAGTGCTTCAAGTTGAAATCATTATCAGTTCGAGTTTATAATATGGCCTTCTCTTATTCAAGGTCTTCTTATAATCCAGATATTATCGAATTTGTTTCAATTCAACTTTTAATACTGTTTCAAATTAATACCATTAGGTACTTCCTTGAAAATTATTACTACAATGACTAGGTAATAAGGTAGAAAAAATAAAGCGTGAGAAATATTCATATAAATTTGCAACATACAAACGCAAGCAACAGCTTGCTCCGAGGCACACAGAAAGAACTTGAAGACAAAAAATAAACGTAAAAATAGATCAATGTAAAAAAGGGGGAGGGAAGAACAAGAGACAGCCTTGGAAGCAAGGCTAGAGCAATGCCAGAGAAAGGTAAAGTAACTTGAAGTACTACATCATGATGTGCACGACCTTCAAGTGCTTGGAAACAGTACAAGTAGTAGGGAAGGACTTCATGATTGCCAAGATACCATCCAGGATCTAGCATATACACAAGCCTGAACTTATAATATAAAATCAGACTCATATCATCCTTGATGTTCCTTCAAGTTGATCTTGAATATTCTCCCTTCCTCTCACTATGTTCCAATTTGCACTTGGTTTGCCTTAGATTGTGCTCTCAGGTGCTCTGAGCCCCGTCCGAATTTGTTTTTCCGTTCTCTTTGCCCTTCTTTTTGTTCTTTTTCTTTGGCTTGTCATCCTCCTCATCTGGAGTAGGAGCAGGACGTTTTATTTGAACTAGCCCCCGGGTTATTCGAGACTTGAAAATATCCGGGACCAAGATATTTGCTTGCTCCTCAGGCTTGAGCACTCTGCCTACCATGCCTTTCTTGCGAATGAGCATTGAAAAGCTAGGTCTTTCCAAACTGACGTCTTGGAGATTTTTGCTCTGCCATATCTCATGATCTTCGGGATATTCAAACTCAAAGGTTCTCTGAAGGATGGATCTGTAGTTCCACGCGTTTATCACATACTCATACTTCCACGGCCTATTACTCAGAGCTGTGGGGTTTTCTTTGAAATGCTCGAGAACATCCTTAAGTGATCGGGCGCACCACCATATCTCTTCTTGTTCTTTGTCCAGAATTTCCTCCTCAACTAAGTGGTCAATCAGGGCCTCGAATTTGTGCTCGCCGCTAATATCAACCCAGTTACCGTCGGGGCCTTGATCTGCTTGATTATCCACGCACAGATCAGAAAGTCGAATTGTAAATGGCTTATTGCTCTTGTTTGCTCGAACAATTTGAATATCCGCATTGGGCACCACTGAGTACTTAGAATAGTCGAAATACCCTTCAAATAGTACCGAAGAAGGGGCGGAACTTGAGCCTCGACGGCCCCGGGTAGTAGTAAGTTGAAAAACCGAGTCATCCGGCTTAGTCTGGTGGTATCTTATATAAAATATTCTGTTAAGTTGTGCGAGTATCTCCTCTTTGTCAATTTTAGACTCTTGAATGACTTGGGGCAATTCTTGATACATATGTTGCCAGAGTGCGGACAGCCTTTTACGAGCCTCGGAGTTTAGTTTCAAATAGTCCTCCTTCCAATGAGATCCCACCTTACTAGCATTTTCAGATCCTTGGGCGCATAGACTGTTGACTTGCGCTTGAGCATCTGGATTATCTGCAATCCCGAGAATCTGCCAGACTTCGACTTCTTTGCTAGGTTCATAATACTCAGGATCTTCCCGCAGCTTGTCGACGGATTTTTTGGTCTTTCGATGATCTTTTTTTGACATTGTTGCAGGGTTTGTCGATCTGATCGCAGCTTTTTGTGTCTCTAGAATGATCTGGAGGTCGAATGGTGAAGAGACTTGGTGATTATTTGTGGTGATAGACGAAAGTCAATGAGTGTGAACTGGCAGCTTAAGTAGTTTTTCGGATTCGTTTGACTCAATTCTCTCTTCTTTAGAAACTAAAGGGGTAAATCAATCCAAAGAAAACTCAAAGATTCATCGCAATATTATTGAAAGAACACATGCCTCTTAATATAGAATCAAGTATCTCAAAGATCATCAACGATCAAAGAATAGCCCCGTTTCTCACGTCGGTGATCAATGTATCAAGTCTATCTTTTCGTCAAACCAAAAATCACCGTCGAGCTTTCATATTTCAAAACACAAAGATTGATGTCCACATTACATGTTGTGGGGAGTTGACACAGAAAGCAGTGATGGCAAAACAAAACATCGTAAAAGAGCACCTTTCATCATGGTATGTCTGACAAAGAATATCCAGCACTGAGGTCTTTGAATGAAATCAACCTCTGGTTTTATGGCACCTGGGATTACCATAAACCAAACCTACCCGTGTGGATGAGAATCTTCCAAGGAAACTTTGAATGACTTTGAAAGGAACCCTCAAGGGATGCCATCATTCAAAGGCAAAAAAAAAAAAAAAGGTACACTTCACTGTGCTATCCTGTTGAGTCTCTCTCAAGCGTTCATGTTCATGAAAGCCCCGCTGCGGCCTTATCAGAATACAGATGGCAATCTTGTAAGTAAATACCTGTTTAATCATAGTATCTCCACGTATCAAAGCTAAGCCGCGATGATCGTATCTACCAATCAGCGTCAAGATAATCTCCGCTTGCGAGGTGAGTCACGTGGGCCCGCCCCTTTGCGGCCAGCAATCGATCAACATTGATGAGAGCTGCGTCGAGTATTGCTACACGTTCTCCTTCCGGGTTTTTTGGTTATACTATTTCCTATTCATCTCAGTGCTCCTGTTTGCGTCCCTCCTTCAATTTTTCTCTTTGCTCGCGTGCTCCGCCACGAGTCCTCCACAAACAACGCTCTGTCCATAGGCTTTTTAGCCCTCGTGACATTTGCACACTTGTCTCCTATAACACCGACCCGTTCGAATCATTCGTCGTCTCAATTCAGTCTATTCGCCATTATCTCTTAAGCGCCGAATTCAAGGCTGCAGTCACTCATTCCGCGGTGCTATCCGCCACTCAAAATGAAAATTCCATCTTCCTCCCTCCTGCTTCTCCTCCTTCCTGCTCTTTCCACAGCCACAGCATCCACAAACCCAATCGGCGACGCATCCGATCGTTCATCTGGCAAAGGCTCCAGCATCGATAGCAGATATGCTAATTCAGACTCTGTTGTGGCCGGCAATGCTGTCAAAGGGTCGCTGGATGTCCCTGTAGACGGCAAGGATGGCAGGCCACATGCGGGCCCTTGGGTAGAAACTAATGCAGACAGAGACCGCAAGGGTAGTAAGGCAAGTGATGATATTGATCTCAGTTCATCAAAATTCGATACCAAGATACCATCATCCGATCACCTCAGCACAGAAGATGGGAAAATGATCCCGCATTCCAACGGCGGCGTCATGGATGACCCAAATCGTACCGGTCCCAAAGAAGGCACACGTGGTACAGAGGGAGGAGTATCGGAGAAAGGAAAAGAAAATCAGTACAATGCTGAAAAGGTACCTGGTAGCCCCAAGGAGGCGTTGCCGTTACCGCACAGTGAGAAGCAGAAGTTGCCCTCAGACAGCGACGATACTGGGAGCAGTGGCAGTCGAACTGCTGAGGGGGCTGGAACTCTTGGCATGCTCGAGGTAAGTTTGTTATTTCAAATGCTCTTTTGATTTCTTGACAGCAAAATGAAAAAGAGCCATTCTGACCCCCATCTAGAAACCGGCAGATCTACCCAACAAGCCCCACGATATTCCTCATCCCAAGTCACCTTCTCAGGTCAAGGACGATCCTCTGGCTATTCAGCATGGTTCTCCCGGTTCTGGCCAATATCATAGTTCCTCTGGAACGTACAAACAAGATACCGGCATTCCCGAAGAAAGCGATGGACTTCATTCTCTCATGTTCTCTTTCACCATGATCATTGTCTCTGAAATCGGTGACAAGACCTTTCTGGTTGCAGCACTAATGGCCATGCGTCACCCCCGTCTGGTTGTCTTCTCTGCTGCCTTCTGTGCATTGGCTGCTATGACAGTCCTATCTGCTGTTCTTGGCCATGCTGTTCCCACCCTCATTCCCAAGGGCCTTACCAAGTTTATGGCGGCCATCTTGTTCCTCGTTTTCGGTGCCAAAATGTTCAAGGAAGGTCGGGAAATGGCCCCCGATGAGGGTGTTGGAGAGGAGATGCGGGAGGTCGAGATGGAACTGGAGGAAAAGGAGCAGGAGCAAATCCGCATGGGTCGCCGTCGCTCGTCTGTCACCCCTCATTCCCTCGAAGCTGGCCGTGCTACCAAGCCCCGTGGCTCACACAACCGTCTGCCCTCGCCTCCCGAGAGCGTCTCCTCATCTTCATCTCGTGGCTCATCTCCTCATCCTCAACGTCGCTGGAACGACTTTCTCAATGGAGTCAGCAATCTCTTTTCTCTTCTCTTGAGCCCAGCTTGGGTCCAAACTTTTGCTATGACTTTCCTTGGTGAATGGGGTGATCGTAGTCAGATCGCCACTATTGCCATGGCCGCTGGTCAAGATTACTGGTGGGTAACAATTGGTGCTACAATTGGCCATGGAATCTGTACTGCTGCTGCCGTCATTGGTGGGCGTGCTATTGCTGGTCGTGTCAGCATGCGTGTTGGTATGTTTCCGTTATCTTACCATGATATTCCGTTTATTCCTCGACTAACCAACTTGCTCCAGTTACTTTGGGTGGTGCTGCGGCATTCCTTGTATTTGGTGTCATTTATCTCATTGAAGCGGCCTTCTAAGATCTTGCATGGGTGCAAGGCGTGCTCCCTTTCTTTTTTGTACTTTTACGAGGTTGGGCGGTGCATCTTCATGGAAAAGGTGAAGGTTTGTGATATACATCTTGTTTAAGCCTAATGATATAATATCGTACGTGGTCAACGTCATGGCCAAGTTTACTCAATGAAACCTACTATCCTGCTAGATTCTTTCCACTTCTGCGTTTGCCGTCTTAAAACTTCCAAGGGTGAATACAACGCCATTTCGAGGCCTGAGGCATCAAATAATCAATCACGTGACTCCCCCTAGGGTCCGGGCGTTAGGGTGATTAGGGTCCCTCACCCTCGACATCGCCGGATTATTAGTTCTGCCGCCTTCCTACCCCAACCCCCCTCTTGTTTTTACCTCACACCCCCATAACAGGTCATATCCGACCAGAGTTTCGCATTCACTCGCATCAAGACATCTAGAGTCAACTCAGCATTATCTCGGTACTGCTTGGTATAGTTACAAGAGTGGCTCATACTTGGTCATCTACTACTCCTTAGGCCAAAACAAACGCGCTTGTGACTAACTGGTAGCTGCGCACACCGCCCAGGATGTCACGGGTGGCTGGGCCCACGCCCTCGCGTCGGATAACCAGAAGCCAGAGTCGAGAACCAGAATTACAAAGCTATCAGTCCAATGTGGTCTCCAAGGACTCTAAGGGTTCCAAAGTCCCTGGAAATGGCAGGGCCAATGCTAATCGTGAGTTTTTGTTATGTCAGTTTATTGATTCCTGCCTCGGAAACTTGTTATGTTGCTGAGGGAACTACTACCACCCTCGAACTCTCATACTTCGGGGTGGTATTGAGTTTATAATATGGTATCCTCTACTTTTTTACCTTTTGGATGCCATGAAGTCCCTCGGTGCAATTTCTTGCAAGCGAGTCAGAATCATTTCATGAGTGCACTATTCTGACCTCTGTAGAGCTGAGCGCCGTCACTGAAGAATCACCGCTTCCTTCACGCCAAACATCCGTCTCTAAATTTGGTTCATCGGTCATTCCTGAATCCCCTGGAAACCAAGAAGGTAATACCAACATCTCTGGGACGACATTCCTCGAACAGACAGATGGAGGTTATGACGATGAAGCTTCAAACGACCCGCTTCTCCTGGTCGACGAGCTCCCAGACCTCCAGCATGCAGCGGTCAGCCTAATGAATCTATTGGTGTCGAATCCCTCAGATCCAATTAAGATTGTTAATGAGGCAAGGCGTATGCGTACTGCTGATCCGAGAAGCTCAGAGAGTAGACGTCTCAAATCCCATTGTCGCAAACTTGTTGAAAGAATGAAGCAGTTTAGCCTGCATACATTCATTGATGTCCATCAAACTCGCAGCTTGGTTCCTCCCGTCCCTAATATAGATGGCAATGGATCATGGAGCCCATCTCCAGTGCTACACATTGCGAATTGCGCGCGGTTAGCGTTCGAGTTGTTGCTATCAACTGCAGAATCTCAATCTGCACGTCAGGTGGTCGGAAGCCTGAATGATCAGTTCCCTGCGCTTTTCTTGGATAAATTGACTGGTGATGCCTCTATCGGATCTAGTAGTGCAGAAAAGCCAGCTTTTGATCTTGCACTTGAGATTCGAACTCAACACTTCATTGCAGAGTTCGAAAGACGTCAGAGCGAGAAGGATTTCGACCCAAGCTCATTGCTTCAGTCAGTATTCTACGATACCTCTCAGCATGAGGGCAATGAGTTGGACTCCCGCTGGCTTCGCGGATTTGCTCTGGAGACTTCCTTCCAGGATGAGAATAGATGCCTTCCGGAACGCTTCCACGATGCTGTTCTAGATCGCATCAGCGAAATCCAACTCTACATGTTTGACGATGACGAGTCTCCCAACCTCGGAGGCTTGAATGCAGTGTTTCCTTGGAAGCGATTCTCCGTGCGCATTGCCCGCTTTCTTCACAGTCGTGATCTAGAGATTCGCCGGGATCTGAAAACACAAGCAGCATTCGACAATGTTCAAGATCTTCTTGTGAGAATTCTTAATGGAGAGGAGGTGCTGCCTACTGAACCATCCGTGCCTGAGAATGTAGGGGACTTTTCCTCTTCGCTTGCCAATGAAGATTCTATCCAGAGTTCATCGGTACAGGAAAGTCCAGGAATTAGACGAAATGAAGAAGTTCAGGCAAGCCCGTTACCACTGCCAGATCCCACTGAAGCCACACATCCTCATTCTCCACCACACTCCCAACCTCAGTCTCCCCATCGATCACCCCCTCGATCCTTCGTCGACCAACATGCCTCAGCTAGTCAAGCCAAGCAGCCGATGTCAAAAGATCTTCGCCGAAGAAAATCACACAAGGGCTTTTTAAGCATGCAAAACATTGCCCGTCTGAAGCAACGTATGGATGGTTCCATATCAGGCTCACCGCGCCCAACACCAATAGCTCCCGAGCGAGGATCTGCTGTGAATGAAGAACCCAATATTGCAGAGCGGGACTTCGGTAACGACACTACCCTTCAACATGATTTGGACGACTTTGACCTCAGCGGTCTCCCCGAAGAGTCAACCACCCCTCCAGGCTCTGCCAGGACCAAAGAAATCAGCCACAACGGTCGATGGTTTGACTCCCCTAGACCAAACCAGGCTAGCCGCCAAGCATCGGCAATTCAAGCTCAGCAAACACCACCTCGCACATACTTTGACCGCCAAAACAACGCGTCTAGAGTATCTCCTATCAATGAATCTGACACGCAGAGCGCAGAGCGACAACCGGCTCAGTCCAACGTAAATGCGAAGAAGCGCCCTCGACAAGAAACAGATGACGAGGACGATTCTGACGACGATTTCGAGCAAAACACTCGCGTCCCCGATGTCAAGGCCAAACGAGCCGCTAAGCATGATCCACGTCGCGTTCGCCCTCGCCAGGAAACGGATGATGAAAGTGCAGCTGGTCATCAGCTCCAGGAACAACTCCTTGCCTCTAGCCATGTTGTACCAGCAACTCAACCTCAGCTACCTCCGCCCTCCACAGCACCTGCTCCTATATCTACTCCACAAACGCAATCGACACCTCAACCGCCCACGTCGTCTGCTCCCCAGCCGGTCCACCCTGTGGCACAGTCTAGCTGGGCAACTCGAAATGCGCCCGGTGGAGGACTTGATTCCACCTTTAGACCTAAAGGCGGGAGATGGACGCAGGAAGAAGATAATCGACTTATTCGGCTCATTGCTGCCCATGGTACCAGCTGGAGAGACATTATTCGTGAGGATAAAATATGTCCTGAGAGTGATGGTGGGCCTGTATTGGCTATCAAACAACGCTCAGGCGTCGATGTTAAGGATCGAGCTCGTGTGTTGAGAAGGCGTTATGAAAAGTAAGTTATCGTTTTAGACCGCTTCGCAAAATTATCTATACTAATATTATGCAAAATAGGGCCGGAGATCCTCTTCCTCCTGGGTTTCAAAAGGTTACCAAAGCTAGCTGGTGATCTACCAGCTTAACTTTCGAGCAATCATATTCTGATTTTCTTTTGCTTTTGCTTTTGCTTTTGCTTTTCGTTTTCTTTCTTTCTTGCTTTCTTGCTTTCTTTCTTTTTTTCTTCTTTTCTTTTTCTTGATATTTCTTTTGACTTGCTTTTGGGTGTTGCACTCTGTTCCTTGCTCTATGACTGTTTTTGGTGTTGACCAGGATTATTATGATACCCGTTGGCTATTTCTGCTTCCATCCTGCTCTATTCCATATAGACTGATATGTCTATTTTCATTATTGCTTCATTATTGGAGGCCTCTGTACATAATCTCACCTACTATTATATTAATTCTTCAATTCTCTCATTCTCGTGCTACAACTACAGAAATGCCCATGAATGTCAGGAAAAATTGCCGAACAAGATATCGAAGTCCATTCGGAATACTAAGTTTAGTCTAAGGATTCGATCTAGAATTCCTCAAAAGAATGTAAGATACAAAAAGTCAGGTCACAGCACAACAGGCCAGACACCGCCAATGTTCCACGAACCCGCCAGCGAGTCCATCATGCACAGTAAAATTACCAATTAAGTCCCAGTCTACCAGTAGGACCAGGTTGGAATTATCACGATATGCAATGGCGTACAAGGAATCGCGATTGTATAAGAAGATGCACTGATTCACTGTACAATCGAGTCCATAAAGGCCCTATTCAAAGGCAAAAATTTACCGAGGGTATTACTCCGATTACAGAAGCAATCCGAGACCGGCGACAAGGGCACCAGCGACCGGGGCAGCGCGCAGGCTATCGGCGGCATTTGGGGTGGGGGTGGGCGTTGCGGAATGGCTCAGAGAAGTAATAGCTCCAGGAACACTGCTGGTCTTTGATGAGGATGGTGGGGTTGAAGTGACAGCCTTCGTCACCATGGTCGAGGCGCCAGTCACGGTGCTAGTTGGCGCGTGGGTCGCAGCGATGATGATACCACCATTAGTGGTTGCGACGGCAGCAGTAGAGGTAGCCTCGGAGTCGGAGCCAGAGTCAGATCTCGCGTTGGCGACGGACTCGGTGTTGTTGGAGGATGAGATGAACTTGCTAGTAGTCAGGACGGTGTAGACCTTCATACCGCCACCTGCAACGTGAAGATGTTAGATATATTTTTCCATGTACCAACACCGTACGAACAATCGGAAAATTCGAATATTCAACTTACAGTTATCCTCGGGCCAACCGGCACAAGCTGAGTCGCACTTATCATCGTCAACTTTGGCTGACGAGACTGGGACGGTGTTGGTGCAACCGCATGTGGCGCCGTCCTCGAGGACGGCATACTTGAAGTTATCCTCGGTACATTGCTTGATGCAGTATTTGTGCGTTTGGAATGTGAATTGTTTCACATCCGTCAAGCCAGCGACGTCGGAGTAGCAGCCAAGTATGTTCATCGAAGAGCTGGCCACTGCCGGTAGGGCGAAAGCCAAGGAAGCGAGAAGATGCTGGAGCTGCATTTTGTTGTGTATAAACGAGTCAAGGAAAGACTTAGTTGAAATACGGAGTAGTCGGAGGATAAAGGAAAGAGAAAAATAGAGAGCGCGCGAGTGGGTTTGTGTATAACGAGAGCTATGTCGAGTATGTGGAATGCGCAGATGAAACGAGAGAACTGCAACGACCAGCGACAAACAGAAACTAAAGAACAAGAAGAGAAAAAAACGAGGCTTTTGCGTGCCTGTCTCACTTTTTAAAAAGATCTGACACTTAGCTACCCTGGTCGGCTCCCCGGGGGCACTCAGGAACCCGACCCATTATTTTATGGATCATGAAACGGAGACGATGACATCGTGAGGTGAGACGATCAGCTCTGAAACACTAATCGAATGGACCTATTGAACTCTGCGTGGTGGCTTATTGGTGCAAAGTGGGGATCGTCGAAACGATCGGCGTCCCCAGAGTGGGCAAGTCTTTGTCGTGCGAACGAACGAGTCAAATGAGCTTGACAGCCTTGACGAGTCAAGGACAAAACCCAGTACCCCTAGCTACACTAGTTTGCCACATTTTCATGGATTCCCTCCGGTTGGAGCCCCGTTTGTGTGGGGATCTTGCATTTTTGCGGCGTCCCTCCCTTCAGCGCCCCCTGGAATTCCCCCTTTATGGGAAGTCGGTTAGAGTGCTGAGTGGCTGATGGCGTTGCGAAAAGAGCGGAGGAACCAGGATGCTCCATTATGACCTTTCGGACGAACTGGAAGTCCCATGGGTGCTCTCAGGAACACCCAAGGATCCTGGTCGAAACTGCTATGACGGAGACCTTCCATCCAGCTTCCATAATGTTTCTCGCTTCATCCCGCGGTTCCACCCGGTTTGTTCGGCACTAAACATCAAGGGAACCCAGTGAACCACAAAGCCGGGCCCAGCGAAAGATTGGGCGTCTTGCTGGAGCTCTGGTAGAGGGGAAAGCATAATGCCGCTTTCAGATGTTTCGAGATGGAATTGTTCCTACCGCCGATGAGAGCCTTATCTCCCATATACTAGTCGTATATGTCCCTCCTTTATCATGGCCTCAAGCTACCCACAGCCGACGCATCGGCAAAACAGTATCACCTTGCCAGTTCTGGTAATGAGCGGCAGAAGCCGCCCTCCGCTTGTGAGGGGAAGGACGACAAGATAGCGGCCATGGCGCAATGCCTTATCTTATATAAATGGCAGCGTATGAGTCAAAAGGAAGACCAGGATTCTCCCACCGAGATTGTAGAATAATTCCACCAAAATGAAGGCGCTTTCACTTCTCGGATTGGCATCTTTGCCATCTGCTCTCGCATTGAACATCCCATCCCAGCAGATCTTCTTCTCCGACGGGGATACACCCCGCAATGCAGCCGTTAAACCTTCCGCCCGCGAGATATGTCCTCAGACACAGAAAGTCGCTGCCCCCAATGACGGCCTACACCCAGCATTGACCTTCCTAGAGGACGGGGCATTCCGAGCCCGCCAGGCGAAACGTCTCTCTCAAGCCGTTCAGGTCCCAACAGTAGTGGGCGACTTCGCGGATGACCCGTACGACGAGGCCTTTGAGCCTGTAGTTGAATTCCAGAAGTTATTGAAAACCTTATTTCCACTCGTGTAAGCGTTTGTTCCAATAAAGGCTCCAGCGGCTCAGAAATTGATGTATTTTAGGCACTCCAAAGCCGACGTTGAGCATATCAACCGCCTCGGTCTAGTCTTCACCTTCAAGGGCGCAGACACAACCCGCAAGCCAATTCTGTTCATGGCACACCAGGATGTAGTCCCAATTGATGATCCGTCCGACTGGACATATCCTCCCTTCGACGGGGTCTTCGATGGCGAATGGATCTGGGGCCGCGGCGCAAGCGACTGCAAAAACGTCCTTATCGGTCTGATGTCCGTTCTGGAAGACCTGCTCACCCAAGACTGGAGCCCACAGCGCACTATCGTCTTCGCCTTTGGTTTTGACGAGGAATCGCATGGTTGGTTGGGTGCGGGATCGATTGCCCCGGCTCTGGAAGAGAAGTACGGCAAGGACAGCTTCGAATTCATCCTTGACGAAGGTGGTATGGGACTGCAGAGCCTCGGGTCCGTCACAGCTGGTACAGACAGCGGCGAAGTTCTGTATGCACTCCCAGGTGTTGGTGAGAAGGGTAGCTTGGATCTTGTGCTTGAGCTTGCTGTTCCGGGTGGCCACAGCTCTATTCCACCCGCGCACACGGGCATTGGTATCATGGCTGAGATCCTGTATGAACTGGAGCGACAGGAGCTCTTCACTGCTTGGCTAGATGAATCGCACCCTTCATTTGGAACTCTCTCGTGTCAGGCAAGGTACTCGTCTGAGGAAGTCGAGCCCTGGTTGGCTGAGAAGCTTGCAGCAGGCGATGCCGCGGACTTGGCTGAAGCTGTTGCGCAGTCTCGTGGACCAGCGGTTCGATACACACTACAGACGTCGCAGGCTGCCGATCTGATTCGTGGAGGTGTCAAGACGAATGCGCTCCCTGAGAAAATCTCAGCTGTTGTCAATTATCGTGTGGCTCTGCACCAAACCCCTGATCTGCTCCGAGAACGTGCTATTCGCATCATCAGTCCTATTGCTGAGCGCCACAATGTCTCGCTCTCTGTTAACTTCCCTGACGTCGCGTCTGATGGTGTCAAGGCGGAGTCAGGCGACCGTACTTTGAGTCTCTCACCACTCAGTGATCCTCTCATCCCAGCTCCTATCTCCCCAACTGACCCATTGTCATCCAAGGTCTGGGCTCGGTTCTCTGGAGTGACTCGCAGTGTTTTTGAGTCGCATGCCAACCCGCTCAGCAAGTCGGATGTTGGTTCTTCTTCAGCCCCCACTGTTGTGGTGACTGGCGACGTTATGACTGGAAACACTGACACACGCTTCTACTGGTCGCTGTCAGAGAACATCTACCGATGGAGCCCATCCCGCGCGGGTGGGACTCTTAACATCCACACGGTTGATGAGCGCATTCGTTTGGATGTTCATCTAGAGGGTATGATGCTTTACTATGGTAAGTCTTAATTCCTTGCCCCTCTACTCCATATATGTCTAATTAATGAATTGCTAGATCTGATTCGCTCCTTTGATGGATGGGATGAAGCCTCCGAGTAAACTCTTATGCTTGACGTAACATTCAAACTGATCTTTGGCATCAAAAGTTCTTGGAGATGATGGATATTGAATAAGAAGGAGGTTTATTAAGAGTACTACTAGTAGTACCTAACTATGCACATAGGATCATGGTCGTAATTGGCCATATCAAAAAATATGTACATGCATCGTGATGCAGTATCAAGAGTAACGAATGAGATGAAGAAAGATCAATACAAATATTGATCTCTATGTGATACCTGTGTGCGACTCAAGTGCTCCTCTGCTTGTCTTCCAGTATGCATATGTTTAGTTATTGCTACCTATAAATAATATCAATTGATACTTACGTAGTAGACTTACAGATGCAACATTGAATGCCTTCAAATGTTCAAATGCCACTCAAGTATACAGACATCTGCCAGTAGATAGCCAGAGATCACATCATTTCAAAACGGACTGGTCGATGGATTTTCTCTCACATATCAATTGATGGCCCATACACAAAGACTCTTAGGCGAAGCGAGGGGTGCCTTTGATAGTGTAGGGAGAATTCAATCTACAATTTCTACCAGGAATTAACTCGAGAACAATGTCGTCCAGAAACAGAGTATCATTGAGTATGTATGGACATAAGATGTTCCCGGTGACAATTAAAGGCACCCAAGAAGCACAAAACAGACACACAACCAACGCACTTGACGTTGCCTCTGGTTGAGAATGGATCTGGGGATGGGTATCAAGGGTTACAAAACAACAAACATTACATGTCTCTTTCACAGGAGTGACGAGACAAATGTAAACGAATGGATGACGACCAGCGCGTCGTCATGCCTATCCCCCAAGATTGACCAGATCAAAGGGCTAACAAGCTCATCAACCAGTGGAAGCTTTCAGTTGAGGGTGGAGCGTAGCATAGGTATGAAAAAGATAATATGTAAAAATAAATGCACAAGAAGCGAAGGTGAAAGGTCTTTTACGAGGTCACCAGGAGGGGGGCGAAAGTGCCACCTACGACGGGACGGGCGAAGAAAAGCGTTGATGGGTAACTGAGTTTGGTTAGCTTTGGATCACGAAGTATCAATATAGGAGCAACATACTCTCCGCTGACAGTGTCATACAAGTCAGTGAAGGCCTTGTTGGTTGGCGTCTCATTGACCCAGGTCGCCAGGTGCTCGAAGAACATGGTACGAGTATCAGTCGCCGCAATAGCTGCTGCAAAGGATTCCCAGTCGGCTATTTCCAAATTAGCTTGGGAAGTTCACGAGGAATCTAGATCAGAGACAAACTCACCCTTGGTTTCGGTGTGGCGCGTGTCGAGGGGAACGCCATACTTGTTCACAATAGTAGGGTAGAAATCACTCTGCATCTGGTATACGGAGTCAGGCACCAAGCCTAGACCCAGCTGCGCATCCGCATAGAGGTTGTACAGGAGACCTAGAAATATTACGTGAGCCTCGGCATGTATGAATTCTTGAATATCAACTTACCGTGGCTGCTCGCGTTGCCGTAGTTCAAGGTAGTGTGGGGTGGAGAAGCGTCCTTGTTAATTGCCAGGTCCTGCCACTTGGTAATGTAGCTTTGGGCAATGCTGGAATAGTTGGCAGCATCGGCAGTGTGACCAGTGTGGTTTGCAATGACAGCCATAGCCTGAATACCAATCATACCCTTCAGGGCCAAGTTGGTTTGATTGCTAATCGCACTGGTTAGTTTACACTCTAAAAATATTAGGTGTTTTACTTACGCCAGCGACCCAGCAAAGTCATCGGTCGAAATCTGGTTGGCAGGGTACAAAGCGTCATCGATCAGGTATCCAGTCCACTGAGTGAGAAGCTTGTAGCGTTCTGACAAGTAATTTACGTTCTTAGTCTTCTGTGCATATGCAAGAGTCATGATGAGCATATTTCCACACTCTTCCAAGGGCATCTTCTCATCGTTGCCATCATCGTGCCCAGTCGCGTTGGGATAGTGGGAGCCCATGTCATGCATAGCATAGGTGTTGGGGTATTTTCCAGCCAACTGGTTTTCGTATAATGGCTCCATGACAAGCTTCAACAACTCCGGGTTGGTGTAGAGGAAGAAAGGGTAGACAGGGAACATAACGTCCACAGTGTTCAAATTACCATCGGATGAGATTTCCTTGAGGAACAGGTACATCTTGTCTTCCGTTCCGCAAAGCTGGGTGGCTCCGATTGCTTGTCGGGCTGAAAGCGAGGTAAGCGTGAGATAGTCATTACCACCGATCGCGGTAGAATCTTGGGCAACCTGGTTGTCGAAATCGCTAGATAGAGAGCTAGATGTACTGTAATCCTTGTGGAAGAACGACAATGCATCCAGTTCAGTGTCGAAGTATGCCTTCCAGAGAGACTGAACAGGAGCATACGATGAGGAACCTTCAAACTGGACGGCATCATCTTGAGTGACGCCAAGCGAGAACAATGTGTTGACCGGAGTTGAAGAGACCGATCCCAGATTGGATGCGAATGCAAACACGGGCCAGTCATCCTGAATGGCACGATAGTTGGTGTCGACACCATTGGTCAGGGAACCATTAGACGAGAACTGACCTCGAACCACGGTATCCCGACCAGATTGACGCGTTGTCTTGTCAGAGACATCAGTAGCCCAGTACCAGTAGCCCCATTCGGCTTGTTGGTTGACTTCAGAGAAAGCAAGCTGTGTCTGGCGGTAGACTTTGTGGTATGCCACGTCTCCAGTAGTCCCATAATCCCATTGAGCAACTGCAGAGCGATCTCCGGATACCCATTCTGCAGTCATGGTCAACAATCGGAACATATGGCCCTGAGGGTTACCTATGCATTGGGAACTTACCAGCAGATATATCAGCATATACCTGTACATCATGCTCTTTGCCATCGATAGAAGACACTTCTACATTCAAGTAAGAGAAAACGAGAGACTGGCGTTTAAGATCATTGGGTGTGATTGGGGACATGAAAGTAATGTTCATTTCCACTGCACCAGCAACATTCATAGTGAAGATGCTCTTGGTGGAAGTGTACTCCAATGATGTTTGGTTGACAGTCGTAGTTCCAGGAAGACCCATCCAAGTGTAGGCCTTGCCATCCACACGAATCAATCCGCACCAGCCAGTGACTTGGTTCCTGTCCATCAAATGTAGATTAGTTTAAGTTCAATAGACCGTTGCAGATCGAAGCTTACTCCCAGAACGTGGGCCATTCGCCAGCTAGATAGCCTCCATTGCCACCATCACTTCCAGCATCAAGCCAAGTGCTCAGGTACGGCGACTTGACTGCCAAAGGTACAGCCGGGGGACGAGCAGGTGTAAACGTCGACGTTGCGCCAACATAGGCTACAAAGGACGAAACCAGGAGACCAAGCTTATACAGCTGCATTATGCCGGGGAAGTCGGGAAAGGATTGGACGGGTTCAGCAGATCAACCCAGGAGCTTGTCCTTTTTTGTAATATTTATTTGTCGACAAAGGAGTGCAAACAAAATGAGAAACACAAGGGCCAAAATTAAAGTGCTCCGAGGAAGCAAGCTGCACGAGCACTGGGTATGACAGGGCAGTTGCAGGAGGGGATCGGCGTTGTGTTTACAGGAATGCCAGGGACATTTTTATACTTGAGTCCACCATCTAGCAGCGTGAATGAAAAAGAATGCTTATAGGTCCATCCCGGACCCGCATGCCAGAATGCTCCTCTCCACGGCCCAAAGAAACGATCCGGTATAGCGCGATGGGGAAGATGATTTGACTGGGGCCAGCAGACCTGCAGGTGTAAAAAGAAAGTTCCGAAAGCGCAAGTCGGCTGATCTCCGTCAGTGCCCGAAGGTGAGATCTCATGCGGCCGCTTCAGCCATATGGTAAGGGAGGGAAAGACGGGATGTGAGGGGTTAGGTAGGATCCATGGCAGTGCAGGGGGGTGGATAGAGGGGGGGGGGGGAGAACCACGCTGATGGATACATTTCTGTGTCAAAGGGGGAATGGTGCAGTTCACCTGGAGAAGACTAACTAGACTAACTCCGAAGGAATGAGAATCCGTCAAGCGAAGCCGACAATATCCCAAGGTCGCATGGAACAAGCAGCGGTCTATGCGGGATCGACGACCAGTAGTATCCACGAGCAATCAAAGCCCCATTTTTAGTCTTTCACTGAACCAGCTGCAGATGACTGAACACACGGGATGGCGCAAATAAGAATGCGGAGGAAACAAGCGTGGTGGTACTTTGAAAGAAAACAAAAATGACTGAACGAGTGACTGCATGGGACCATCAAAGAGAATGACTTGAACACAGCCAAGTGTATATTCAATGTTGGTTTTTGCTTGTTTCCGTGAAACCCGTTCATACTAGGGCAAGCAATCCATCGTGAGGAAAGCGCCGGGTGAGCATGATTGCATCATGCGCACGACCTTTCCTCGGCAGTCGGCTTCGAATATCTTAAGTCCTTGGCAATATAAGTTGTTCGTTGTTTTCTCTTTAGTGCCTGACAAATATGCGGGGCAAATGGTGATCAGCAGAGCCCGGGTCCCGGATCACTGTACATGTATAAACATCATGTTGGGTGAAGTGTAACATGGCGTTGGCCAGAGAAGCACGACATCAAGATTGGGAATGGGTCGATCGCCCGGGGACCTGCAGCAGTTGATCGATGAAGAGCCCTCATGGCTTTTTCGACGGCCCAAATCAGAGATGTTCCCCTTGCAGAAGAAACAAGCTATACGCGTCAGCTCCTTTGTCAGGACTTGGAGAGTCCGATCGGGACGAGTCAGGGAAGTACCCAGTACTTGATCTGAGGTGTGATGTGGTCGCGTGAGGCAAGTATCAGTGACCCGCTCTGCTTTGCGGCTCCACATCCTATTGGCACTCCCTTGCCGATGAGCGACGGCTGTGATACGTCAAGACCTGGCTTCAAGGGGAAATGAAAGCCCGTGCAAGCCCTCAACTCACGTTTTCTCTTGAACTCCCCGTTGTTTGCCGGCTGTGGCTAGTAATATTCCGGTGCTGGGGTCGCCTTGGATTAGGGAGACGATTGGAGGAACTAGACGAAAAGAGTTCTCGAGTGCTGAGGAAACGAGATTGACCACGGAACGATGTAACATATTCAAGTTTTAGTGGCGTCGTGCCTCCCCAAAGCCCATGTTTTGCTGTCCCACACTATCATATACGGACTATACAATTTTGAGTCAACTCCGAACACCAAAACCATGGCCACTAGCTCAATTTGCTTGCATTACCCATTTTTCTGTTGGGAATTCAAGGTAGGACTGTGCTCAACTCACGGACCTACTTAGTTTGCTGTAGATATCAGGATCAATCTGTATGTGTCAGACGTGCAGCTGTGCAGGTCTTGCATCTGTCCTTGGCCTCGCCGCCGCTAATTTACACATGTGCATTTGATGAGGGATATTAAACAGATCCATCTGATGAGAGGGGAACTTGCATCTGTTTGATTGAGGTAAAAGGCCCGAGCCCAGGAAAAATAGATTAGTTGACTTAATGTGTTCCATTTCGACGAAGCCATGCATACATGGCCATGCGCATATGAAGTCTATGGGAGGTTTCCTGCACCAATCCCCCCTGTCCAGTGATCTCGATTTCCATGCGTAACGCATGTCTAAAACGTGGAGCTTGGCCGATAGACTGGGATAATACCGGCAAATGCATATCGTCATTGGCCGGCAATTAGCTTGAGAGAATCTCGCTCAAGCTGCATGACCGAACCTCAGATTGTACAGTACACATCAAACATTATGCATGAATCCGACATTAGACCGAGATTCAAACTGGTTTTACTGTTACCCGGAATAAATTCAGGCTCCGATTCACGCAAATAACAATGAGGCTAGGCTTCTAGATATGTGTCACGTCCTGTTAAATTTGCTTTTGAGGGGACTCTTCCACCGTTTTCACTCAGCAAACATGGCCAGGCCACGATCAGTTGATGGTGTTCTCGAACATCGAGACTGCACAGGTGGTGCATGTGTGGTCAACAACATTTGAACTTCAAGTTCTGAATATGCCACATATATGTAGCAAGCAGCGCCGGCTTCAAATGTTTACATCGACGCATCCATCGTAAAAGCCTGTTTTATCATTATCGCACGTTGCGAATTAAGTGAGGAACGCCCCTTCTCAGGATTTTACGCTACAAAGATACCAACTTATCCAAGAGGTCATGGCCGTGACCGATAAAACCTTCTACGATTCAATGCCTGATTGGCTGGTGGAGGTGATCCCCGTCCTAGACCACGCATTGATCAAGACTGGTGCTCCATCACGCGACAATCTTATTGCTCGTCTGTTCACTGAAATGAAGAGAATCATGGCTACGGATGACTGGATTACATATATATGTACGAGCGAACTGTTGATGATGATTCGAAGCGCAGAAGGATAGCGCTACCGATGTTTCCCCTGGACACTGACACTTGAGGCTTCCAGAGCCCCGTGCCCCGATTACTACTACTACTACTAGGTAGTATGTATGCAGTAGTACATGTAGTACTTCGCGGTACTATATACTACTTATGATATTCGTGATCTTGAGGCCTAACTTCCTCAAGTGCTACTACTATTATCTGTATGTAATAGAAATTGATTAATAGAACCATTGAAAATTGCATTAGATATCAATTGATTACACGCTACCAAGACGTGAATCTAAGTAGCCTGAAAATATAAAACCTCTTCAACCAAAGTGATGTCTTGTAATTGATGTTTGGTGTCTGTAGATATGAGCGTTGCGTTCAAACGTTTATACTTGCTGACCCAAAGCTTGCAACCTTGGAATGGATCCCGCATCAAATTTCTCTTCAAGGGTCTAGAATTTACGATACGCGAGTGGAGCGCAGGGAATCGACTTAATGACGCATGTGACAACCTTATTGCAATAGGATTTGGTTTTTGTCACGGAGTACCCATTGCAGAGCTTCAAAGATTCACCTACGACGTCTTCAAGCATCCAAAGTGCATCCACACATACTATATATACTAGTGCATGGAAGCTGCCTGAACTACATCCATCAGACTGGATCTAGAAGATCAAGACAAATATCGCATGTACCACTAAATATAGAGCATGAACCGGTCATCTGCTATATAGCGAAAGAATAATTCATAATTCATCCAGAACTAAGGTGAACTCGGAAAATTTTTGATTTTGTTTCATTCAGGGGAATCTATGCACAGGCTTGAGATGTGCCAGGGCATCGGAGACCCATCACGCGTCGTCTCATGCAGCCCAAGTCAAATTCCAGCCAACTTGGGCGGGAAAAAGCGGCGAAAACCCAGTTCAAATAACACCGAACAACCACGCGCACCGAACCCAAAGACCCATTTTCCATACGAGTCCCTTAGATGTGGGTGTCGTAGGGGATGGGGGTAACGGTCTCGGGGGCGTTGCCGGCCTGGGAGACGAGGTGGCCCTCACGGGGACCAGCGGCCTGACGCTTCAGGTGAACGTGGACACCCTTCTCCTTAGCCTCACGCTTCTTGAGGGCGTTCTCCTTGACACGGTTGATGAACTCCTCACGGGAACGAGAGTGCTGGACGTGCTCAATGCGGACGCTGATGCGCTTCTCGAGGTAGCGGTTGTCGACACGCTTGTACAGGAGGACACCGACGGAGGACTTGGTGACGTTGTAGACGACACCGGTCTTACCGTGGTAGACCTTGTGGGGCATACTATTATCCAGTCTCAGTTATTATGTCCATCTCAAAATGCAGAAGGTGTGGATGTCGAAGTGTGATGTTGGGAAGATCAAGGTGTGTTGCCTCATGGCGAGCAATTGGGCGGAAATGAATCGCAAAGAAATTTTCGGATATGTACTGACCCCTTCTGAACGGCACCGTTGACCTTGATATCGACGATATCTCCAACACTGTTAAAAATTGTCAGAACCCCCATTCTCTCATCAAGTTTCATATCGAAGTTCGGCTTTTTCGGATCGTTCGTACCGGTAGGTCTTCATGTAGGTGGACAGGCGGATCATGCCATGTTCCTTGAAGTTGCGGCTGAAGGCATACTGTACATTTTGTCAGTATGGTCGTTTCTCTTTCCCATTTTTTTTTCGCCATCGTTCCAATCCAGGTAGATCCGGCTAGAGACCCCGCGAAAATGGGCTGGGAGTATAGAATTTGTAGCAATTCAATAAAGGCGACGTACCCGAGTGCCGGCACGCAGACCGTACGAGTGAGGCATGGCGACGGTGTTGGTGGTTGGTGCTTGTGGTGAATTGGCGACAGCGGGCCTTTGATCAAGATTGAAGCGGAACACCCGATGATTTGTGAGGTCAGGTGATCTGTGGGATCCGTGACCGACTAGCCCTTGCCCTAAACCTCGGGAGCCAATGCACTATAACCCCATTGGGACTAGCGCCTAATAAGCGACTGGAGAATTGAACTTGCTGCTTCTTCGCATTGGCGAAGTTTCCTCTTGTGTGCTCAACTTCGCGACAACCCAGCAACCATGGCCCCTGCCCCGTGAGTATTCTCGACATCAATGGCGATGAATTATATCGCATGATTCTAATGTTCGGCATCACAGTCGCGTTTACTCCAAGACCTACAAGGTCCCCCGTCGCCGTAAGTCGAAATTCCAAAATTCATTGAATTTGACCAAGTCTTCAATATACTAACTTATCACAGCTTACGAGTCGGCTCGTCTGTTAGTACTCTCCGGCCAATGATCAGAAGCGTGCTTCTGGTTATGTCGTGATGTTCCATTTGTCTAACCAACTTTTACTAGTGACTCGGAACTGAAGGTCGTCGGCGAGTACGGTTTGCGCAACAAGCGTGAGGTCTGGCGTGTCCAGCTCACTCTGTCCAAGATTCGTCGTGCTGCTCGGTATGTGGAGGATCCAGATCGATTAATGGATACACTGGGGAATGGCAACTAACATATTCTTAGTGAGCTGCTCACTCTCGACGAGAAGGACCCCAAGCGTCTGTTCGAGGGTAATGCCTTGATTCGCCGTCTGGTCCGTATCGGTGTGCTCGATGAGTCCCGCATGAAGCTCGATTACGTCCTGGCCCTTAAGGTCGAGGATTTCCTTGAGCGTCGTCTGCAGACCTGCGTGTACAAGCTCGGCCTCGCCAAGTCTATCCACCACGCTCGTGTCCTGATCAAGCAGCGCCACATCCGTGTCGGCAAGCAGATCGTCAACGTTCCCTCCTTCATGGTTCGCCTTGACTCCCAGAAGCACATCGACTTCGCTCTGTCCTCTCCCTTCGGTGGTGGCCGCCCCGGTCGTGTTCGCCGCAAGAAGGCCGCTGCCGCCGCTGGTGGTGACGGTGAGGAGGCTGAGGAGGATGAGGAGTAAATTAGCACCTAAAAATGAAAACGGGAGTCCGGTCGGGTTTCGCTTTGGGCAGATCAAAATTCTGGGTCCTGATGACTGCAGCATCGAGCGCTTTATGTTGTATGATCATGCAAATACAATGATTAAAAATACACACCAGCCAGATGGCTTAAATTCGGAACCCGAAGTCTTTCATCCATGTCGCATAGTATCGTAGTTTCCTCATACATAGACAGGTCGAGTTATAATTACTAAACACGGAACGCCGACGCTAACGCCTGTCCTTACCCCACACCTTGATAATCATACTGTCGTGCCATCGTTGATAAGAGTGTAAGGGTGTTCTAGCCTTCCACCCCCACCATCTCCTTCAATGTCTCTTCGGCACCTCTGTACCATCGACCCATTTCTTCGGTTCCGTCTGTCTCGCCTTCCCGTTTTTTTCTCCTGGCTTCGCGAGCCTGTGTTGTAGCCTCCACTTTTCGTCGCTCCAGCACAGAACATTCTCTTTCAATCGCCTCAGCCTCCCTCGTTTTGCGGGGTAACGAATTCTGCACGGCGGCAATTTGACGATTAAGCGCTGCTAGTTCCGCTTCCCGCTCCGAGAGCAACTCCATGGTGGCCGGAAGAGACTTGTTCTGAGAAGATCGAGGATCTGAAGTATCCATGCTGGCGACCTGCTTGGCGCGAAGACCCGCGATAGTAGACTCGAGGTTCTCAATGGATTCTGGTAGACTTGCGAGCTGTGCTTCTTGGACTTCAACTTCTTTGTAGCCTACGGTAATAACAATAAGTGTCAACCAGTTTATCTTATGTGGGAATTCGCAAGAATATACACTCACGACTTGCAAGATCTCGACTCATTTTCTCCATCTCTTCAATCATCACGCGGGCTTCCTCCTTTTGCGCCTTGAGCTCCGCCTTCACCTCCGCCAATTGTGCCTCCAACTCTACGTTTTCATTATGTCCAACTACTAGGGGAGGATCACCAACGATGGCGCGTAAGAACTTTTCTTTGGTGACTTGTTCGACGTAAGAGAATCGCAGTTTGGAAAAAAGTTCCTACATGATAGCCGTGGAGTTAGCCTTTACCGGTCTGGGGATGATCTCACATCAAAAAGGTGAAATACATGCCTTGTAATGCGCTAGATCAGCCTCCAGTGATGCAGGAGTGGGATCGTTCAGGTTGAAAACAGAGATGTCTGAACCTCGCTTTGCGGGCGAGGGGTTCGTGTCTGGGACGTCGGAGATGGGTTCTGCGATCTTGATGATATTCAAACATTGGCTCAAGTCACCTTGGTCCTTCTTAAGAGCCTCGAGCCTTGACAGTGCCTGTGATGCATTGGCTGCCATAATTTCGGGTTAGAAATACCTCTAGTAGATCTTGTGGTTCGATATAGGATTTATCTTGCATCAACCGCGGGAGCAAAAAGTGTAAACAATCGCGATAAGAAGGCGGTCAGCCCGCCACTCCTTTGATCGGCAGGCGCAACTCTCTTGGTTCTTTCATCGCACGATGTGAATGCGAATGCGCAGTCAATGTCCACAGGGTTTCCCATGACCTCTTCATAGGATGAATCCCTAGATCACGAAATACTTATCATCGGTGGTGCCTTTCTGAAGGCTAGCCTTGCGTTAATTTCAAATCACATCACATTCACTCCTCCGCGAAATGGATGACGATTATGTCGCTCAGGTCCTTGCCAAAGAGGCACGGGATAGCTCTCAGAAATACTCAACAGATGGCCTTGGTGCATACATGCCCCGCAAGTATGTTGTATCCTGACAACCCATATCTAACTGTCATACTGACTTTGAAGCTAGACCAGCAGGCAATGCTCCCAAACCCAACACTCGATTCCTACGCCATCTTATCAAAGAAACGGACAACCATAACACAGCACTGAAGCGCAAAGAGGAGAGGGAGGCGAAAGATAAGATGCGTTCATTGAGACAGCAGTCCATGGCAGCTTCTGAATCTATGTCTCCCTCATCTAGAAGGCTTGGTCGGACATCTAACACAAGAGACTCTGTAAGATCGCACCAGGATCGCGAGGACCAGCATCGATCACATCGGCGAAGGGATCGTAGTCGGTCTACATCTAAAGATAGGGATAGAGAAAGGTCACGACGCCATCGACATCGGGAGGAGCAAGATCGAGACAGCACAAGACACGATCGTCATGATCGTTCAGAGCGACGAGAACATCGCAAGCACGATTCATCTCGGACAAGCCGACGACACAGAGATGAATACTCAAGATATCGCAGTCGTTCCCCACGCCGTGATCGCGATCGAGACCGAGACCAAGACCGCGCCTCCAAATCTCACCGCAGCGAGCGATCTCGTCGAACTGAATCCCCAGCTCATACCCGCTCGTCTCACTCACACCGAGCGAACCGAGACTCCGAGCACTCCGAGCGACATTCCGGGCGTAACGAGCATGCATCTTCTGGCCGTCTCTCGCCACCACAAAAAGAGTCCCAGGGATACAAGTCATCGTCGACAACAACACCACGACCTGAAGACCCCGAATCAGACCCTCTAGAAGAACTCGTTGGCCCTCTCCCAGCCACGGATACTACACCCAGCGCGCCCATCCGTTCACGAGGTCGCGGGGCCTACAAATCCAACACAAGCAACATAGACGCACATTTCGCATCAGATTACGACCCTACCACAGACATTCAGCCCGATGAAGACGAAGACAGTAATACAAAGCAGTCTTCTCGTCGCCATGTCCCGGGTCTCATGACTGGGGAGGACGACTGGGATATGGCCCTCGAAGCACTACGCGATCGCGCGAAATGGAAACAGAAGGGCGAAGATAGACTCCGGGCTGCTGGGATCAATGAAGAAGCGATTGACCGGTGGAAGAGTGAACCTGCTTTTGCCGGTACGAATGGTGAGCGTCGACCTGAGGACGTCCGATGGTCTAAGACGGGTGAAGGTCGCGAGTGGGATCGGGGGAAGTTTGTAGATGATGAGGGCCACATCGATACTCGCGCTTCGTGGTTTACCTAAGTAGTGAGGCGTTAGGGTTCATGGACCACCGAACATGTCAATAATAACCATGATCAAATATCTGATAGCATGCCATGAAGGCAAATTCGTACTGTACAAACACAATCTTCTCTTCTCGTCACTCGCGAGATCCACTTGAACCAACAAATAATGTCCCGCTCATTCCGCGGCTTTGTCAGTGCGGAAAACTTCCATCAGCTAATTATGATTAGATAGCAGGCCACACTGACGACATCAGACATAATTTCAAATGACTTTGATTGCTCAGAATTGCTCAGCAAATTACATTATCTAAAAGGCTGATTGATAAGATTCCTCCTTCAATACCTACTAGTACTATTTCAACCTTCATTTGAAGAACCGCCCCCCACTCAATTCGGATTGGTCTCAGGTGCCCTCATTGATCTCAGCAATATATAAGTGCATGTGCGGGGCACCACTGCAAATCGCAGAAACTTGAAGTAGATCGATCCTACTCCAGGGCTCCAGGCTACGCCGATTACATATATATAACCTTAGTACTACATTTTTAATCACCACCGGCAGTCCTGGCAACGGCGTCAGACTCTGCGAATACCCAGCCAAAATGCCCGATCAATTCTCTTTCTCATACCCATCCCCATTGGAGGGATATGAGAACCTCGAGCCACTTTCCGAGTAAGCACAACCACTGTGACTCCCGAGGTCGGATCATTCAAGTTCGGGATGCGACTAGCATTTCGAGAACTTCAAAAGTTGAACTTGAGAGAGGAACCAAGCTAACCTTGAACTGGGATCACTGGCAGTGAACGGAATGAGGATGGGAAATCCTTTAAGAATCCCCAGCACGGCGTTCTCAGCAAAGCCTACGAAGAGTTCCCCGATCCACTAAGCAAAGACCGACGTGGCGGTTTCGACATTCACATCTACCACTTTCAAGTGAGCAAGCACAGACATCCAACACTAAAATCAAAACTCTATTCACGGTATAGCTAACACCCCATAGAACAATCCAGACCAAGTAACATACGCCAAAGCCCTCTGGGAAAGAATCCGACGAGAATGTAAGTACTATTAGGTATCCCACATAGTATCAATAGCCCCTACGTTAGGATGCTAACATCGATTGATACACAGTCCCCGAGCTACGCATCTACAGATTCTTCGATCAACCCGTTGGTCCACACCCAGTCGCCATGTTCGAAGTCAACCTCTTCACACCAGCACAGTTCGGAGCCTTCATCCCCTGGCTAGTTATTCATCGCGGCCCACTGAGCGCGCTCGTTCATCCTAATACGACCGAGTCGGCAGAAGATGAGGAGAGGGACCATACACAGCGCGCGACATGGTTGGGAGAACGGATTCCGTTGGATTTGAGGGTTTTTAAGCTGATGAAAGAGGCGGAGGAAAAGGAGAAGTCGGGAAAGTTGTAGTTGACCGAACATTTTTACTGTAGTAATCGCACATTATTCATCCGAATATTCTCCATCACATGTTGATCAGGGTCCATGATTTAAGGCTGATAGTTTCAGCACTAACTACCCGGATCTTATCGCATCATGCAGCAGATCATACAGTTTCGTTGGTCCGGCTGCAGATCATCACCTGAGCAGATGACCATACACCCAGTCACACCCTCTCCACAGCTGGCACATATGATGAGTAGAATGTGCCAGGGTCCGCATCTCAAAGGTAACCCTCGTCAAATAAGAAGATCTGGCTTCCCCGCATGCTTCCTGTTGTCGATCATGATCTTTTGTCTCATTCATGCATGTAACATTCCGGACACCACCCCTTCGAAATGTGAGTAATAGCGTAGCTTTCGAGTCGCCAGTGATCTCGATTGATTGTTCGTATACCCCTCCACCTAGCAGTATGCAGCTACTAGTAGGTCACAGTATCGAGGGGCAGGTGGGTCGCATCGCCACGAACTGCTCGTCTTGGTAATCGAAGCTGAGCAGGAAAAAGCAACCAAATACAGAAACTTGCTGCAATATTTGGTCAGCAGGGCTGAGATTTACAAATAGCTGGGTACCTCGGTAGGTTAATTATGTACTTGAGGGCTGCACGATCTCTCCATGTCCGGTGATGGCAAGATAATGCTGATCTAAATTCATAGATAAAACACTCGGATCACGAGCGGATTCAACTTGAATCTATGATGAAGAACCTATAATTGAGGCTAGAACGACATAATCTCTAAATTCGACAAAATGCGCTTATATAGCCTTCCATCATTTATTTCGCTAGCTATACTGTTCAAAACAGCAAGTGCATCATCAACGGCAGAAACAACCCTCCCAAAGTACGTGTATGACTACGGTATGTAACATGATCCTAGGTACCTACTATCTAGTACACTCGAAGCTCTAAACTTTGAATCTGACAAAAAATTAACAGCCCCTTTGGTCTGGTTGCATAGCAAAGACCCATACAGACCAAGCGACCTCCAACAACAACTCGACCACACCACCCCCCAAGTGAACTGGACCACCGTTTCCAACGTATCATCACCATTGACACTAGATAATCTCGACCAGCTCAACGATCTCGGAAACACAAGTATTTACCTCACCACGCACGAGGGTATCGCGAAAAAACCTCAGCCATCATGGTGGAGAGGTATCACGCCGGATCGTGAAGGACGAACAGGGAATGGGACAGCATGCGCGATAATAATGGTTGATCATGGGAAGGGCAACGTGGATGCCTTCTACTTTTATTTCTACGCGTATGTTTATTCTACGCGGAAACAACGTATGATTCTAATGGATACAGATATAACAAGGGTGACAAGGTACTGGGGCTGGAATTTGGGGATCATATCGGGGACTGGTAAGTTGTTTTTCATCTCCAGGATAACAAGAGCGTTATCATTGACGCTGGCAGGGAACATAATATGATCCGCTTCGCAAATGGCAAGCCCAAATCAGTGTGGTTCAGTCAACATGCCAGTGGACAGGCATTCACCTACAAAGCCCTCGAGAAAAAGAATAAACGACCATATTCCTACTCTGGAAGCGGTACACATGCCAACTACGCGATAAAAGGGTAAATAAATCCCACTTCTAACATACATTCTCATTTAAATATCTAATTTACTAGAAAACACGATCACACAATCCCCGGCATTAATCTCCCCGCTGGTTTCCTAATGGACTATACCGATAGGGGAGTCCTCTGGGATCCGACTTTAAACGCCTACGCATATACTTACGATACAAAGACAAAGAAGTTCTCTGCGGCAGACTCCAGGTCCCCCCTTGCGTGGCTGGAGTTTAATGGGCGATGGGGAGATGCGCAGCCACGAGGGGAACATACGATATTCGGGGAAGCGAAGTATGTGGCGGGACCGAATGGGCCGAAGTTTAAGAAATTGGATCGGAAGCATGTATGTCCATCTAGTCCGTGTGTGAGTTTGCCGCTTCGGACATGGGATGTGAAGCAGCAGTCTTGATGTAGGTATTTGATATGTAGATATAGGTAGTGAGTACAGCGCAGTCAGTATATTGAGCATTTAGCTTTCCGATACAGAAAGTATATGCATAGAATAACGGAGTAAGTATCCAGGCAGTGATGCAAGCGATAGTCCCCACCGGGTCCACTGTTGAAGACGTTAGCAATGACTATCATATCAGAAAATTGACATCGAAGAATTCAGAAGAGATAAACACCAATTGATATCACAGTACTCCGTATTCCATATTCACAGGAACATGATATGCGTACTCTGCCCGGACCGAATCCTGATCCAGGGTTCCCAATCAATAGACTCACGCGTCCCAGGCACGAGAGTACCGCGGATTGAGCTGTGAGCCCCACCCCGCCGGATCTCGCGTGCGCGATCGCAGGAATGTTAGCTGCAGCGATCGACTGTACATTAGTCTCTGCTTCATTTTATTTGGATATGTATATGTTCCAGATCGCTCGTGGTCATTGGTCCATTAACAGGATTGGTATATTAGGAGCGACATGGCGAGGTCTAGACGTGATACTAAGATTGAGAGGGAAATGAGCTGGAGGGGCGGGAGAGGGTGCAATGCCGAAGCCCAGCTGGAGGATAAGACGGGTTTGATCCGAGCTCGGGGTCCTTGATGAACCCACAGTGCCCTGTTTATTTTTTCTGAAACACGGGTGAGAAGCTCTGACTTGCGGCCCTGCGATCAGTCATTTTATCTGATTCCGTGGTTAAAGATGATGCACGGGGAGCCTGGTGTTGCCTCGAGTCCCCAACTGATCTGACAGTTTCCGATTGTAGATTCCGATCAGTCGGTGGCAGACGCAGATGAGCTGAACCTGAGGAAGCTGACTGAACCTGAAACGCCCACCTGGCACGGCTTAAAAATGCAAAAAAAGCAGATCGTGGAGTGGAGTTCAACGGCCCCTGGCGTCCGTTGCGCACGTGCCAGCGCTCAGGGGAAACGTGGTGAACGTGCATTGATTCAGCAGAAGAGACGGTATGCATTGTATATTTCTTTCTGTCTGTAATACTCTGAATATCGCTGAGTCTGCTTGTCTTCGTATAACTGAACACTGAGCACTGAATACTGCGTCAGGTACAGTGATTGGCACCAAGACTTCCCCGTCGGGCGTTAGTCTTCTTAGCCGCCCGCCGGCGTGGCACGAACATCCCAGTTAATCCACACAGCAGCTCCAAGTGGAGTTGGGCGTGGTGGGCTCTGGACTCGACTTACCCCTGAATCATAATTGTCTGTTCTGGTCTCCTGCGAACGGCTATGAACCAGCACTATATAGGCTCAGTAGAATCATGAATATCCTAATGAACAGTGAGGATCAACCGTATCGCAATGTAGTATCATAGATTCATAAACAGACATAGTAGTCCACATAGACCTGACCCCTAATACCAGCAGAGAAGACCCAACCTTGAAGATTCCGTATGCACTGACAATCTCCGTACATAAACTCTTCCTCTCCGCAATCTTTTTCCTCTCCCACCCACTCCTTTCCTTTCGTTTTTGAATTTTCTCCCCCAATGCGCCGCTAGAGTCGGACGCTGTGAACAGGCTGGTTCCCAATTTCCAACCTAAAAAAAAAGTCCCGCTAAAAAAAAATATTACAATTACGGGGTGAGAGAAACTTTTCGTCCTTCTCTGCCCCCCCTTCAATTTCAATTCCGACAACCTTCCCCTGGCTCCAGTAGACACGGTGGAATCGCAACAACTCACACTGGCTGGGAGTTCTGTTGCCATTGAATCGATCTCATTTTCTGCTGTTGCAGAGACCGTTCGTTTTGGGTCATACCTTTTTGAGTTTGGATTGGGAGTATCGCTTTCAAGCTTGAACTTGAATCTGGAACCTCGAGTTCATTCAGTGGTGGATTGACATATCATTCATATGTAAGTCCTACTGTATACCCCCCCTGGACCTAGTGAGGGGCAGACAATGTCATACCCGAGGATGCCCAGATGGACAGTCAAGAAAGAAATAAAACCCCCTCAAAATTGACAAAAGAAAAGAAAAAGAAAGACAAAAAGAAAACAGAAAGAAAGAATCCCAGACTAATTTCCGTTTTAACTGCAGATTATATCTTGGTGGTTGTAAAGAAGAAAAGAAAAAGACAAAACAACAAACAAACCGGCAGTTTCTATACGAAAATGGCAACTCCAACTTCCTCTCGCCCTCCCTCCGAGGTGCCTTCTACCGATCAAACCCTCAACGCTCGTCGTACTTCCCTCGGTTTCCTCCGTCGTTCCAAATCAACCGAGCCCCTTGGCGAACAGCGCAAAGCATCCGCCTCCCGCAAGAAGATGACCAAATCCCAACTGATGGAGGAGGAACTACGTCGCCAGCGGGAATCCTACGCGCCCAAGATCGCCCCGCGTCTCCCGGATTTCTCCCCCACCCCACAGCTGGAAACCTTTGGTGGTGAAGAGCGTGATACCCTCAAGGTGGAGCCCACTCTACCCCGTCCCCACTCGGGTCTGGCAAGCAGTGTTGCGCCGTTGACCTCCCCGACGGAGCCCGTGGATCCCTATGCCAGGTCCGAGAGCATGACCCATCGTGGTCGGTATAGCTATGCCAGCAGTGCTGTCAGCACTGTCAACAGTCCTCGTCGCGTGCGTCGTCGCAAGGACCCTACGCCATACAAGTAAGTGGAGATGGAACTGCACCTGTCCTATCCTGCATGGCATGCATATGACACAGCGCTTTATTCTTTCAAAGTGTCTTGGAAGTAGGTTTTAACATGATGTCTACAGTGTCCTCGTTGTTGGTGCTCGCAATTCCGGAAAGACCGAATTCCTCAACTTCCTCCGCAAGTCTTTGACCATGCCCCCACATAAACACCCCACACGTACCCCCGAAGAATTGGAGGAACTGGAGCGCCAGACATCCGTCTACGAAGGATTCACTTCACAGTATCTCGAAACCGAAATCGAAGGCGAGCGCGTCGGGTTGACCCTGTGGGATTCCAACGGCCTGGAACGCAACATTGTTGATCTGCAGATGCGTGCCGTAACGGGATTCCTGGAGAGCAAGTTTGAGGAAACCCTTGCCGAGGAGATGAAGGTGGTCCGTTCCCCCGGTGCTCGCGACACCCATATTCACTGTACTTTCCTACTGTTGGACCCCGTGCGTCTGGATGAGAACATTGCCGCTGCTGAGCGCTTTGCCAATGGGACATCCAAGGCCACCGATACCCCTGTTCTGGGTGTCTTGGACCAGAACTTAGATCTACAGGTGCTACGCACTATTCTGGGCAAGACCACCATTGTGCCTGTTATCAGCAAGGCTGATACTATTACCTCTGCCCACATGGAATACCTGCGCAAGGCTGTCTGGAGCAGTCTGAAGAAAGCCAACATCGACCCCCTCGAGATCCTAACTTTGGAGGACCAGGAGGAATACAGCTCGTCCGAGAGTGTCTACGACGAATCAATCGCAGAGAGTGAGCCCACCCCGCAACCGGAAGCCCAGTCCACGGAGACTGCAGAGGCTACCGAGCCTACAGAGGGCGAGACTGAGAGCAAGGCCGATGAAGCGAGCAAGACCGAGGAAGGCACCGAGCCTTCTGAGCAACTTCCGACTCCTCGTTCGCCTTCACAGCGTAGTCAGAGTACCCGTAAATCCACTGGATCCCTGAACATGGCCAATCCCCACGTGCCGTTCTCCATCCTGTCCCCGGACCCACATTCTCTGGCATCTGGAGAAGAACCTGTCGGTCGCCGATTCCCCTGGGGTTTCGCTGATCCTTACAACCCCGAGCACTGTGACTTTGTGCGTCTGAAGGACTCCGTCTTCACAGAATGGCGATCGGAACTCCGTGAGGCCAGTCGTGTTACCTGGTATGAGCGCTGGAGAACCAACCGCCTCAACCGCAACGGTCAACCCACAGCTGCTCCTGCATCCAAGCCCAGAGCCAGCTACGCTGGCCGCACAGGACCTTCCTTTGATGGTCGGCGCACACGCTAATTAATTGCAAGGGACTCTCCCCCCGTGTTCGTCTACTTTATCTTTGTGTCTTCGTCTATTTTTTATTTGCTGCTCTTTTTCATCTTTGCCTTCTCCTGTTCGCATAGCTTGCTATTCCGCACATACCCCCTTCCCATTTCTCTCGCTCCTCGATACCCTTCGAATGAGCCACTATTTTATTTTGTCTTGATATTTTCCTTACTCCACACAATATGTGTCACCTCGAGTGTCTCTGTACTCCAGCTTCTGTTTTGTTCGAGTAATCAATATTCACAGTGGAAATCCTCGTATCCCTCCGTACCTGGCCCCATCCTCGTAAGGCATTAGTTAGCGCTGACCCTAATGCAACCAAGAAGCGGCTGGGGAGCCAAAGAACCACTCAGCACCAATTAGAGCTCGCTGGAATCGTCTGGCGGCTCCATTTGCCTCGTTTCTGCAGGAATCAGCGAGTCAGCTGGCGCTGGCTTTTTCAGGGTTTAGGATTGACCTGGGAATCTCATCCGCTGACTCGTATAAATATTCGCCTCTTTCTTTCACTTGGATGCTTTTTATCTTTTTTTTTTTCTTGTTCGGTACTTCTCTTTTTCCTTCTCCCCCACCATGTTATCCATCAGCACCACACAAGGCTGAACCGAAACAGTGGAGCCAACCTTCGCACTGATCCATCTTCCGAACTCTACTCGCATTGCGCCGAGAACCCTGAAACCCCTCAGGGTGCTTCTCTATTTCCAATCTTCACGAAACACACTCCTCGCCTCCAGGGCTCTCGCAGAATCTATTCTGCTTGAAACACCCCCCACTATAGATAAACAAATCTCCAAATCCGGCGCACCCCCACACTAAGATCCAACCAAATGTCTCTCCAAGTCAACGACCCACGGTCGCACCGCTCCAGATCCCCAGGACGAACACATGAACGCTCCCGCTCTCGGTCCCGCGATACTCGAGCTCCCGAATCTCTAAGCGTGAGCACCTCGCGCCCCCGCTCCAGATCTCCCGCCGTAGTAGACATCGGCCGAAATGGCAGCTCAACCCGAGACTACGACTCGGATGAGGAGGCTAGGATCGAGCGCGAATACAAGCTTATGAAAGAGTCGAGAGCGCGAGAGCGTGAGCGGGGTCGTGAGGCAGAAGATCGCGATGCAAGAGCCCGCGCGCCGAGGAGCCCGCGGTATGATGCGCCTCGTGAGCGTGATAGATATGAACATTCCGATGATGAACGGGATATGAGAACTATTCAACCGAGGGAGTATTCGTCGCAGCCTCCTCCAAAACCGCCGCGTCCAGCTCCATCGCCGGGCAATCTATTCGGGCGTAAGCGCCGAGATTCTAGTTCGGATGACTCCGTCGATGATGATTTGGCCTACGGTGATACTCCGGGTAATCATCCTAGCTATGCGCGACCGGGTCGATTTCAATATGCGTCGCCGGGGCAGATGCTTTCGCGTGAACCGCCGCGACCCAGCAGACAAACGGACTGGGCGTCTGTGCCGGAGTGTGAGAGGCCAGGCTTTGTACCGCCAACTTCACAGGCTGAAGGCGTGATGCCTGGTGCGTTTCCTGGGGCCGCGGCGCCGAGTGTCCCACCGGTGCAGTATACGAACCCAGCTGCCACTTCAGCGCCGTATAGTCCTTCGCATTATCGGACTGCTTCTGCTGCCTCTGCGGCTTCTGCCGGTCATGCTGGATTCCTTGGCTCTCAAACGCAAGGATATGCGAATCCAGCACCGTACCAGTACGCGCAGGTTGATCCAAATGTGCGGTATACTTCCAAGGCGACGCCGAAGCCTTCTTATACAGCTTCACCCGAAGCGCAGTTCTCGAAACTGGCGACGGATCCTTGCCGACAGAGCTCGACCAAGGTTGACTCATATGCTAAGCAGCCTGAGCAACCTGTCTATCCTTATAAGTATAGCCATGAAGCTCAGTTTGGTGACAAAGCGCCACCTCCACCGTCGCCGAGGGCACTGCAGCCGCAATCGCAGCAGCAGTTTGTCGAGATTACACCCGGTGGACGAACTCGGCCACATAGTTTGTCTGTGTCTACGAACAACCTCGCGGTCGCAGGTGGTCCCGTTTCAGGAAGTCATCCACCCGCTAGTCCGCTTCTCGAGCCATACCACGGTACATATCAATCCATGTCGCCTATGCCCTCACCCATAGTAATTCCCTCCGTGCGCGACGACGACATCTCCGACTTAGAACCGTTGGATGGCGAAACCTCAGGCTCAGACTCGCGCCGCCGCAAGACGCACAGCCGTACCAAGTCCTCGACCAGCGAAAAAGAACGTGAGCGCGAAAACCGTCACCGAAGCAGCAAGGAGCGACTCATGATAGAGCGGGACTCCGACCGTAAAGACGACAAGCGACGAAGTAGCTCGAGAATCCGCCATGCACACCGCGACTCCAGCTCCTCCCTCACACACGGCGATAACTCCCTCGTCCTCATCTCGCCTACAACCGGCCGGAAGCGAGTCTCATTCTACGACGCCGAAGCAGACGCCGAAGCAATGTCTGCAGCCCTCAACCATACCCGCAACATCGAGAACAAGACAATCATCCAAGTCCTGCCCAAATTATCTAGCGACGAAATCCTACTCCTTCGTCGAGAATACAAAAACCGCGTCAAGGTTCACGGAAAGGGAATCAACCTCGCCAAACACCTCCGTCTCAAACTTGGAACCTCCTCCTTCGGCAAGGTAGCCTATGCGACCGCGCTAGGACGCTGGGAATCAGAAGCATATTGGGCAAACTGCTACTATCAAGCCGGGACATCGCGACGAGAGCTCCTAATCGAATCATTAATCGGTCGCTCGAACGCCGCCATCCGCGAGATCAAAACCTGTTTCCGTGACCCACGCTACGACAACAGTTTAGAAAAGTGCATGCGCGCCGAGCTAAAAGCTGACAAGTTCCGTGTTGCTGTTCTTCTCGCTCTCGAGGAGGACCGACAAGATGATCGCGAACCACTCGATCACCGACTTGTCCGTCAGGATATCTCTGATCTCCATCATGCACTCATGTCGCGTGAAGGAGGCGAAACAGCCATGATCCACATCATTGTGTTGCGAAGTGATTCACATCTCCGGGAAGTTCTACGTGCCTACGAGGGAATATATGGCCACAATTTTGCAAAGGCGATGATTTCCAAGTCACGGAACTTAGTTGTACGTCTATCACTCCCCTAACCTCTATCTATGACTCATCCTAATGTCTGATTACCTTCAGGGTGAAACGCTAGCACATATCCTCAACGGCGCAATTAACCGTCCCATGCGCGATGCCCTCCTCCTCCATCAAGCCCTCCGCGAATCGAAATCCGGTCGTGAACGCTCCGAACTCCTCATCTCGCGTCTGGTCCGTTTACATTGGGAACCACGACATTTCGAACAGGTGAAGATTGATTATAGACGGCGATACGGGGAGCGGATTGAAGAGGCGATCGCAGAGGAGATCATGACATCTAGTCATGGAGGTGAATGGGGGGAGTTCTGTATCGAGCTTGTGCATAGCTCTGCTGCTTGATTCACTCCCGTTGATGCAATGGCCTTTACGATTCTTTGCATAAAACCTGTATCTATATGTCTGTTGTATACGAGTACTGAAGTACATATCATTACTATATGACCATGACTATAGAATGTTCTATTGATTCACTATAACTCTTTCTGGCCCATTCTACCAAGTTCCCTCCTACCATTCTGTCTAGACTCTGTCGGTTCCGATCTCGCAGGGACACCGCTGACATCATGGCTCTTTCGAGCAAACTTTAGAAGCTGTCAGATCCGGCACAGCCACAGGCCATCCAGGCTAAACCAAAATAAGAAAAAGCCAAACAACCTTGAATCTTTCAATCCTTCACCGTCATCACGAATATTCGCTGTCCAAATCTCAACAGTGCCACACTGGGATGAATATGACTTATCCACCTTCCTTTCCTGACCCGGGATATCCCATGCCCAGGCATGCACCCAACAGTAACCTTGGAAAGAAACCTTGTAGGGTCAAGGTTAGCGGGAAAGCCGTGCTCCACCGCTCCATAATAATCTCCATCCACTCCGTCCGAGTACATACGCTTTGGCCGGGTTCTACGTGGCTAGTGCGTGGCTAGTGACGAGGATGCTTCGACTTTGACTTTCCATCGTTTAGCTTTGACCCAGGGTTTGACGATCAATTCCTTTCAAGCAATAAATATCATACTACTGTATATTATTTTCTTTCGCCTGTAAAGCATAGTCTGCCTCAAATCCCGGGCATGCGGTGGCGAATCGCGAGGAATTAGCCTAGTCCGCCCTGCATACAGAGAAAGGGAGATCTACGAGATATCATTCGTCGAAGCAAAATATCAGGAAACCCTGGAAATCCCGCAATGTCTACGGTTACAGTCCGAAAGTCTGCGCCGTGATCCTCGCCACCGCCAAGAGATGGTTAAAGTGTGTGACGAGTTCTACAGATATCCTCTGTCAAACCTGACGGGGCTCAGGATTAATCTTTTCCGTCTCATGTCTGGATCTGTAGACCGTATGCTGTGTTCATGTTCAGGTCGGGTGTATTCAGCTGGCAAAGGATTAAATGAAGATTCGTCTTCTGTGTATGCAAGCTTCTTATCTCAGCCAACGCAATCCATATACCTCGGTAGTTACCTAAACAAGAAGCTCGTAACAAATCCTTGAACGATGGGGGCTTTCAGTTTCAGATTCAAACGGGGTGCATATTGACTTTTGATTTTTGGTTTTATTTTCTTAATTCCTCGGTTTTTTTACCCTGCCCAACAATCCAGGAATCCAGGAATCCAGGCCAGGTTGACCTTTCTGCCTTGAAAAAGCAAAGATATTACAGACTGCGCCCCACAGTATTGATTGCGTACACCACACCGCACGTTCAAAAAATGTACTGTCTTTTGACATCGAGAGAAGCAAATATGATCGAATTGTCTGGCCCGATGACCCATCCGTGCACATCATTCGATGATTTACATACGGCTCCGCATCGGATGTGACTGGTGGCGGAGCTTGGGGAAAACGCCTTGAGCCGTTCGGAGGTATATGATGGATATGGATACAATAACATCATGAACGAACGCCTTTGCCCGGTTTCCGATTTATCAAATTCCCGGTGCTGACATTCTCTCCTGCTTGAATAATTATTTGGTTTTTCATTTCTGTGAAAAAATGTTCTTTAATTTTAATTCAGCGCACCTGATCAACGTCAGAGGTGGGTGGAGACACACGCGCGCCCGTCTTTTACCTTATTACTCGATAATAATCATTTTATTGCTTTTTCTCCTTTCATTTTACATGATCGGGTTACCATTCTCATCATTGTGGGGTCGTAGCACGGATCTAGAATCAATCTCTGGGCTTTCATTTGATTTCTTCGGAATTTTGATGCCGTTTTTTACGTTTGCTTTTCTTCTTCGGCCGGTAATTAACCAGCGGAGACTTCCCGAGAGGAGTTCCATACCTGTTCATGCGTCAACGGGCCCAAAGGTGGAATTTGGTCGTTCTCCGTCTTTTTTGGAACTGTCATTACACTGATATAATTCATGGATCGTTAGTGGCTGCTTTGATGAACTGTTCATTTGATCAGCGACCTCGTAAGATGCCAATAACTTCTACCTTTACTAGATTAAGCAACTAATAGCAGGAGCGGTCAACGGTCACCTATACTAGGGTTTTTATCTTCCTGTTTCAGTCTCCCTTGAATTTATTGGTGAATGCGGTGGTGGGCAGGGTAAATAGCGGTGGAGATGTTCTGAGAACAAACCTCATTCACCCTTACCCTATTTGCTATTTTATTTGACTTTCTTTATTTCTATTCGTTTCGAAACTCCTTTACCCCATGCCCAGGTATAAGCAACACTCTCCTTGGCGGTGTGCAGAGATTAGGTGCAAGGCGTTAGAGTGGAGATGTGATGCCGTGCCGAGGACATACTGGGGATTGCCACTGTATCCATCCCCATTCCCCACAGCGTCTCCTCGGCTACTCTATGACGAAGGGTAAAGCAACAACAGCTCCATTAGTTTGTTGAGACTGAAAAACCTATTTACCTGGAGAGAAAAACACTTAAAAGGTACAAAACTGGAGAGAACCATCTATCTTGCATGCATGAAGTTCCACATAAGGCAGATCAGTTCATCTTGTATCCACGATCGAGTACCACGAAAAAATCCCAACTGTCTCATGTTGGGACTGCATACATTAAGCTCCGTTGATTTGTTTTTATTGTCGTACTGGCACTTTGTCCCATTCTCCTGCAATTATCCACTCATTACACTTGGACCCAGCCCCCTGGGTCCTGTCTTCGCTCCAGATCTCCGTCTGATCACGATCTTCCTTATTCCCTGCAGCTACATATGACACCCAGGTACTTTAGTAGCCCGAATCAGATCCCATTACCTGGGCTTCTCCCTCCTCGTTATCCCAAAAAAAAAAAGCCTCCCATTACCTCTGTTCTGATTTGGTGTTGTTAACTAGCAATTTTCCTCACCGGTATCTCGTGTTTGAAAAAAAATACCCGCGAACAGACCCTCCATGCAAAGGTTTGTTCCTGGATGCGCGATCGGGTGACTTGAGGCTTCCGTACTTTAAACTAGAATGACACTGGGATCTCCATAGAGGATAATATCTCCATCATCTGCGCGCCACTCAAGAGGTGCGACCCTGACAGGCCCTTATCCACCCCTGCAGGTCACTTTGCCCTATCAGAAAGAGTAATCATTCTGGATTAATTTGTTTCATTCATGACAGTAGAGCTAGTTGAACTCTGGTACCGAGCATACTTAGCCCAAATAAAATCAAATAGAACGGATTAAAATCTAAGAAACCAAAGCAATACCTCGTGCTTCAGGTCTACATTTTTGCCCCCAAGGCATACCTAGGTAGTTAGGCACTCTAGGCAACAAACCGCGACATGTATTCCAGAAAAATTCCTGCTCAGAAGTTGGGGATTTGGCTTTGAGGCACGGCAAGATCCACTTTGCCCTTGATCTACTAGTACGGGGGTTTTCATCACCCTGATTTTTTATAATGATGTTTTAATTGCCCCAGAGTTTGTTAACCAGCACCCGGGCATCCCATGGGCTATGCCAGTGGTTTACCTCCGTTTAAAAGGAAATAAGTTGACGTTGAGTCATTATTCTTTCCTTTTAATTTTTAAACGCATAGAAAAACCATATAAACCAGTGTCCCAGTTACAGGCAGTTTCACGCAGCTTCACGCAGTTTCACGCATCTTTTCTCGCATTACTCCCTCAACGCATACACAAGCATATAAATCAGACATTTTGCAACTTCAGGCATATTTGTTTCTCACTGGAATAACAGTGTCTTCTATCGGCACCGTACCTCGCGCAGTCTCTTCAATAAATTCGAATTTAGCCAAGATGAGCCAACCGTGCGTCCCCATACTGCTCAATGCCCAAGCCACTATATTGTTTTCTTTTTTTTTCCCCTCTTGCCGCCGCTAATCTCGAATGCTGTCATGTAGATCTTCAACGAACCAGGATTTGCTTTATATTGGTTCCTGGACTGGCAATTCCTCCGGCGCTCCATCATATCCTTCTGGTGCCACACTCGACTTGACTAGCTCTACAACTTCCACTAGTACCTCGTTTCCAAACTCAAAACCTAGCAATGGTAACTCCGGCTCAGTTGAAGCATGGCTCAATGCACCTCGCTCGTCGCAGCCGTGGACTTCTCTCCGTTGACTTCAATATGATTATGTCTGAACGGAACGTGCATTTATTGGTCGGATCTGGTTTGGGTTGGGCTTGGGCTTGGGTTTATACATAAATGGGACGGTCGGTAGATGGGGTGTTTGGTCTTGGGATTATTGGGACTCGGTACGGTGTTTGAAATGGGTTGGGTCATTGAATGGGGCAATTGCAGCCCCCATGGTGATCTGGATACGGGATTGGCTTGATTTCCGGATACATCAACGCAATTGTTTGGTCTGACTTCTTTTTTCATTTTCATTTTCAAAGCCTTATTCTTTCAATGTTGCTATTTTGTCATTGGGCTCACTCGAGCCGCTCACCGCCCCCGCTTGGTGTTGCCTTATCTTGAATAGAATTTTGTCCTTCTCACTACTTTATCTGCAGCCACATGCAATCTAAGCAATCATGATATACTCCATTCTGTGTGAGGCAACTTAATTCCCTATCCAATCATGACATGAGGCAGCACAATTTATTCAAGTTGCTCAGTACTATAAGCAAGCTCATACCGTCCAGGGGATCATTTGTACTACTGTTTCCCCATACAGATCCATCCTCTCCCAGATATAGATTCAGTGAATAGATCGACCCATGGAACCAGAACCTTCCCGCGTGGGTCTGATTTGAATTCCTCGGAACATGAAACTTTGAGCCCCAGATCACGATCCTAATTCTACGAAGGATCCGTGACAAACCTTGGAACAAGAATCACAACCCGACCGACAAAAATTTGAAAGCCACACAAGGCGACAAGCTTCACTTAACATTCCATACTAGATAATATCAATTTTATGAAATTAATTTAAAGATAACGACCCGATCATGGGATTACGCCCGGATACACGCAGAATCAATCCGAGGAATCCAAGCCTACTAACTATACGAAGTAAGCAGAGTCAATTGAACTAGGTATAATACCCTCAGAATAAAAATTAAATTAAGAGCAAAAAAAGTCAAATCCCAGACTTGTATACCCCATAAAACGCCACTGGCAGTTATCGGCTCGCTTGTAGAGCGATTCCTCAAGCTTTAGTCTTCTCCCATAGGTAATGCACATAATCATCGATCCGCGCCGCCGGGCGCGGGGATGTTTCTCCTTCTCCATTTGATTGATTCACTTAGCGAAGTCAGACGCCTACTGAGCAGATGATCAGATGAGTGTCCGAATCTTCCGACCGGTGTGCCGGACTGACTTTGCTTTCTCGTGGCTGGTTGGTAGCCATAAAAAGCTTCTGTGTTGTCTTGGGCTGAGTCTTGGGCTTGTGGTCGTGGTCGTGGCCATGATGGTGCATATGGTCATTCCGCCTCACCTTTGCGGAAATCAGAATGAATTCTTCTCATTTTCACCCTTGTCTTTGGCTTCGTCACTCCTGCTTGGCTGGGCATGAGGATGGCTGCTGGGCGCTAAGGATGGGGCCAGAAGAACGAAGGTAGTAACATGTTTGGACCAATCAATCTTCGTACGCCCGTATTCTAAACCATGTGCTTGATGATATAATAAAAAGCTAATATTTCATGAATCAGTTGGTTCATCTAAAGATTCTCTGATTTGTCTGTTCAGCTAGGGGATAGCCATCATAGCGTCTACTCACATGTTTTTACAGAACGGAACTCGTGCGGGAAGACTCGCCCCACTTGTTGAGATGGTGTTGGTCTTCCCCGTAGATACCGCGTACGAGATCAAGAATGGGACAAGAACCAACAGATCCAGTCAGACGGAACAGAGTATAATTGTTTGCTGGCGCGGTGCCCAATACAACAATGAATCGGAACCCGGCAAGATCAAAGATAAATAAATTAATTAGTTAAAAATAAATAAATAAAAAAATAAGTAGAATATACAAGATTTGCCCCACGAGCTTGCTCTTTGTTTGGTACTCAGCACGCGCAGCATGAAGACTGGTAGCTGCCGAAGCAGTGCTCTCAACGAGAGCTGCTTGCATTCCACCCGCGATATAGACACGGATGCCAACTAAGGATCCACCAATTAAACGATGATGTCACGCATAGCCAGTACCCTGCCTATAGCCGTGCCGACTATTATAACTGCGCCTCCAGCGCTGGATGCGACTGATCGCCTCATTCATAGTGAAACGGAGGGATACTAGAGAGCTTTCCTCGATATGCGGGGCAAATGTATAGTGTACATGAGTAGGAACATCATAGGGTTCCCGAGATCGGATGTTGGCGTTAACATTGAGGCTTTTAATTTCAGGCATTGAAAAAAAAAGAAAAAAAAAAAAAAAAAAGAAAAAGGAAAAAGAAAAAATGCACGGGATACTGTACGTGTTCGAAGACTGAGTTAGTTCCAGCTCTTTCCTGATTCCTTGGTCGGAGTGTTGATCCCCATGCAAGTCCAATCAAACCAATGCTCCATGCTCCATGTTGCGGGCCCCGCCAATACAACATTTGTTCTCACGAATGAGATTGGCTTCTACAAAAATACGGTATGCTCACCTGTATGGTATCTTTGCCCTTCATTGATTTTTGGTTTTCTTATCTTTTGCTGTTGGTGATTCTCGCTGCGAGTCAAGTACTTTTCCACGCAAAGTCTGGTGACTTGTGGCACAGTCCGGATCTTCCCTCCCTTTCTCTCCAAGATTCGGCTTTATACTTCAAGTTGGCCAATCGCGATGAAAAGAACCGAGGTGATACATAGATCGTTCTTAGTCGGTATGTTAAAGAGGCTTCCCGACCAACGTGCCACGTTGGCCATGGTGGGCAGTGGGCTATTGTTGATTTGAGTAAAGCTGGTGATAATACTAGCAAATAAGATCTAACCCGGCCGTCCGAAGATATCAAAAGCAAGGCTCGTGCCCGCTTGGATAATCACTTTCAAATGTTATTCATTGTTGATGGCATTCATCAAGGGTACGTACCTTTGTGCCTAACAATGGAGACCCAGTTGGTGTCGGACCAAACACCTTTCAGAAGTTACGAGGAGGGTGAAAATAAAGAGATTAAAAATAAAATAATAAATAATAAATAATAAATAATAAATCGAAAAAAAGAGAAATATATCCCGGATCCAATGGAGCTGAACTTGAAGACCTCCTGCATGAGATGAAACGATGTATCCTCATTACACACGGCGAACGTTAAAAAAAAAAAAAAAAAAAAAACCTGGTTGTTCTCACCAAAGCCACTGCTGGCATGCGGCTTAAAAAAAACCCTCGCGGTGGCAAGTTGGGCTTCCCCGCAGTCTATTTCCGATCCCAAACAACTTCACAAACCATTCAATGTATCATGTCCTCAATAGATTACTTTTCTGTCCAAGATGATGATATAGAGTATGCAGCTCCGAGTTTCCCCATTTTCTCATCTGATCTGATGTCAAGGGGGGCTGTGTTCAAGACCTTGAAATCACAGTATGTAAGTCGGAGAAGGTGAAAAAAAAAGGCCCCCCAACGTTCATTCGTCCCCCATAGAATCCAGTCAAACGCCTCATTTCATGCGCCATTTTTGCCTTGTTGCTCTGGTTTTTTTTTTCTTACAGTTGCCTACCCATGTACTGCTGACCATGTTTGCGTACTGCGTTTTATTACTCACAGTCTCTCCCCCTTCAAGGTTAAAGCTCCGGGCAAATCTCGTTTATTGGTTCTTACAGTATCCTCCTCTCTGCCCAGGTGGTACTCCATTCGCCCCGCCATTCCATCTTACTCCTCTAGAATTAAGGGTCGGCCCTGTATTGTAACGAAGCCACATCAGACTCCCTTTTTCCCACTCTTTTGCTCCACTTTCCAATCTAGTAAGTACCTAGAACCAACATTTTCACCCGGGGATTGATCTACGCCATCCTGCATTAAGTTTCATCGGGGTGCTTTTGTTTCCAAATTCTCCCAACCTAGTTAACAAGTGGTCCACTGCCACTTTTTGTAGGTGGATTTCTTTTTAGTCTTATTCCCTTCCTCTTCCTCCCCCCTTTCTTCTTCTTCTTCTTCCTCTACTTCTCTCTCCCACCTTCGACCTCTGGCTGGTACTCTTTCTATGCACGGCTACTGAGCCATTGGTCTGAGGTGGTTGATATACAGGCTTCAATTCAGATCACGATATCTATCCGATACTGATTCTGTTCCATTCGGTTACTACTTGACTCATATCCTACTCTTGCTTCTTGAGCTTCTAATTCTATTTCTTCCTCCATCCCACCTCCCCTCCCTCCCCTTCTCTCCTCGAATCTTCCTACTTCTCTCTTTCCTTTCCGTATTAAAGCCCCTTACCGCCTCAGCAACTTAATAAACCACAAGCAAAAAAAAATACCAGTTAGTATCATGGACGGTCATCCGAACTTTCCATCTATGTTTGGCGGGTCGTTTGTGTTCAACAATGATGAGATGCAGAACATACAAGAACTTGAAAATTTCGGAGAAGCCTCTGTATTCACTGGCGCGGCAAGACCACTGTCTCAGGCATACAATGGGTTTGATGAAGAATTGGCCAAGGACTATGTTCAATGTACTGCAGGTCCCGGTTCGTATACTACTGTAAGTATGACCAACAATAGACCGTCTTTACCTATTGTCGTCATCTCCACATGATCACGACACAGGAACTGCACAGGGAAAGGAAATCCCAATCTAGTCTTATCTCAGAACTGACAATATATTCCTTTCAAGGAATCCGTCGGGTCTTCCTATCATGATCCAGCTAGTCGATCATACACTGGCACTGGAACCAGTACAAGTCACACCAGCAACTTGAATGACCCTGTTTATTGGAATCAATCGCTTCCTCAGTATAACGAACCGGTCCCGAGAGAACTTGAAAATCTTTATGGAGACTCTCTCGACTATTCACATGTAGGAAATCGTTTTCCGGACCATCCCCCACAAGCCGCTGAGCTAGTAGAGATTGCATCTGAAGACAAAAATGACACCGAGGAGAGCTCGCCGTCGCCAGTTGAAAGGCTCGCTGGTTTCCAGGAGACTGTAAACCCACAGACTATTGGAACTCCTGCCCAGTCCACCTGTACCACGGAAGGCTTTTCTCCCAATGCTTTGGATCAAGAGTGGCATGTCCTTGGCAACGTCTACCAGGTACTGAGCTCCGAAGTCCGAGCGGGACGCACTTGTGAAAGCCTAGTCCAGTCATTTCAACAGAGAGCCAATCAACTCTGCCAGAATCTCAATACAATGGTCCAACATCACCGTCCCAGCGCCTCCGTTGCAGAGCCACCATCCGTGTCCCCGGTAGCGCCTGCTACAGGCACAGCTAAAAAGGTGGAGATGTACAGATGCAAGCTGCCAGATTGCAAATGGCAAAGCAATCTTCCAAAAGTCACATTTGAACGACACATCACAACCAAACACCATCCAAGAATCATGTATCATTGCCCTCGGCCCGGATGCAGAATGTCCAATGCTCGACGTGATAAAATATTTCAACATTCTACATCCGAGCATCTAAAGAGGCCAACTAAAAGTGAAGTCAACAAAAAAAGCGAAATCAAGAAATGTCCACATGTATGCGCTCTTTGCCCAAGATTGACTCGTTCCTGGGACGAGTTCCTTGAGTGCATCAAAAAACATTGTCTTGTTGAAACTGATACCTCGTATGATGCGCCGAATTCAGTCGAGCGTGATGATGAAGGGGACGGTTATGCCGGCCCGTCACCTAGCAATGGTTCATTATTCACAGGGCCAGGTAATGGAGTTGGAGGAGCAGGAGGCTTGTCGGAGTCCCAAAGCCAAAGCGGCTATGCAATCTCTGCATCGAGGCGAGGATCATCATCGTTCCTGAGCCCAGCCTCTCATCAAATGGGGCTCAGGCCATCTGCCCCTGGTATGCTTAGGACAATCTCAGAACACATTGAAATGCCTCGGGCTGCAGCATCTACAGTCCAAGACATCGAAGGCCAACGACGTGGTTCAGATAGTCAACTCCACTCTGAACTGGCTTACCCTTTGCTGCAGTCCCAACAGTCCCAACAGTCCCAGCAGCATCAGCAGTCCCAGCAGCATCAGCAGCCCCAGCAGCCCCAGCAGTCCCGGCAGCCTCAGCAACCTTGGCAGTCTCGACTACCTATGCCACCTCCCCAACAGCCAAGACAATCTCAAATGCCTAGACAGGGCCCACAATGTCAGACGTGTGGACATGTCTTTAATAAACAATGCTGCGGACGGCGAAGTCCAAGCCAATGGTGCCACCGATGTGCTAATAACGCAAGGATACTTGCATCCAATTCGCAGATACTTCAAAACCGGGGCGGGTCATTTAATGACGCTGCTCCCAGATTCCAGCAGCAGCAGCAGCATGCAAGTTTCGGTCCTCCGATCAATTTCGCCAATATTATGTATCAACAGCAACAGCGCCAGATGCCCCGTGGTGGCCAAGGTGGAAGCTTCCGGGGCCCTCTTGGTGGTACTTACCATGTTGAAATGCTTACAGGTGTTGATACCTCTGGGTTGGACGAAGATCGCACGAGCAATCTCCTCGACGCAAAAACCAAGAATTCCCAACTTGGAGTCACTTGGCTAAGCAATTTACCTATCCGGGTTCCACTTCCCAAGGGAATGGTTAATGTACCCCAAAGCGCAATTTCCTTGGACTACAGTGGTATGCACATCGATTCACTTTGCCTTATGTCTATCGCAATTCATCTTCTTGGTTATTTTGCTAAACTTTCTAGACACAGCTACTCTACCCGAATTCGATTTGCCGCTGGTCCCAAAGACAGAGAACCAGTGTCGCTGTCCCTGTCGTATGAAGGCACTAGAGCGTTCCTTTGCCAAATCTCGTGTTGAGTTAGTCCCTGGAAAGATCCTCGATGTGAACATGAAGATCCTCGCCGGAGATCGAGCAAGCCATCCCCTACGTACACGAGTAAGAGTCGTTGTTAAGCTCTTAAAACTGCGCACGTCGGTGGCTCGGCCCGGAAACAAGAGAAAGACCCAGGAAGACGCGAAGGCTATTGAGAAAGCCCTCAAGACGAGCCTGGACATCTCTGAGCCCGAGACAAGTTCCAGCTCCAGCCCCATGGCGCTTATTGAGGACAAGGACGATGCTGATGCCGACGGCTCAGACCTGGACAGCGATGACACCTTCTCTGATTCAGAAACCGATTCCATGTCGTCCTCCATAACAGATTTATCCTCTATCTCAGAATTATCTATCGCGTCTGAAAGCAAACCCGGATCTCCTGACATCTCGGGCGACCCATTCTCCGATGACTCTGAACTTGATGACGATGTTCTTCCCCAGTCCTCATTCTCCGGTACTAATGAGTTGACCTCATCCAAGCACCATGGATGTGACCATCCACTCTTCACCGGCGAAAGCGAAGAACTCCTCTCCGGGGGATTCGATGATAAATTCGAAGAGACCGAACTTGAAATCTCCCTTGACCTGGACCTACAAACCTGCCTAAGCAGATTCTCCATCTTGTCAGAAGGCCTCGCTGACTTCGACTCCCTTCCCGATCAGAAGATCACTGATCCCACCCGAATCTTTGAAAACTTTTTGAAGTATATCCTTTATGTGATTTTTGCATTGAGCCGATCGCGAAAGTACGGCTCAGCGTCTCTCTTGGAATAGCAGTCTGATATGACCATGCCCCACCCCCTCAATACCCCTGTCTCACTGCTGAACTTTCGTTGCGTTGGAGTTTTTTTGATTTTTGCTTTTACACATTTAAACTTAAAAAAAATTCGTTTAGCGTGCTGCATATCCATGCAGTTGTTTGATTCTGGACAGCTGCCCTGGAGTGGCCATTTTGGTTTCCTATGAAGTGACGACCCATTTATGCTTCTATTCCAACCCATTCTTTATCTTATTTGTTTTCTTTTTGGCGATACATGATACCACATGATTAAGATTTGGACGAGGACTTCGCGGTCCCATGTACTCTCGCCACGGAGGTCATTTTGTATTCACGGACAACGAGACTGGACACTATAACGCCGTGGCTTTATTTCATTTTTATTTTCCTTCGTGCCTTTGGCCATTCAAACTATTAGCTTCTTTTACAAGTCGTATGAAATGATGAGTTGATGAGCCTTTCAAATGTTATAGGCTCATCAACTTGAAACGAATGCAGTAGACCCGAGCATGTGTGATGATTTATTGCTACCTTCCAAGGTTATGGCTAATTCAATGCCCCTTCCTGCCAGTGAGACTATACAAGATTGATGACCTAGTACATCCTCGCTTGATGGATCTGCATGTCAAATTCGCCTGCATGCATTGCCTCAATTGACCCTGCACAGCCTCAGACTCGACAGCCTAACATTGAGCTTGACTTGCTTGAGTAGGCTAGGTAGCTTGTAGCAAAGCGGGGCTTGTATCCTCGGGTAAGCACAGGATGAAATCATTAAGCCTACTGTATGCTGAGATTGTTCATGCACATGCATAGCCCCACCGATACTATGCGCAAGACCCACTGATGCTCTGCTAATGTTCTAGATCTTTAAACTAGACTAGCGGTCTATCAACTCTAATGTGTGCTGACGCTATAGTTGGCATCAATGTATCACATCGATGGAGTTATTGTTTTCTATACCGGAGCTCTTATACATGTCCAGCTATGAACTAGGACCTGGTACTATTTACAGGGATTGCCGCACGAATAATGATGATAAGTTCGAGAGATTCTGAATTGTGCCGACTTTGCGTCTTGAATCTTGAGAATCTTATAGAACGGAACACCGGATCTCCAATACAGTTGCGCCAAGCCAGCGAGTTCGCCATAAATAAAAGTACAACACATGAACAAGAACACACATTTAAATTGCATCTAATACACGAAGGAAGAAGAAAAAAAAGGATAATTGTCGGGACTGAATCGTGCAAAGAAACCTCATTCGTTCCGGTTCGTATCCCTGACTTCATGAGAACTACTTCGAGCGAGAATCATTCGAGCAGGGTTGAGGTTTGAAGCACGAAAAATGCGAAAGGACGAGGGCATATGAAATCCATCAAAGATGTGAAAAATTGAAAAATGCATGAGCACTGGTAAACTCCGGAGCCAGTTGTCAAAAGGCAGAATGTTCAAAGGGAAGGGCGTGAGAGCAAGATTACTCCTGTCGGCTTCGCTTTGCGCCGTGTGGGTTCCAGGATGCATCGCCGCCGCCTCCTTGGTTGTTAAAGAAGCCTTGGTTGAAAGCTGGATTAGGTCCTTGGAAGCCTTGTCCTTGCAAAAGATACGAGTTAGCATCTTCAGACGGAAAGGTGCAGAACAAGCAATAAAACACATAAGCCAAGCAAGTAGAATCGGCTCTAAACATTGACTTACCCTGCATCCCCATGTTCCCACCCATTCCACCCATCATTGGGTTCATACCACCAGCCATGGGGTTCATACCCATTCCCCCAGCCATAGGATTCATGGCCATCCCACCGGCCATCGGGTTCATGCCCATGTTACCTCCGCCACGACCACGCATGCCACCAGGACCACCGCGCATGTTACCCATCATGCCGCCCCGGTTGTTGAAGCCATAGTTCGGCATCCCCATGCCACCACCTTGGAAGCCGCCCATCATACCAGGGCCACCACCGCCCTGGAACCCACCTCCCATGTTGTTGAAGTTGCCGCGGTTGTTGAAATTACCCATATTACCTCCCATTCCACGATTATTATTGTATCCTCCACGGCCACGGAAGCCACCACCACTACCACCCATGCCCATGTTGTTGCCACCGCTGAAGTTCATATTCTGATTTCCAGAATTGAAGCCACCAGACATGCCACGGTTGTTATCCTTGCGCATCGGGGCATCTTTCGGGAGTGTGCGGAATGGGTTTGTATGGGGGCTCGTGTAGTGGATTGAGTATTTACGGCCACTGGCACTGAGACTCTCGATTTTATGTTTGGTAGCTGTCGCAGCCTGGGGGGTGGTCAGCTCCACAAAGGCTTGACTGATCACAAGGCAAAAATGTTAGCTCTGTAGCTTGCGATTACAAACACGTAAAAGAGACAAAGACTTTGTAATGTCTGTAGGCAGATGCCTAGGCGATGAACTTACCCTTTGCTTTTACCATTTACCTTGTGCTCACTGAAGGTGACGTCCTTCAGCTCGTCCTCGCTCCCCGCCTGGTTCACCCATCCGCGAACATCATCATCAGTTGTCCACCATGATAAGTCCGAGATGAGCAAAGCGGTTGTAGCATCGGAGTCTGCTTGACGGTCATCATATTCCTTTCTTTTGACACCATGTGGAGGAGCCGGGGAGTCATTGGTAGAGTTTTGTTGAGGGGTCATGTTGTAGTCACCATTAGCTGAGGGGATGGGTTTGGCGTCGGCGCGAGGTTCCGTTTCGGTGGAGGTACCATTCTGGTTGGCACTATTTTCAGGCTGCGCTGTAGGCTCTGGCGCATCTAACACCAACTCGGAGTCCTCATTCTCCCGCTTGATGTCACTTTGGTCATTGGCATTGTAGCCCCCACCGTCGCCATAGATATCAATATCGAAGTTATCATCGTCTGCCATGGCGCACTAGAGAGTCCCGAGAACTGGGGGCACAGCGAGGCTCAGAGCAAAGAATCGATTGAGTGTAAATGAGATGAGAGGTTGGATATACACAGGACTTCTTGTTTGTTCTTCTTCTTTCCTTCTGCTTCTTTTGAATCAAGGAGAGTACATGTCTGTCAATACAGGCCGTCAATTAGCATGGGACATACACCCAGCATTCAACCACGGACAACATGATAAATCAGAGCGCGACGGGTGTCTCAGCCTCGGTGGCAATTGAAACCCAGTGTAGAGATGAAAAGAGGCCAAACAAACGCGCACCAAGATAGGAAGAAACAAGAAAAGATAGACACAACCATACGTACAATCCAAATCGACTTTGCCTTCTTGAATCAGAATTGCCGATCTCAGGCGCGTACAGAGAAGCCCTTGAGCCTTCGGATACAGAGAAAAGGGAAGAAAAGGGGGGGGGTTATGAAGTATGTCACAGACCAGCCGTAACAGGCACAGAAATAACAGCTGCGAGCAGAACAAAGGAGATCAGAGTAGCAGCCTGCCTACCAGTAAGATCGATGAGGAAGGGGAGAGGAAGACTGCATGTGAGCTGTGAAGCTGGCCAAGCTGGGGATCCCGGAGAAACTGGTTGTTCCGGGGTTTCCCCCGAGTTCAGGCCAAATTGACTGTTTGAAAGTGACCACGCCAACTCCATCCTTATCTCTTTCTCCTCTTCCACTCCTTTCCCTCTTCTTTTTTTTTTCTACCATTCGAATCCCTCTCTTTACTATTTCCACATAATTTCCATCATGTCCGATACTTTCCAAGAACTCGCTGATATCCCCAAGGACTTTGTCCGGGAGGGTACCCTGTTCGTGCGCCGCTGCACCAAGCGTATGCCAATCCCCGGGTTCCCCATGATTCCTGCTGGACGAATGCTGACTCTAGCTACAGCCGACAAGCGTGAATTCATTAAGATCAGCCAGGCCGTCGGCATGGGCTTCCTCGTTATGGTATGTGTCTTAATACGTGTTCTCAATTCCCGCAGTTCCTGTGCCGGAATAGATTGAGGCTAACTGTCCATTCAGGGTGCCATTGGATACTTCGTCAAGCTGAGTAAGTCCTACCGAGCAAATACAACACCTCACCGGATCATTGCGAGTCGAATCAATAAGACTAACGGTGATTACCCCTCTAGTTCACATTCCCGTCAACCAGGTGCTGGTCGGTGGCGCATAATCGTGTCGCTCCAAGTCCGCAATAATACGGTGCTGCGACGAATCGGGAGTTGAGGAAGAATACCAACATGCCATTCGCGGTGAATGAGTTATTGGCAAATTGTTTTAAAATCACCAAGAAGCTATCTGATGCCCAACGCACTGTCAGGGATTCTGCGTAGATCATGCCATGACCCTTGCGAACCCGCTGCACCATCTTATGCAGCATATTTTGTCTTGTTGTCGAATAGCATGGTTTGGTTCACATGCTTCTTTTTAAATGGGCGCGATGAGAGGGAGTGCTTCGTCGTCCTTGAGATACCACATACTACTGTTTTTGTACCAATAGGGATTATTATTTCTCTTTGCCTTTCAAAAAATTAATTGACGACCGTCGATACCCTCTATCTCCTTTCCGTCGCTGTCCCGAAATGCTCAATCTAACATGGCAAGGAATGTATTCGCATATCAAATGGTCACAGTAGCAACCCCCCGCCCTCGAGTTCTCGCATCTTATTCGAATCCCACTATGCAACACGAAAATCACTTTTGGATACTTGATGTTGCTTGACTCTTTTGACTGGCCTTGGTATTAGAGAGACAGATGAACCTCCCTATACACAACTCGAACACCAGTGCCATGTTTGAATAGACCGCGAGGAAATTTTTGAATTTCGGGGTACTATACACATGTATGCGGCCAAGGCCATTCCACATAAGTTGTATGATGCTCAAAGAAGAAGTAGTATATTATTCGAGACAAGGCAATAGTCATCATTTTATTTCTCACTAGTACTAGGTAGGCCCCGGTGTGCAGGTGACTATCCCCTGTGTACGCATGATAAATGATCAAAGATGAACTTATTCTTTTGGTCCGATCCTTCAATGTTATCACCATTGCTCATCCTCGTAATCATCTACAACTAACCGGCGCACAGGTCGGCTTCGTACTGGTCGCCTTGAGCGCGAGACGGGCGCATTTTCCTGATAATTGTTGAAAAGAGGAACATATCTCAGCTTGTCGTCGTAACTCTTCCCAATTGGCGGGTCTCCCTCATCATTATCTGCGCCGTTATTCCATGAATGAACTGTACAAGTACCACTCGCCAGGCCCCATCCATTCCATGACGTTGCTATTTGGGTCTTGGTTAGCTCGAGAAGAGTATAAAGCTAATCGAAAGAGCTGCCTACCTGCAAGAACTGGAGCATTTGGATGCCAACTTGCATCTCGGACACATGTTCTCCACAACATATCTCCGCTCATCTCATACTCCGTTGCAAACACATCTGGCTCACGGGGTCGAGAATTCAGGGTCGCCTTCCCGACATCGATAGTTCCGGCCAAAGTGGCATCCATATTGTAAACGTAGACCTTTCCGTCTTCACTGCCCGTATAGACATAGCGTGAGTTTGTACTTCCAGGTGGTGAGAAATGACAACGAATGAGAGTCCTTAGGACACGGTGGCCGCGGAACGTGACAACTGAACAATCATGCTCATGCGGCTCATAATAATCATGCGGGTATGGGTGGAAACGGTAATCAAATGCAGTTGTGTAATCGCTAGGGTCAATGGTTTCAAATTTGGCCGTTGTCATCATTTTTCGTAAATCCCAGAGCTTCATGGTTTGGTCTTTGCCGTTTGAAAGAACGTATCGACCGTCACCTTTGCTATCAACGTATGTCAGACCTTCGGTATGGCCCATGAATACACCAGCCTCACGGCCGTCGCCCATTGAGCGACGATCCCAGACTCGTAATGTGGTATCATCAGATCCTGAATATAGGATATGTGGGGATGTTGTGTCGCCAAAACAGACTGCATTAACATGGTCCTGATGGCGATCGCGTATGTTCAGAACAGGTTGTTTAGTTTCAAGATCATAGACAATGACAGTATTCTCAGATGTTCCTGCCACAACTTCGCGTCCATCTCCCGAGAAACGAAGAGACCAGATCTACAATAATATCAGCATCGATACATGTGAGGTTGAAGGGAGGGCTTCCAACATACACCAAAATGTGAGCTGCCCCAACTTCGTCGTCGCCGTTGACCGGGGCTTAATCCAAAGTCCAATACTGTTGGATCCGAATCTTCCTCGGGGTCCGTTGTTGCTAAATATGCCTGGCTTCTAATTGAACTGTAAACAAGATGGCGATTATCAGGACTCAGCGTAGCATCGGTGATAGTCCACTGGCCAAACGGATAATCAACGGTCTTATAATACTTCCACTCATGCGGATTCGATGTATCATACATGCGAACTTTAAAGTCTTGCGCACAACAGAAGAAAAAATTGCCGTCATCGGAGAACTGGCCGGAATAACTTCGAGAATCGAAATGGATAATCTTATCTGCCGAAGAGCCCGGGATCATTTGCTAGAACACGATTAGCTATGATATGAATCGCCGCACCCCTTAAATCTTTGGACTTACCTGGGCTAGCGACTGATCGGCTCTTCTGCGCACTCCATAATCATCCGCACCAAGTTCCCGCGACATCATATTTGTCGCAAACACCCTCTTGCGCTTCTTAAGGCGGTCCACGAAGTACGGATCTGTACCAAATTGACCCTCGCTCATTAATTCAATGCCCTCATCACTGGGGACCTTCGGAAACTGATCGGTTCTGCCTCGTCGCCTTTCCAGCAGACGATGTCTCATAGTATCCATGTAAGTGCCATTATCATCGGAGTCCTCTTCGTCGGAATAAGCCTCGGAGTCGGCCGCAAAATGATTCGCGGTTAATCCATGGGCGTCAAGAATATTTTGCAGACCGCTCGATGCGAGTAATTCAAATAATCGTGCTGCAGGAACTAGGTATTAACGAGTTAGTGATGGCTCTGCGATTGACAAATCCCTCCCCAGCCAGCCTTATCAATGGGTCCCTGTACTCACTGCGTGTAGGCCAGCCATTATCTCCTCCCACAACTGGATCATCCGTTGTTAACTCAATTTGGATATTCCCAATATTAATGCGAGGATTTCCTATAAAATTGCCAGTCAGTCAATCAATAATTCCAATTGCATTCCCTCGAGCATGCTATGATTCGTACCTTCAGATATGCCCGGGCCCGGCTCTTCCTCCTCCGGCTCCACCTCTTCTTCCCACCCTTCGTCTTCGTCGGAGCCTTCCGGGGCGGGCTGATAATCCATATCTAAGTCGTCATCTTCTTCCAGCCATTCCTGAGCAGGATGCCAGACTGGCTCTGTCCTTTCCTCGTCTGAATGAGTCTCGTGGGCACTCATGATGTAGTTGATGAGGAGAAGGGCTTATCGATAGCGGGCATCACGATAACATCACCGCTACTTCCGGCGTTAGTCATCGCCCCATCACGGCGGCTTTAATATGCTTAAATCCGCGCGTATGATAATTTAAGGAAGGATTTGCGGCAAGCAGTGCTATCTACTAAGTGGTTCTGGGAGAGAAATATGCAGAATGGTAGTTTCATAGAAAATATAAGCTTTACCAGCTATCGCGGGCTGACAGCTGTCTATGGTTCCACCAACCCATGGATGCAGTGCGTTCTAGTGGATTAGTGGAGAGGTGATCCGCTAATTTAACGCGATCTCTTAAAAGAACAGCATGATCGGCTTTAGTTCCTGTAATATGCTTACTGCTCACTCAGGATGTACCATTTAAGTTCGCTCTGGGGGGCAGGTTTACTGTCGACGATCCATAACGGTTTAGCAAGCGATCGATCAAACTTGACTCTCTATCTTCTGCCACATCACAATGACACGACTCGTGGGTATTTACCAGCTCACTTTTACCACAAATATCCGGGAGCTGGGGCCAAATAATGCCCTGAACAATTAGGATATTAATTTAAACGATTTTGCTCAAGGGGAGTGATAGCGTAGTATAGCACTGTTAGTAGAATGAGTATCTGTTTCTCTAGACAATGGTCGTCTCATTCATAGTCCATCTCATATCTGTCGACATATCATACTAGTAAATATTGCAAAGAACGGCCCATGACGACACGTAGATCGCATGCAGGATGCCTTATCCCACTGGGCGTCGGCCTGAACTGCCTTGCTACGGTAGAATCCAGTGTTGGCGGCCGTGCGACTTGGATCCTTTGAGCCGCCAACCTTGGAAGATCGTCTCCCCAAGTCAAAGAGAGACATGCTCCTTGGCGGTCCACAACATCAACGCCCCGTGACCCTGGTTTGAAGTGATGCAGGTCTTCCCAACGAGAATGCAATTGGAAGACGAAGTTTGTAATCGCTTAGATACATGTACTTGAGTGCTGATTAAGATGGATGAAGCTCTTCTCCCCCTTGAGCAGGACGTCAGCGTCTTCTCATTCTATTACGGTTATCTGGGAGTAGAAACAACGGGTTAATCGTGCAGAAGGACTCTACCTTATGTTGCCCGACGATGGGCGTTTCCGATGTGCCCGTGGCCGAGCCTCAACCGGGCTGAGCTATGCTGATACGCTTGTTATTTGGCCCCACAGCCCCCTTTGAGGCTGACTTCTACATCGCCTTTAATTTAAATAAGGGCCGCCAACCTCGTTATGCAGAGGAATGAGATGCTGCTGAATATCGTCATATGTTTCAAGAGATGATAAAATTTATGCTTTTTTCGATCGCAGGGACCATCCTGGTGTCTGCTGCAACGAACCCACTTGTTCCATTGGCTCTCGATACAGATACTTTGGATGATTCAACTGTAAGAAACAGCCTCACCTTCGAATGTTCCAATACTCTCCAGCTTCATCGCACATTTTGGTACTAATCTCTTCATTCAGTCATCATGTATTCAAGATATCGAATACAATTCACCTAGCGGCGGCGATGTGGCATCAGAGCTGTGCACAGACACATCACTTTTGGATAAACTAGATCACTGCACTATGAACTCGTGCTCAGAAGAAACAGAAGGTAAGTGCATAGTCTACATGAACCCACTGGTCATATTTTCAATACTAATACGATTGCCAATCCCTAGAATTTCTCTCGAGATTCGAACAGTGGTGTACCACCGCATTAATAAATGTACCGCAAAATCAATTCCACTGCAATAAAACACCCCACCCCTCTACTATTACAACGCCAAGGACAGCCGAGGACTTTATGAGAAAGACGATAAATACGCCAGACCTATTCCACAAACGATATATCGGTGATAACAATCACTCATCTATGTCTTCCTCGGGCACTGTTATCGCTATCTGTCTGGGCACGGCTGCCGGATTTCTAGCATTACTATGCCTTATTCGAGGATGTAACTCAAATCATTCGCGAAATTTTAGCCAGCAAAGGCCTGGTCCATTACCAGTTTATGAGACTCAACGACTCGGAGGTCGACCATCATCAGCGCCGACAGGAACTCAAAGAACGGAGCTTCGATCGACGATCCGCACGAGGACCCTGTCTCCTCCGCCACCTTATGTTGCTGAACCAGCGGCTGCTCACATAAAGACTGGCCCCGAGGAGCCAAGATTACCTTCATATGAGGACCGACCACGAGGAAGTAATACACCTTATTAACTTGGTGGTTTTTAGAATTTTCATATGATTTTTGCAGCACTATAATAGCGATCTTGTAACATGAGTTTAGATTTGAAGACTCCATAGTCCTTTGGCTCCCCATCTAGTACTACGAGTAATCCAGTCATGTTTGTGTATCGATCTACAAGCTTGCATGTGCAATACTAGACGGCGTCTTCATTAGACGCATGAGAATTAAATAGTATAAATATTATCAAATACTCGGAAATATGAGAAACATTTGAACCCAAAAGTAATAAAAGACACTACCTAGGTAGTAGTAGTAGTAGTATGCTTTCCAGCCGGAGAGATTTAAATGGGGTTCAAGTTGAGAGATTTGAAGGACAGACTTTAGTCCTCCGTTTCAACAGGACCGCATCTTATACCTAGTACTACCTATTATTCGAAAAGCAGAATGTATTATCTCACTTGACCATATTGAAACTTACGTGCAGTACCTATACGGCAATGAAGATGAACAATTATCAAGTTAGTGGGTCGCCGTGTATGATTATGCTAGACCGGGTAAGGCTGACTTCAAAGTTTGTAGTATGCAGCTTCCCTTGATTGTGGGATTCTGCAGGCTGCATATGCACAACTTTCTTTAATCTTTCCATTCTAAAAATTACACCCCATAATTTCACCGTGTTATTGAGATTTGATGACTTAAACAGTGAACAACAATGAGCAAATTATTTATAATGAAACAACATTAGGCAGATGAATGAACCCCCAGAGGCGCCTTTCTATACAAACCCGATAAGCACGGATCAACCGTTTTTCCCGCCCTCATCGTCACTGATAGCGAAACTGGATCCCCCGCTTCTCGCTTCGTGTCCTGCCGTGCGGAGACCAGCTTGCAATCCAATTTATTCTCAAGGAATACTCTCCCCTAATCCACCAAGTACCAGCTGCAAATCCCCCAGCTGTCCAACTTCCCCCCTTTCCGCACCAGCTCAGCGGCACCCCACCCCCACAATGCAGCACGTCCCAGAGTCACGCTCCCAGACCTTTGAGGAGATCTACGGGCCTCCAGAGAACTTCCTCGAGATCGAAGTAAGTTTCAAAAGCAAGAAAGCCCACAGCTTCAATTCCCTTGCCTGAGCCCCAACTTTGGTGTCGCGTGCCCACCACACCCAATCCACCTTAGTCCCATCGTCACCATAGCATGCTCACAAAATCCAGGTGCGCAACCCTCAAACCCACGGCACATCACGAAACATGTATACCTCCTACGAAATAGTCTGCCGAACCAACATCCCCGCTTTCAAACTGAAGCACTCCGTCGTGCGTCGCCGCTACTCCGACTTCGAGTACTTCCGCGATATTTTAGAGCGAGAGAGCACGCGCGTCACAATCCCCCCGTTACCGGGCAAAGTATTCACGAACCGGTTTAGCGACGACGTCATTGAGCATCGAAGGGAGGGGCTTCAGCGGTTCCTGCAGATTGTGGCGGGTCATCCGCTGTTACAGACAGGAAGTAAGGTGCTGGCTAGCTTCATACAGGGTGAGTTTTCCTTTTCTTTACAAGTATATTATTTGCTAACTAGGATTTTAAGATCCGAATTGGGATCGTAATGCGTGGTAGATTTGCATGGGTTAAGTTTATTTCATAAACTTTCGGTCGTGGTTTTCTGTTTCTTTTCTTCTCAAAGCAACTTGAGCGCACTGGCTTTTGCCATTTGATGTTGTTCTCTTTTCAATATTTCTCTGCTAAATGAATGATCCTGTCATCTCATCACTCATTACAATTTTACTATTCTCGGGCTTGAGCCTGGCGGTGCTTTCTTCATCGACGTTTTCCATGCTCTGTTCGTGGGTTTCAAGGTGAAAAAGAAAGACTGATAGTAGACAGTTTCATGTCATCAGACGTTCTGATATCCATTTTTGTCTTGGGCTCTCAATGTACCATTGGGGGTTTCGTTTGTTTTATCTCTCATTACAAAATTTTTACGCTGTTTCTATCTGACAATGCACATTGCAGAGCAAAATTTAGTTAAGGTTGGATCAGTGGCAGAGAATACCAAAATGAAGTCATTGAATCGTTGAAAGGTGGACCTATCATCGTCTGCATTGGTGAAAATGCACTCATTGAAACTAAGGAGAAACCGTCGTGTACTGCGGGATATCGAGTAACAGAAATGTCAAAGAGCAAAAACTAAAGATCAAAATGTAAGACATGATGGAAAAAAGAAAAACACCCGAAATGCGAAAAGAAGCCCGAAATGTGAGGTAATCAATCTGAAAGGACAAAAATGGAGCAAATCAAACTTTTTTTTTCTGTGTCTTTCCATCAATCCAGAAGATCAAGACGGGTTATCTAGATCATCCCAAACCATTGGCGCAAGGGTATTATCCTCCCATGGTGATGATGGAGCGCCGGAATTCTCATCCAAGGAAAATGAAAGTGGATTAGCCGAAGGTTCAAGAAAGCCCTGCGGAGGCGGCAAGAACGACGGATCAAATGAGGCGTTAGCATGAGATGCGCTTGAAGATTGACGGCTATGAATATGAGGGTCCGAATGACGCTGGATCGGCGGTTGAGGTCTGATTGGTGTGGCATTGCTGCTGCTAGAAGGGCGATTCTGAGGTCCGGGGTCACTGTTGGCCGTTCTTAGCTCTGGGGGGTTGTTCAGTGCTTTGCCGTTGACGGAACCTCCATCTCGATAGACGTGAGGAAATTTTGTACGGAAACGATCACGAAGGTCAGTTGCTCTGCGGTGGCTGAGGTTGAGTCTTGTATCCTGTTGGATGAGAGTCCATTGGAAGCCATGGACGGCATATCCCTTAAGCAGGGCCTCGTCCTCTGCCGTAGTAAACGGGCGACGTGAACGACGTTTCGATTTCACGGCTACATGGGGCTCTGGGATGCCAAGGGATGCGAGAGTTGACCGCGATTTGTCGGGGAGTGATGGCGTATCGTTCGTCGAATGTGACTGCTGGGGAGTCATTGGACTTCCTAGGTCTGGATTGGTCGTCACGGAAGACAAGCTTGAGATCGATGGCTTATACGAGTTCGTGGACGGACTGGCAGCCGCTGAACTTGACTCGGACCCCAGACTTGTCGAATTTGGGAGGGGAAGACGAATCTTGCCGGGGGTCCCATCTGATCCTTCGTCTTGGGCTTTGAGAAGTGCATTGGCCAGATTGTCGCGCAATTGCTTGGTCGCTTCATTGGGGTCTGATGCGCTATTTAATTGAGTTAGCCATTCATTCTACATTCTCTTTAGGAATATCCAACTTACCGGTATGCCCAAGGACAGCAAACTCGAAATCTATTGGCATAAAAGAAATGCATAAGCATCAAGTCAAGCTGGTGGATTGGGTTTTTTGAATCATACCTATCCTTCAAATTGGACGCCGTCCTCTTATTAAAGTTGAGTTCTGGCTGCGCTAAAATGGCTGTCCAGTTGCCAATACCGCATTTTACCACGCCACGGAGCAGATCAGTCGTCTCCTCCTCCGTCCATTTTCGGAGATTTTTACGAGATCGACCCCGGGTTTTGGGTGACATAGGATCTTCGCCACCCTGGGCTGGTGTCGGGGTTCGCTCATTGGGATTAGGAGTAGATTCTTGATCACACACAGCGGGTTTAACAATTGGATTTTCGGAGGAAGTCAGTCGTTGGTCTTCATGCTCATGTACATCATCATTGCGGTCATCAAGGGTAGTACCGAGAAGCTCTTCGATTCTTGCTTCTCGTCGCTCTACAGGTTGACCCTCAGGAAGAGCGTTATTAGCAGACACTAGGGAAGCCGGGTCGACAGCCGCAGCTTGTTCACGGGAAGGTTTTGTTAAAAGTTGGGGAATAGAGCCTGCTTCGATAGGCGGAAGGAGTGCAGCGTTTGGTGGGGGTTCATTCAATCCATTCAGAATAGCAAAGGGACCAAAGGGTGGAGGACGTGGTTCTTTCTGTGATTGAGGGACAGGAAGTTGGAGATGTTCACTAAATGACTCGGGCTGGATGTCTACACGACGTCGTTTGCGTGGGCCATGCAGCGCATCATCGTCAAACGACGAGGAGAATGGGAAACGTTCCAACGCTCGCAGATTTACAAACGCCGGTAGAATCGGCTTGGGCAGCGGCTCCACATTCGACTGCTGATCTGTGGCCGACTCGGCTTTCTCAGTTCGTGCAGCATTAAGAAACTCGGTGACGGTTGGTAGACCGGCTTTTGAATTTGTAGAGACATTATCACCCGCTGAGTTTGATTTGGAGACATTCTTAGCCTCTCTGGCCCCATTTGCATTTGGTTCCAGAGGGGATGGAACACTGAACGTGCGAGATGAGACAGGTTCCCGCAAAGGAGCGATACGTAACGAGAGTTGGGGCAATTCACGGAGTAGAGATTCGTCCAGGGGTCGCAAAGCCCCGCTCGAATCCATACTCTCTCATGCAAGGAGTCAAGCTAGCGAGATAAAGTTAACGGTCCCAACTTGGATACCGATCAGCCATCGAGCCGTCCATGATGTACGCCTATTAGCAGTTCAGAACGATGAAAAAGTGATTTGAAACTTGAAGGTTTGATAACATTCGATAACGTTTGTTCGGGCGGTGAGGCCAGCCTCTCCCGCACCTACGTCAGTCCGATCGATCGAACGTGGAGAAACAAGCTGGATCCGATCTTCACGCCTTTTTTTAGTTCCTAATACATTTGAGTGGTACGCGCTGGTGTTGTTCCCCGGATTCTGACAAACGTGAATCTAGATCAAGAGGGGCAGTCATCTAAAGTGCGATCACCCCCCACTCCCCACCTAAATTGCCCCCCTCCCCCCCTTAGCAGCGTACCCTGCAGCTTCTCTCACCTAGACTCCTGAATAAGCACAGCCGCGACAAACACCAAACAATCTCATGCTGACGCCATTTCTCTCAAATCTCTCAGATTTGCAGTCCGATTGATTCAAAATGCCAACTATTCTTCCACCGTGGCCGCATGTTTTATTTGGCATTCTTGAACCCATTTCCCTGTACAAATCCCCCACACTCAGCCCACACCGGCCCCCCAAATCTACCAAGCGCTAACCACCAGCTCGACGATGTAATAAAACAGAGTCATGGGCAGTTTGTCCCCAATATTTGATCTAGATGGTTTCATAAATGGTCAAACCCCCCACGTCCCCGCCCCAGCAAGCCAACACCCGAGCAGTGTCGCACTAGCCTACCAACTTGGTAACCTCTACCACCTCCTCTTCCTCGTCGGAGTCGCCGTCCTACATACAACATCCGAACCGAAAGTCATCCGGAACTACCTGATTGGTCTAGCTATCGCTGATGTCGGGCATGTGTACGCCACATACATTGCAATGGGATGGGAGGGCTTCGCAGATGTCGGAGGCTGGAATGCACTGACATGGGGAAATATCGGTGCAACAGGGTTTCTCTTCGCCAATCGAATTATGTACTTCCTCGGATTTTTTGGGCAAGCACAAGTGCCCAAGGTCGCGGGGAAGAAAGAGTAAGCTGGAATCTCGGAATGGATAGATCAGGTCCAGTGGCTTGTTGGCTTGGCTTTGGTAGCTTGTTGGTTGGATGGAAGTTGAGGCGGTCGACTACGCGCCAAGAACTTGGTTACATTGTACATTCTTCTTTGCTTTCTTGATTTCTCTGTTTCAGACATTGCATGATATGGCGGGAAGGGGTACTATTGTCATGGGTTTAACGCCAAAAAACCGCCAAAGCACTCTAAACCCGCGGATTGCGGGAGGGCTGGATTAGATTTGATTTGCAATTGGCCTTTGTCTGGAATACGCCGCTGAACTCTCATTCATATAGCTGGGACAGTGATGCACATATTATAATTCAAGTAGGCGCCGAGGGTGGGCATGCTTACGACATGTCTTAAGAAGGCTTGTTATAGCTCGGAGCTGGAGGGAACAAACAAAAGCAAGGCGAACCCAAAGCTCAGCAAGGAGACTTGCAAAGACAAAGAACAATGCAAGAAAAAAAAAGGGGAAAAAGGAAAGAGGAAAAAGAAAATAATGAATTCTCGTCTCTCGTACAGATAGATTCATGCAATGCCCGGCGCCCCAGCACAGCAAAATGCTACGTACCTAGCATGGGTATAGCGAAGAAAATAACATACATGCCCAGACACCCAGACGAAACATAAGCATAACGAGATCCCGCAAGAAATGCATCATCGCCGTTCCCAGCAAAAGAAGTAGAAAATAAAAAAATAAAATAAAATAAAATAAAATAAAATAAAAATCTAAATCATGCAAGGCTGCGTCCAACAATCAACGACTTATCTTTTCGAGGGTGTGGCAGGATAGCATGATCGCCTGCAGCTCATGCACGCCACACACACGCTTCACTTCTCAAGGCATTTTGAAATCAGATTCGGGGCCGTACATGCACTGAGTGTCGATCATCTTATCCTTTGGTTGCGAAAGGATCTTGTATGTAATCCAGCAGTGGCTGGATCCCCGATTCACCTCTCTGTTGAAACTCCCGGATATGCGGCAACAGAAATGGGATACCGGGGTTCTGGCTGTAATGCTGACGGTAAGATTCGTAGTTTTGCGATGGGTTTGTGAGGAAGACTGCGTTCGTAGGGAGAAGAGGATCTAAAACGACCATGCCGCCGATTGTGCTGTTTAGGCCTCTTGATTGGGCGGTTGAGATGGCGTACTTGTGGAGCCCATCTAATATAGCTGTGAGAGAGTGGTAGTTGCGTTTTATTAGGAGTGTCTGCCGGTTTTGGTATCTAGTTAGTGGGAATGCTTTTGCTTTTTCTTTGTTTGCTTTTTCCAAGGATTGCATTGGACTTGCCTGGGTGCAGTCTCTGAGGTATGTAGTCAGATCCGGTATCGCAGTGCAGCACTCCCAAACGGCAAGGCTGAGGTTTTGCCAATTGGCCAAGATACGTTTCGTCATCACATCACCGGTTGTGATACTTTGCCGGGTAAGCGGTGCAAAATCTACTTCATCGGCACTCGTCAAAACACGAGCAAGATCCTTTGCAGAGGTCGAATTGCGACAGTCCTCCAGAAATGAATTCGTAATATCGAATGGAGTATACCAGTCCATTCTCGAAGAGTGGATATACTGTCGACGAAACCGAACCGCCAGCACACTAAATACCTTCAGAATAGTCGTCAGACCGGGAGGTTGATCCATGAATAGACTCTGAATCGGACCAGCAATAAATTGGAATCCCGGCATCTTCGACTCGGGAATAGTTACGGCGATATCTGGTACAATCGCCTGCAAGCATTGTACCAAAGCATGACGAGCGAAGGGGCTCCGGGATCGTAAATGCTACGAAAACACCTTTCAGCTTCGGGGCTCGATATACTAAGAAATTTGAAGTGACAAAAAAAGAAAAATCCAAAACGCACCTTCTCCACCTCTATGTAAATGGGAATTTCCTCGGGATATGCTTGCAGGTGATCCATAAGATGAATATACAGAGCAGTATGCTGCAACAAAAACCATTCTACAGAGGGTGCATTGTACTCCAGCGATGCACGTACGATTTCCTCGAACTCGATCTTGCTGAACTGAAAATGACTCTCTCTCTCGATATCCGCCGCAATACTCCGGGGATCAAGTGAATGTCCTGGTAATGGCGGGAACCAACTCCAAGGAACTTCTCGGAAAGGAGGTATACTCGAGCGACGCAAGATTTCTTCCACCTTCTGCACATGCGAAAGCGTCATGAGAGACTGATGCTCGCGCGGATCCGACAGCGTCATTAAAAAGGCCTCGATTGTGTCCGCATTGCGGCTCAGAAGAGAGTTACGAGGAAAGGTGACATCCCGAAATAGGCCATAGCGAATGACTTGACTGATTTCTGGGATGTTGAAGGCCCATAGAACAGCAAAGGCTTCATCTTCCCATAAGCGATACCCAATGATGAAGCGTGGAATTTCCGTGCCCAGCACGAAGATCGACTGGTAAGATGGAGGCGATTCATTTGAAGCCATTATCTCTTGGGTACCAGTGGGTGTAGTTGTATGAGACATATCGGACCTACCCAAGGGAGATGGGGACGATGATTTCCCAGGTTGAATGTATAATTTTGATCGAAGAGGCGGTTCAAAAACCGATTCTTCAGCACCGAAGGACTGCATTTATGCGAATGCCACACCACCGAGCCGGGGCTCTTGAAACCAACACATTTGAGGTACAACACCAGCTGAGGTACATGTGACGCCGCGCTTGTGCAGAAGGGTAATAAGAGCAGGGAAGAAGGCGATATAAGATAAAAAGGGAATTGAGACAATAATGATAATAATAATAATAATGATGATGATCAAAAGAATAAAAGGTGACAATAATAAAATAATTATAATATGGCAGCACACCAGACGGACTAATAATGATAGGTGGGAAGAGGAAAGGGAAAATCCAAAATCAAATAGAGAAAAAGAAAAAGAGAAAAAATATTCCAACTATAGGACCAGGAAGTTCAAACGCGGTGGCGGAACAGGAATGGAGACCGGAGAAAATGATACATTTAATGACCAAATCAAGATCCCCTTCCCTCACCTCAACTCGGGATATTCGGAAAGCACCCCGATGATTGGTTTCGACATCGCAGAGTGGTTTTCCATTACCCCTGCCCTGTCTCCATGCCCGCCACGTTAGACTCATCACGAGGAAGAATCATAATGGGGACACGGCAGACGATGACTGGGCGCATTGAAAACGGGGAGGGGCGCTAATCCTAGTTCCAAACTGCTGGGAGTCCCGATGGGCAGGAAAGACAGTGGAAAAAGGGGGAAATGATTGTCGCATCGTTCACAACACGTATACAGTATTGTACACACTGTCCTTCCTTGAGCTGGCCCCAGATCGGCCGGGGGGGAAGCGGGTCCCCACCATCAAGAATGGCCCTGAGCCAAAGCAAATCGCCATTATTCTTTTTTTTTTTTTCTCTTTTCTCTCTCTCTCTCTTTTTTTTTTTTTTTTCTCCCTTTTCTTTTTCTCAATATCTATCTTATCCTTTTTACCCTGCTTGTTACCGAGTTGGATTCCCGTTAATGCCTTAGCACCGTTTGGGCTGCAGCTCGGTTCTGTTTACAATATGACAGTATTTAAGAATGGGTGTCAGATTTTTACTTGGTTGTTAGGGAAATCGGTTGGGAAGCGGTCTACCGTTCAACCTTCTGGAAGATTCAGTATTTTTAGTGTTTTGGGATATAAATTTGGAGACATTGGAGAATCTCTTGGTGCTACAGTCCTATCTAGTCGGTCAGGCTGGAAAGGTAGTATGTGGGCAGGCATGTTACGTTAGTGGCGGTTATCAAGGAGCGATCCCTCCAGATGTCGTGAGTGGAACAACACTGGAGGAAAACTGGTTTTGTGTTTATCGATTCTCGAATCTTTCACACATTTTGTTTTATGGTGATTTTCTTCTTTTCTCTTCTCTTATCTCTTATTTGATGTTGGCTTGGATTATCATGGAACTCGAACGGCTTAATTCCCACTGATCATCTGGCTCCCTCCGGTTCCACACACCCCCCAAATCCAAAAACCAGATTGTCCATGGTTTCATACGTATTTCATAACATGGTTGTGTTTCTTTTTCTTTTCTTTTTCTAAACTTTATATGCAAACCCGAAAGTGGACACTCCTCCATGTCGCTAACCTTAGCGAGGGGCTTCGGCGGACGATCATCATGAAGTTCCAGTCCTGCGAGCGCAGCAAGCCATCCATGGTTGCAGTGAAGCGTGAAGTGGGGACCTTGAATCAAATGTGGCTTTTTCAGTATGATTACATGTATGTATAATTTTTTCTTGCAGGGAAGAAAAATTAATTTCATTTAATTTTCGGGTCTCGATCTCTTTGTTCTCCCATTGAATGTTTTCATGCGGATTGGTATTCTGATCCTTGTCCCACCAATCAATGCTAATAACATCATCCTTGTCAATACACAAAGTAAACCTGGGCTGATACTAGTGCCCGATAATCTTACATGAATCCACCCTCTTTGTCTGCCGATTGATTGCATCTTCGTCATCGATCATTGTTGCGGTCTGGCATATCCCTGGAAGTATATCGGAAGGCCTCACCGCTGAAAAGAAACCGCACATAAAATAGCACGAGAAAAAGGCACTCTGGGGAAAACAGGGATTGCGATCCGAAAAATGAGCAGTCGTGTTGCCCTAAACCTTGATTCCCCTGGATTGTTGATCGTCGGGGCGGATATTGGATATCCATCCGCACACGAGAAAGGCAAAAAAGCCTTGAGCCTTACAGCATCGAACCTTGAAGCTTGATCGGGAAGCTTCCAAGGCTCCTCCACTATCTAGGCAGGAGATAATCACCAAGAATGTTTAAAAAAGAAAAAGAAGGTTGGTGAAGCCACCTCGTACACCGCTGGAATGAAGACATTGACCCTATCGAGGGAAACTAGGGGCTTTGAGGAAATTGAACAAAAAAAAAATAAATAAATAAAAATAAAAAAAAAGTCAATAATAACTCTTAGTATTCCAAATTCGAGTAGGAAATACGATAGAATGACGAGAACCAACCCACCCATCCTACCAACTAACGTAGGATTCATTCCTGGCTTTTTGTCTCTGGAGCACGCAGGATGCAGCCCCGCCGATGGAATCCACAAGCCCCAAAAACAGAAAACAATGAAAAACTAAGCCCTTCTTAGGCAGCTATACATGACACAGGATGCAAGAACATCGCCAAACTCTTTTGCCACGTGAAATGCCGTCAACGCTCAGGAATTCGATGGTCGCGGCAACAATGAACCCAGGTCCAAGGCACTGGAAACGGGATCTCGGTAGATCCACATGTCCCAGAACTTGAGGTGGATCTTGGGAAAGGCATGGCAGTTGTCAAAGGATATCATGATTTCTCGACTATATATGCAGTCTGGTCTCCCCCAGATGACATGAGATAAAAAGAGATGGTGTTCTCACGGTTTCGCAGCTCACCGCGTCAAATCCATATCACGGGCGCAGCATAGCGCTGACTCTGCCTATCGTCATTTCCGGTCCACACCGATCGCAGACCCGCTCACCACGCCACGAGAAGTATTCGCTCTTAGTGCTCAGGGTGCAGTACTAGGGGCTTTGGGCAAGGCGACTAGGCTCCTTTACTCCCCGTCTACGAAGAACATTGCTTCCTTCATCCCCCCACCTTCTCATGTGATAATCATCGCCCATCGCTGATGCACCTTGATCAGTGGTTGATCGGCGGATTCAGTGCGTTGTTGCGCTGCGCGAACGCCCATTGTCCAGGGATCAACCGTCTACACGGCAAAGAAGTCATGACGATCACTGATGGTGAGCCGGGTCTTCCCCGTACATCGGCCGAGTACATGCTTCTTCCCCTCGTACCTCTGCATCTTGTGTAGCATAGCTGGGGAACTAGTAGGATTCCAGGAAAAGCAAGCATCTACACTACACAGAGAGGAGTGGTTCGGCCAGTTATGAACCACTAATCAACCTGAGTCAGCAAAGATGGGTCATTACAGGTCGAGAATACATTGCGCGCACTTGCAGCTCTTGACGTATGAACAACTGGCACTCTCCCCCCCCCCCCTTCCATTCTCCATGTTGCATTGCCGAATCAGTCTGGAATTCGCGGGCGCTATGTATGCTGTCGTGCATATTCCGGCTCTCCACCCCTGGCATCTGGAGTCATTCTCCTAGTGGGGAAGCGAGGGATTCGAATTGGATATATCAGATTGCCCAGAAAGGTGGCAGACGCTCGAGCACCTTTCGTACATAAAGCATCGGAGAAAAAATTACCTTAAACAGAAACGGTCAGCTCAGCTGAATCCACGGACTATGGTCAAAAGCAAAGCATAGATATGAAAAACGGAATGGCCTCCACCTTCGCCTTCCCAGCAATCTTACCCCTTGTAGTTCACCATACGGCGTATTAGGGTAAAGGAAAGGTCCGTGATCCATTAAACATCCGCCTAATACACCTTCTTTTTCTTTTCTTTGCATATCTTTGCAACCGAGGGCCAGTGGAAATTGCAGATCTTTGGCACCCGGCGCAGTACATGCCGTTCTATCCTCTCATACGTGGATCGGACACGATCGAAGAAACCCCTCCTGCAACCACGGGCGACGCCCATCCTTTAGCCATTAAAGTGCGAACTGGTTCCTTTTCAGTACCCACGGACTCCCAATCCCAGCAGCTGGAATTTACTGCCGAGCTATTGCTCCCCTCTGAACTTAGTTTAGTTTAGCTTTCCCTGCCCCTTGGGACCATAAAGTACGGGAAACGCCGGAGTGCACAGGGCCTTTGTTTACGATTCCCCACTTTAAAACTCCATAGTCTCTGTGGGAACTCCAGTATCGATTATTGTGGAGTTGAGTTAATTAATGACCGCCTCACTATTGTGTTTCCATTGGCTACGCCTTATTATTTGATGGCGAGTTCAGCTGGCGTTGTTCTTGATGAGTATTAATACATAGTTACGGGGCACGGAGTACGTTGGGTGTTCCGCGTAGTCGTTCTGCGTGTTTATCTCCGATGCTGTGTGCCTCGGCAATACGGGAAATGAAAGTACACCAGGGTATGGTATCTACTAATTTGGATTTTCAAATGTTTTTAGCTAGCTTCATAGTAAGAGCCGGGAGCTTAGGTAGGGGAGCTATGGCCAGCTGTCCCCATTGTGGGAGCTTCAATGATTTTCCAACTTGAAGGCCCCCCCCCCTCCCCAGCGGAGGTCCCCGGCGTCTCCGAGTCCGTGTACTAGGTAGTATATGTTTACTCAAGTGCTCTGATTTCTCATGGGCGCAGGTGCCCAAGGGTATATATATCAATTGATCCTAGTTCTACATACGACTAGGTAGTAGGTACCTATATCACCCCCTGGATAGCTCTTCGGCCTCAGGCTGAGGTTAAGATAATAAGTTGTGTGGACGGATGGGGACATGCATACCTACCTAAGGAAAGACGAATTTCAACTCGAATCAGGCCTGGTTTTAACAAAGTAAACATATCCGCATGCAGGTGGACCTCAAAGGACATTCCAAGGTTGAACCACACTTACAGCCTGAGTCACCTGGGCATTGAGCTCGAGTACATGTTTAAGTACAACCTTGGAACGTCCTGAGCACTTGGGCATAGGTCCAGTCAATATTTCGATGTATGTAAACGGGGATATGTGGCTGGCCTAATAGACAATCACATACCAGTGCTTAGGTACAGCGGATGCAACCACAGGAACGGTGAGATCGGGAGCTGCTTCCAAGGTTGCTCCTGAAAAGTACCTAGGGGCGAGAAGTCTACAGCATCGTTCATGTTCTTGGGTATTGGGTGAAAGAGGGCGGAATAGAAGGCGAGGAGGATACAAGAAAGGAACCCAAGAAGTTGAAATACGGTCATTAAATCATTGAGAAAAGAGGTAACGTTAAATGGTATCATATCACTCGAAAACGAGACGGTTGTCCCGTCCCTGTTTTGTTTGCTATGGTGGAGTCTACGGAACGATACATCCTTCAAGCCCACAAAGCAAGACAAGACGCCGTTTCCCAGCTACAGTTTTGGTTAATGTTTTTTTTAGTGCATCTTCCGAAGAAGACGACCATGCTACTTGCCAATGTCATAATACATTTAGTTGGCAAGAGCGTGGGCACGGCGGCGGTCACGCTCCTCAGCAATGGAGAGCTAAAATAGCATGTTAGTTCACAATCTTGACGGGAAAATGTAGATCTATGTAAACATACCTTGACACCCTTGCCCTTGGGGAGGGAGACCCAGGGCTTCTCCTGGCCGATGACGAAGACGTTGGACTCGCGGGTGGCGAAGGTGTTGTCAATAGCGTCCTTGATGTGGACAATGTTGAAACCACCATCGTGGCGCTCACGGTGAGTGACGACACCAACACGACCCATGTTACGACCACCAGTGGCCATAGCGACAACACCGGAGTCGAACTTGACGAAGTCGGCGATCTTGCCAGTGGCAATGTCAACCTTGACGGTGTCGTTGACCTTGATAGCAGGGTCGGGGTAGCGGATGCTGCAAACCACGAATTAGCAAAACTTAGTTCTGTTTGAAATAGGGCTTACTGTATCCAGGAATATGGAACAGATTGTTCTCTTTGTCCTCCGCCGATCAACCAAAGCTTGGTCCAACGACTGAATGACACGGAACTTGTGGAGTGTAAACTCACGTTCGCGCATCGTGCGTAACCAAGTATGGGATCCCGCCACGACCAAGCTGGACGCGCTTGACCTTGCAGAGCTTGAACTCAGCCTCCTCGGCCTGGATGCGGTGGACGGTGAAGCGACCCTTGGTGTCGTAGATGAGACGGAAGTGCTCGCCGGTCTTCTCGAGGGAGATAACATCCATGAAACCAGCGGGGTAGGTGGTGTCAGTGCGGACCTTGCCGTCAACCTTGACCAGACGCTGCATCATGATGGCCTTGGTCTCGCGACCGTTCAGGGCGTACTTGAGACTGCAGAGAAAATTCCACGTTAGTGATGTTGAACATATGTGTGTGCAGTATAGGCGAGTTCTTATCGTACCGGTTACGGATGAAGACAATCAGAGGAAGGCAGTCACGGAGCTTGTGAGGACCGGGGGAGGCCTTGGGCGCGTAGGTTCCGGACATCTTGTCCAGGAGCCAGTGCGAGGGCGCGCTAAGGCGCTTCTGGTGCTTCTTACTGTGAAGACATCAAGGTTAGTTCTGATATGCCTTTTTTGAGTTTTGCTTCAATTTCCTTCGTCTGCAATTTTTTTTTTTCGGAGCTCAACACGAACGAGCACGCTCAGTGAATAATCGAACGTCGAGTCCAAAGCCATTGCGTTGATAGGAATTGATTGCGAGAAGTGACATTGCACTTACGGTCCGCGAGCCATTTTGATGAATTGTCGACCGGTGGTGGGTTGTCGGAGAATCGCACTCAAGGGAAGAGATGAGTCGCGGTGGTAATCTAAGGGACTTCGCTTAGCGCTGTGTGTGAGCCCTATTTGCGCTAATCCACAACGGGCGACACATGATCATATTATGTCATCATGTCCGCTTGTCCCAAATAGGAAGTGAAATAGATTTATTACTCAGCATCTCGATTTGACTTCTAAAGTTCTAAAGTTCAACTAGAGGACCTTTAGAACACGTGAGCTAACGCGACCATTAGTACCTAAGTGAAATCGAATGTTATGTAAAACCCTGTATAGTACTATTCAAGAGAACATTACAACTTCTATCTGTAATTTTATTGACTACATGTTGATAGTTATGTACCTAGGTATATTTGAAGGTCGCTGATAATCCCACTTTTCTTTCGTATCTACATTAGATGTAACCCTTGATGACGGCGACCTCGGCATTCAGGATGGAAGACCCGGCGGCACCAATCACTGTGTTGTGCGAGAGCGCGGCAAAGCGAATATCGAAAAAACCGCCTTGCGCTCCCTCACGAACGCGACCAACGCTGACAGTGTATCCACCAGAGATGTCACGGTCCAGGCGAGGCTGGGGACGATCAGGCTCATCGAACACCTTGATGGCCTCTTGAGGAGCTGAGGGAGCACCGAGTTTCTGAGCCTCAGACTGATACTCACGCAGAGCCTGAGCAACCTGCTCCGCACTGGGGGCAGGTCGGTTCTTGAAACGCAAGGACACAAACGCCATGTGACCGTCAGTGACTCCAACACGTGTGCAAGTGGCTCCGATGCGCAGGCCAGCCTGCTCATTGAACCCAGTAGCATCGGCATTCAGACCACCCAAAATCTTCTGGGCCTCGTTCTCAAGCTTGTCCTCCTCACCGCTGATGTATGGGATGACGTTATCGACAATATCCATACTGGGCACACCTGGGTATCCGGCTCCGGAGACAGCCTGCTCAGTGAAGACCTCAACTTCCTCAACGGGGCCAAACTTGGCCTGCAGAGCGGCGAATGGAATAACAACGCCGATGACGGCACAGTTCGAGTTGCAGACCAAGAATCCCTTTTTGAGACCGTAGTGCTTGCGCTGGTGGGGAATCAAGTCCATGTGGGCAGGGTTAACGGTCGGGACAACCAGGGGTACGATGGGGTCCTTGCGGTAGTTCTTAGCGTTTGAGAAGACGGGAATCTCTGCCTTGATGAATTCCATCTCTGTACACGAGGTTAGTTTGCTCAGTTCCGGTTGTGTACATTTGATTAATCTTACCAGTCTCGCCAGCGATGTCGCTGTTCAGGCCGGAGAAGACAAGGTCACAGTCGGCAAAATCCTTGGCTTTGCATTCGCGCACAACCAGGTTGCTAAGCTTCTCTGACATAGGGGAGGACTGCTTCCATCGCACAGCATCCTTGTACTTCTTGCCCGCGGAGCGCTCTGAGGCACCGAGAGCGTGGAGCTCCAGGAAGGGGTGATCGGCGAGAAGGAGAATGAATCGCTGGCCAACAGAGCCAGTAGCACCGAGAACACCTGTACATTATTAGAACTTGTCACAAGTAGATCATCAAGCAGAGTAAAAGCGCCGGACGTACCGCACTTCTTCTTAGGGAATGAAGCCGTCATTTTTATTGGGGATATCCTCGACTAAGCACGGGATCTGTACTGTGTTCTTGAACCGTGTTAGTTTCTCAGGGCCAGAATTTATGTTGCTTCTTGCAAAAAGAAAAGGTCCAGGTTCATTCATGCGTCCAATGTCCTCGACACTATGCACCACGGGGACCTTATGAGTCAAGGCTTCAATTTCCGGCGCCCCGCACTCCGTACGGAGGCAGATCAATGACATCGTACACCCAGATACCATTGTGGAAAATCCACATGGTACACATGCCGGGGCATGTATCTTTCATACGACATCAATCAAAAACGCAGTTTGACTTACCAATGGTTGAATGAGGTTGAATTGCCTGTGGCGAACTGATCCGATCGCGATTATCAGGAACCCCTCCGAGTCCGGCCCCGCGATGAGTCAGCCATCTTTTCTTTGGGAAGTTCCTGAGAAGGTTCCGGAGTTGGTCCTCTTCTCCGGCCAAGCGTATCAAATAAACTTGACTACGGAGTATCTACTAGGTTTCCAGAGATGGATTGTGAAATATCTTCAAGCAAAGTCAAAAAAATTAATTGCGTTCATTGTATACTAATAATATACCTAGGTATTTAATAAAGTAAAGATTCAAAATCCGTTCAAAACTAGGTAGCAGTATACGGGCTACTGAAAAGAGAAAGTCTAAGCTGCGATTCAGATCCAACATCATCTAAGCTCACCGACGACGTGAGTGACCGGTGATTGTTCGACCCAAGCTACGAACACTGTTTCGAAGTGTGTCTCGAGTCCTTGGCCTTCTTGCTGCCTCCAGTTCCTCCAACGTTGTCTCTACCATCTCTGCTGCTGCTGCTGCCTCCACTGAGAGTGCTGCCGCCTCATCCGCCGCCGCCTGCGCTTCTTCCATCTCTGCCCGGCTTCGCGGCCACTCCAAACTGGCAGCCGAATTGCCTGAGGAATCTGACAAGCCATCAACAATAACTTCACCAGGGTCACCCGGGCGAGACACTATTGGTAAACCCGCATATTCAAATTCATCCCCTACATCTGGAAAGGCTAAAGGTTCAGTGAATTGCGGTACCAGCCCCTCAAGGTCTCTAGCTTCATCGCTGAGCATCAATTTGAGTCTTTCACCTCGTCTCGATGGTGCAGTTGCTGTAAACAAATTCCTTCGCACCACTGGTCCGTCGAGCCTATCCCAATCATTTCCATGACCAACGACAGTATACGCCCTTGTCCATTCAAACAGTCTCGTGCCTGCCACAGAAACGGTTATTTCAACCGCGATGATAGGCTCGATCGAAAGGTCCCCACGATGGCTACCGATAGTTGCCATCTCGAGAATGGGAAAGGTCATTTGCTCGCCGGCTCTTATGTGCCCGCATAGTCGCGCAACATCAGTGTCACGGATGGACATGATAGAAGCTCCAGTGTCAAATGTGAAGGGTAGGCTTTCAAACCAGTCAACCCCTGGAAGGCGAATACATATGTTATACTGTTATAGTGTTGTCAGCAATCCTAGGTATCTTGGCAAGGTGAACTATTGACACTGATTGCTTACTCTATACTCTCTATCGCTCCCTCTTATTGCGAGGGAAAGTAGGTTCGATACAGGCTCCGGGCCAGTAAGCTAGATGAAAGAGAACGAGAAGTTAGCCAATAAACTAGTCTACTGCGCAATATATTTGCAGGATAGTGAAACTCACACCCTCGACCCAGAAGGCCTTGTATCCATTGTGCTTTTTATTGATTGCTTCGAACTCGTCCCAATCAAATGGCCTTGGCTGAGAAAGCTGAGCACCTTTAGACCAATATGTAACCAACCCATTCTGCCAAGTGAGCGCTTGAGCTTCATAGGCCTTGATGATTGCTTGAACATTTGAAAGTTCATCGTAGGTGTCTTCGTTTTCGAGAAGATGAGCTTCTATAAATTTCAGGTCCTTCAAACGTTTGATACTATTATAACTCAGGCGGGGATATTCCCTCATTTCTTCACTATTTTATTGAATAACATTGATTAGCTTAGTCGATCTCTTTGCGGATCTCACAAATAGGAATTTACTTACTCACGGCGCCTCTTAAGTTCTAAGAAATCTTCAAGTCTTGCTGCGAAAAGTGCAGGCATAATATTTGCCTTTATCCGTTCATGACATCTTTCAATCTGAGCATCCAGATCCCTAGAAAAAAAATGAACAATCGTACCTTTGCACCATATTCTCAAAATGAGCACTTACCGCGGATCAAGATCGACCTCTTCCGCATCCCAACCTTCTGGGACCTGGGAGAGCTTCATTATTGGAGTTTTTACACCAAAATCAATTCTAGGCTTTGCAGGCCGCTTGACGGTTCTCTCAGTCACAGGATCGTATGCATGATCAAGATCTAAGTTTTCTACATTGAGTGCTTTACGCTTTGTCGGATCCGACAGTAATGCTTTTTTAGCTTTCCCTCCGGATCCGTTCTTTGCTGAATTATGGCCCTCCGGCAATGTAGAATTCGAAACTTCCCCTTGGCGTCTCTTCTGAGACTGCATAGGGGAGCTGTAAGTCTCAGATGGGCTAATTTTGGTCTTCTCGGACTCCTTGGATGGATCCGTAGCCGTTCCCGCTTTGATTGATGCCTCATTCTACGATGTGTTAGTTTCGATCTCGGGTGATTGTGTTACGGCCTGTATTGAGACAGAGTGTGTTGACTCTTTGATCTCCGAATGTATTACTATTCCTGTATCTAAGATAGCACGTGACTAACACGTGATTCGGCTGAGCCGCGCACAGCAATACCAACCATCGCCGAAGGAGCCTCAGAGGCTCTTCAGCGATTAGTTTGACTACCATTTCATCCCATATCTTACTTCGAAGGCCTCCTTCAGTCGTATCAATCTATCCTTCGAGCCCGTATCAATACGGCCCTCACAGATTGGTATTTTTCAGAATCACCAGATCTCACCTTTATGAATTCAGTTTTTGCAATTTTTTCAATGCCCTTGCGTTGTCTTTTCTTCTTTGACGGCTTTTTCCCTACTTTATCCTCCGATGGCTTCGTTTTATCTATCTGAGACCCCTGGGGCTTCCATCTTTGTACCCAGGACTTTGAGGACCGCATCTCCACACTGGCAGTAAATTTCAACTTCCTTGAAGGAGTTTGTCTGATGTGCCTAGGTATCTTGAACATACAGAAATGTTGACTTGAAGATTGAACCGCGAAGGAAATTTGTTTGAACTTATTTCCTTGAAGTTGACCTTTTAAATTATCGTTGCCAACAAAGAAGATTTGATCCTCGTACATGCCTCCACATACATGTAACAGTCGAAGACTTTGGGAAGGTGCCCAGGTGTTAGAATAAAGAAATAGCTCTTGACACTAGACTTGACGAACAAAGCCTCCCTCTTACGACCATTCAAAGATGCAAGATGCACTACCAAGACCCAAAAAATTAACCAAAGGAGCCCTCGTTTGAATTGATGAAAGCTGACCAAATAAAAGGACCTCAGTTCAAAGGCTGGGAACGTATACCCACTTCAAGGTTGGTGGTATAGCATAACAGGACAAAGAAAATTTTAGTATTAAGCGTACGGAAGGGTATAAATCTATATGACTGTATAACTCACATACCGACTAAGAATTAACTTGCTAATAACTTAGAAGTTGAATGTGATAATGTTTGTTCAAGGATACAACCAACAGCACTTAGAATTGCAAGGACAATAGATTTGGATCAGAGTTATGATAGCTAGTTACAAAGAATTCTACTTTGGGCAAGGAGCTTGCAATCAGGAGCATTATTAGGTTCGCTTTGTCTTTTATTCATCTTGATCTAGCTCGTTCGTTTATGAGTACCTACGGCCATGGGCATGAGAATTCTATGAACGGCTACAAACCTCCAAAATGGCAAATGCGTATCCGCGAAGGACAGAATTAATTGTGGTCTATCTATAGGCAGTAAAAAGAAAATACCTGATACCAGCTGGTGGTGTTTGTAATTTGATTTTCAGAATGGCAAGTCCCCTAGACGAGGCAGAATTGAGACGATGTTCACAAAGACAACTCGCTTCCTTCCACCTGATGGGCGTACCGCAGAAACCAAGAAGTTGCCTTCTTATGACCAGAGATATCTATACATTGCAGAGTACTAGGAAAGAAAGGCTTGAGGAGATAAAGAAAAGCTTATTAGTATTCCTGGCACCAAAGATGATCTAGTTAGACATAGCACGATGAACGGTAGTCTCAACACTCTCCAAGTTCAACCCCAGAAGTTCATTCACTCGCCCCAAATTTTTGGCATAGTTTGACTGAAGACTAGGGGTATTTCCAAATATACTCGCACGAAGTGCTATAAGAGCACCTGCAAAATCACCAGCAGCCATCTTCCTGGCACCTTCAGTAAGTTGCGCTTCGGTTGTAGTCTCGATCACTGTCCACTTAGTTCCAAGCTCCATTTCTAGCACTTGAGAGCGGATAGTATATCCTGCTGGGTGGCTTCTACAGAGGCAACATATAGGTACATAAGTATTGGTTGCTTATTTTCTCTGGATTGGAGAACAGCCACAACATACATGTATTTCTGGAGTTCTTCTCGTTTGATGAAGTGCCAGTGAAACTCTTCCAAGGTTGTTCCCGCCATCCCAGATGATAGCTGCATGTGCGCGGCTCGCAATATCAATCGAAATCAAGAACAGAGTTATGAAGGCACTATCGAGAGTGTTTTATACATGAGTCAGCACTTGAGATCCGCGCAGAAATATGCTCAAGATCAATACGTTCCCAGTCCAGTAATACGGATGTGGCAATGCCAGTCCAAATCAAACCTTGGAACCCTTACTTTCCTTAGCTTTTAAATACTCGATCAAATCCTTCTTGATCTGAAAGATTGGAAGGATTTGCAAAACAGTCGAGTTTTGACTATCAATAAAGAACTCCGAGGGAATGAATCTTTTCACACCGGCTCGTATCGCAGCGTCAATGAACTGTTTCTGATCCGCAATACCCAAGCCTCCAATCACGGAGATCACAACATCCTGGCCTTGAAATACAGGAACAAGGTCCTCTTCAAGTTCTGTGAGATCGGACTTGATTATTGTGACACTAGGAGGAAACTCTGCAGTGCTTTCCTTGCGCAAAACAGCTGTGATGTTGAATTGAGAACATTTGAAGTCTCAAGAAGGCCGTCGAGGACAATTCTGCCCAAAATGTTCTTCCGCTGGCGTAACCACATGGATGCATGTGTCAGTATAAATCTTCAAGTTCCAAGGTTTGACATCTCAAGCCCCAGGGCTGGGATGTTTGAATTGCCCACTTGGGCATGAGAAAGGGAATAATTGGAATATCTTACCCCAATTATGACAACATGTTTCAAAAACAAAGATGCCACAGTGAGTTAAAATATGTTTTTGGCTTTTCATTTTCAATTTGAAAAGTCGATGGTTTTCTGAGATTGCTTGGAGTCGGCTTAACAAGAAAACATGGCTCTTTTATAGCTTAAAGAATCCACTGGCACATACACATCAATTCTATAACCAAGATCAATTGATTGTGATTATATTCTTGCAAATAAAATCTCCAAGACACCTGCACAAAGTCTCGTGACCGATTCACGGGCTTTGTGTTCATTAACTAGGCTGTCGAAATCAATACAGGAAAATGGTAATGCTTGAAGAAATTTACTATCCCGCGTTCAAGAACGTATGAAAATAACTTGAAAATTGCTGAAAATTACCGAAACATCATCTGCTCGCAAAGCATGGCTTTCAATATTCTCTCAGCTTCTGTACGTCACTCTGGGGTGGCTAAGTTGCAAAGCCGGTTAACTCCGATATGCTACTCAAACAACACGAAATCACCGACATCTCCATTGTTTGATCGACTAGTAGCCCCAGATTTTACCCATCGTATTGTATTATTATGTTATGCTTAGAAACCCAGTTTTATGTTCTCTGCAGTGACTTGGCTAGTGTGTTCTTTACGAATATATTCTCTGGCCCCAGTGAGGCTGCGAATATGAATGAACATTTGAATGTGTCTAATTTAAGGAAGTCGTATCTATAGATATGGCACTGGTAGGTAGTACCAGATTGAAATTGACCTCCTCAATGATCAACTTGAAGGCCTTTTTATAAGTCTTTCTCCAAATCAAAGATCTTGCCAGGGTTCAGAAGCCAGTGTGGATCAAGGGAAAGCTTAATGTTGCGCATGATGTCGATTGTATCTGGACCAAGCTCCTTCTTTAGCGAATTCTTCTTGCCGAGTCCAACCCCATGTTCGCCCTAAAGACAAATTAGTTATATTGAGCGAGTTTGGGAGACATGGATCATACCGTGCATGAGCCTTCCATCTCGAGGGCACGATCAACCATATCAGCAACCACTTTTTCCACCCTTTCTTTCTCTGCTGAATCCTGGCGGTCAAACATAATACTGGCATGAAAGTTCCCATCGCCAATGTGCCCGAGAATACTCGCAAATAGACCAAGATCCTCCAGGTCTTTCTTAGAAATTTCTGTGACTATGAGTACTGGCCCTCAACTGAGATCTAACGAAAATCCAAGAGTTGGGACTCACCAATAATTTCAGGCAATCTAGAGATAGGCACAGCTACATCCGTTGACCAGACATCAGAGCCCTCGGTACGAAGCGACATCATACTCCAAAGCGACTGCTTACGCGCCGACCAGAGATCATGGGCTTCCATCTCAGTCTTTGCAAACTCCACAGACGAGGCCTTGTTACTTTTTGCAAGTATCGTCGTCAGACTAATACTATCCGCAACGCCAGCAGTGGTTCCAGAGAATTTGAAAAAGAGTGTGGGGGCAACGGCCCATGAACGGCCTGTTCCACCTGCCCGATTGATCACATCCATTTGCACATCATCCAAGATCTCCATGCACTGTACAGGAATGCCTTTCTTGATAAGCTGCATTGCAGTAGATGCGCAGTCTCGAATAGTTGGGAATGATATAACTCCAACACGCGTTAGTTCAGGAATCGGTGCTAATTTCAATGTAGCCTCTGTCACAATTCCCAGCGTTCCCTCTGACCCCACGAACATGCCAGTGAGGTTATAACCAGCTGAAGTTTTGCGAGGCCGTCGTCGGGTCTTGATTACACGACCGTCAGCCAAAACAACGGTGAGATTGATAACCCAATCCTTCATTGTTCCGTATCGTACAGCATTGGTGCCGCTGCAGTTTGTGCCTACCATGCCACCAATCATTGCAGATGGACCAGGATCGACAGGGAAGAACAATCCTGTATCTTTAATTTTCTCATTGAGATCCATCCACTGGATGGATGGCTGTACAACAATATCCATATCATCTTCGTGAATTGTCAAGATTTTGTTCATCATCGCAAAGTCGATAGTCATACCGCCATATGGGGCAGAAAAGTTAGCCTCAAGGCTCGAACCTCCGGAGTAGGGAATCATGGGCATTCGATATTTGTGGCAGATCTTCGCAATCTCTGAGACCTGCTCGGTCGATGTTGGGTATGCGATGGCAACTGGTAACCGCTCGGCATTGAGAGTTGACCACTCTGAGAAGCCATGTTGTAAAAGGTCATCCTCATCTGTGCAAATAGCTTCTTCGCCTAGCTTTCCTCGCAATTCCGCAATTGCCTTTTTGTTGTTAGTGGTGTTCTGACTTAAAAAGGGTGGTCAAACTGCGCTAATCTACCTTTTCAAAGTCCTTAGTTGACCCATATTGTGCTGTCTTTGCTGGTTGCGCAGCCTGCTTATAGGAAGCGAAGCTATAGCCAGCCCCAGCAGCAAAGCCAGAAACAAGTAAAGCTCGACCAGGTGTCCAAAATGTGGGTTGTGACGATGACTCGGAGTTTGAGGAATTGCTCTGCTGATTTTTACTGGCTGAGCTAGCAGAACTAGTAGTTCGAATGCCTCTGTTAACTGGAAGACGCTGCCAGAAAGCTCGAGGGCGGCAGTCGAGCGCACGAGGGACGGAGGAATTCCGAGGAAGTATGAAGGCTGGTCGCATGGTAGTCGCTGTCTATGTCTATAGTTGTGCTTTGGAGATGTGGAAGAGGGGAACGCGAGAGCACACAGGAATTGCTTTTCACAATGTGGACATTTTTGGGACGGAACTCGCCTCGGCCTAACCATTTGCGAGATAAGTAAGCGATATGAAGCAAACCCATCGGTCATCGCTGCAAATGGAGTTTCCCCGCTCTGGAGTTCGGCCGATACCAGCGAGAATGGAGTTGGTTCCGCAGGGGAAAGCGCGGGGGCGCAGTGTGGGGGTTGTCCACGCGTGGGGGATCCAACATTGAAAGTGGTCGACAAACCCCACTAATTAACTTTACCTAGCCAATATTGAATAAAAATAAAAGGTGTATTTTCTCTGGGTAGTTATAATGAAAGAAAATACTTCAAGTGTAGTGCATAGCATCTGCTTGCCAGTTGACCAGCACTCTTGCATGTGAGCACTTGAGCACTCAAGCTCAATATTTGAACACATGAACATTGACGTTTGGAATATGGAAACATTGAGCAACATTTGAATATCGAGCTATTGTGCAATTTTCGAATTTTGAATATTGAAACATTTGAATATTTACATCACTGTTAGCATTGAACTTTGAACATCCATTTGAACATTTCAAAAGAGTTGGTGAAAAATAAAAGAAGTTGATTGGCTGAACCATGTTCCTGCCCGTTAACAGGGCAACCGCGTCAACACTGCTTCTTTCAATCCCGACCGCGCAACGAGAATGCTCAAAGCGACAGACTAATTTAGGTGGTATCCGCCCATATTAATGCAGCGAAAATGACCCAAGAGCTTCACAGCCTCATAGGCGAGATAGAGCGGATCGTGACCGCTCCTTACATCCCATCATTGCAGGTAGACTGACCCCAGCTGGGTGACAGAGAGGCACTGACTAACATGGCCACGCATAGGACTTATTTCAGCTGGTAAAAGATGACAAACATTCGATTATCAGGTGTTGGGCTCTTCAAAAGCCTTGTCAAGTCGGTCTGTTGGCCGATGTGCTGGTAGAGGGCTTGTCGAGGTCGCGGCTCGCGCTCCCGCTGCTTTCTTCTTTCGGTGAGATCTACGGAGGCTGATGTCGTGAGGACTGTTGTGTTGACTAACGACTGGCAGCCTGTGAGGCCGCATTTCGGGATGCAGTGTTGTTTCGACATCTTGGTATTCTTGATACACTGTTGGAAAAAGCCGACAACGGCAGCGAGCCAGAAGTGAGATTACCCTTGGAACTTGGTAGTGCTGTGAGATCATGGGCCGAATTGACCGAAGAATAGTTTCAACTGGCATGCGTTGCTTTATTATCTCATCCATTTCCACGGGAAATCGTGGCGCCTGCCCGGGTGGCCGACATAATCACGACGCTTGTGTCTGCCATGTCCGAAAATCCATGTGCAGAGACCATCGTCCCCTTGCACAACTTGATGACTGGACTTCAAGGATGCTCACTTCTTCAGTTTGAAGTCCCTACTGAAGTAATGTCAAATCTCCAGGTGGAGTTCACAAAGACCCTTCGCAATCTAGACGATCATATGGGCATTCTGTTGTGTCTTTCAACTTTCGCTCGAATTTCATCCATAAAAAGCCTCGACGCTAATAACAAACACGAACCCAACATCCCGCCCTGGCTGCAAAGTATTCGCCATTTTTTTGGTGCAAAACGTGGCCTTAAAACACTTGATTTGGTCGTTTTACGTGTGATTCTTGCCTGCTCTTCGAACTGCAACGCTTTAACGCCCTCGCAAGCTGCTGAGAGTATTCGTCTTGCGATCCATATTATAGACTCTACAGCGGTAGAGCAAAAAAAGGCATGGGTCACGGGGAACTCATCTAAGGTGACAAAACTCTGTGAGAAGGTTGCTCGAGATGGGCTGGATCGGGAAATCCAGATGATGGTAATATTCATCCGCGGTAATTGGAAACTTAGGCTAACATAATATCAAGGGATCTGCCTTTTTGTTGAGACTTTGTCCGGCGGCCCAGCTTCCATGTCAAATACGAGAGATAGGTCTACATGTGTTGGTCTCAAAGGGCACTAAGGGAATAATGGGGGTCATGTCCCATGATGCTATCCCACTCATGGCAGGATCGCTAGCTGTGAGGCTCGTTCTTATCCTATTGTTGTTTTCTTTTGCTAACTTGAGAAGTACTCCGAGGAATCTGCTATCTACCACCTTCTCAGATTCACATTTGAGACAGTGCAAGAGGGACAACTACCCAGCCAAAATTCCCTGTCAGACTTGAAACTGTCAAACTTGATTCTTGAGGGATTCCAAGAATCCCTGTCCCCGGTATTGACTTCTGCTCTTCTCGACTCGGCTTCCACAAAAGAATCTATCTTCAAACTCTTGACCAATTTTCCACTGAAGAGTAATCCAAACCAGTGTCAAGGAATGCTAGCATGCTGCTCCGCAAAAGTAGCATTGCAAAACAAAGTTCTTGTCAATCTTTTCGGAATTTACTTTTCTGCCGAACTTTCGCGAAACGGAAGCAACAAGGAAAGTTTGGTTATGAAGTCCTTCCTTGACCGAGCCGTCCTGGACCACACCGATAGTCATTGCCAGTTTGCCGTGTCTAATTTGAACGGCTTCCGACGTTCTACCTTCTTGCCTAACAATAATGAGCTTCTATCACCACACCATTCAGCGCAAAACTGGCGATCTGGAATCACAGACATGTTTATGCAGAACGCCAATGAGTGCCATGATAATATGATGAAAAAGATTGAGGCCACTTGCATTGACTTAGAGCGTCGGTGCTATGACGTTGAAGGGCCACTACGAACCGCAGAAGAACAGCGCGATCGACAGATTTTCGAATCCGAACAACTGAAGTCCCAGAAAGAAGACTTAGAAAAAGAGTTAAAAGAATCCTCTGCAAGCGTTTCTGAACTTCAGCAGAAACTTGGTCGCCTAGAGGAGCACGCTGAGAGTGCACTTTCTCGCATGGAAGAATTGTCTAATACTTTGAACTTGGCACGCCAAGAGCTTGAGGAACAGCGTCAAACTTTCGAGATCAATATTCAAAATGAAAAGGAGGCTTCACGAGGGCGTGAACTAGAGCTAATTGCCACATGCACAGAGAAAGATGACCAGCTTGAGGAACAGCAGGAACAACTGCGCTGTATTCAAAACGAAAAGCAGCAAATCCTTCAGGCTCTAGAGAGGGCCTCAAAGGACCAGGCAACGTCAATGGACACATCTGCTTCTTTGAAGAATGAGATTGCGGAAATCGAACGCCGCTTTCAGGGAAGCAAATCTCTTTTACATGAGAAGGAGGAGGAAGTACAAAGGTTGTTGGCGCAGAATGACGAAATGCAGATGGCCTTGGAACACATGAAAACAACTGTATGAATTCTTTACCCGGTTTCTCATTGTGTCATATCGACTAAATTCTTTTATTAGATGGAGGGCCAGAAAAGAGAAGCTGATAATCTCCGCATGGCTTTGCAAGAAATGGAAGAAAAGCATCAATCTACCATAAAAGCGACAAAGGAGGACCATGGTCATGAGATCTCAGATATAAAATCAGAGGTAAATATATAGCATCAGCCCCCTCTTTCTGAAGCAAATACTCACTGTACTATGACAGATACAATACCACAAGGAAGAAGTGAGTCGCCTACATGCTACAATGCAGACAGCCGCCCTGGATGCTTCCAAAGATTTGCAATCAAAAGACAAGCGCATTAATCATCTGGAGAGAAAGGTTCGTTAGATAAAGACTTTGTCTTACCTTTTTCGTTCAAACCATATTAATATTTGTACAGATCCAGTCTCTACGCGACGAGCGGGCTATCAAGGCCCGTGAATTCTCTGAGGCTCAGCAGCATATAGGAAAATTGATGAATGTTATGGGTTTCACGGCTAATGCGCCAGAATCACCCACTGAGAGCCACCGAAAGTGCCCAGAAAAAAGCCAGAGAAAGAGTACGCGCCAGTCTACAATTTACGATTACAACCTCACTCAGCTGGATGAATCCTTTGATGAAGATGCTGCCGATATGCATGGTCCCAACCCTAAACGGCCTAGGGCCAGTCATGATAAAGCAATCTCTCAAATGCCCAAGTGCCCTTTGAATGCTCATTCTGCCTCTCCTGGTCTTGCCGCTGCTCAATTCTCTCGGCAACCTCTTAGTACCATGGACACAAATAGTCCCAAGAAAGCACGCCCGAGCCAGATTCCGAAAGAGACACAATACGAAGATGAGAACCACTTACAAGAGATTGATCTGGACGTGGATTTGGAGTTCTCAAAAGACTTTCTGTTGAGCAGTACGGCCTTTTCTGGCTCTAACGACCAGCTTGCGCCACAACAATGAGAAAGTCAACGTTCTCCATCCAGCCTTATTTTGTATCATGCGACTCTTACTCTTGATGTCATAGCTCAATAACATCTTCAAAGTCTTGGATCTTATTACATCCCGTTGCTCTGACAGTGCACAGTCTAGAAACAGTTGATGGTGAGTACTAAACATCAAGCTTTGGAATGTCCTCTATACTAAAGGATTGGGAGGTTTGGTGTCCTGCTTAGTCGTCAAATTTGGAATGGAAGCTCTTAAACTTTCTCGATTCTCTTCTACTAGCATATCCTCCCCTCACTTTTATGGGGTCTATTGATTTATCTCCAGCCCAATGTTTCAGCTTTCCAGCTTTACTTGCTTTCTGTGCCCTTTGACTTTCTCTTGCTTTTCCTTCAAACCAACTTTTCTCTGCAGGGCTCTCAATTCTTACTCTTTCAGCATACCTCTCTATCCGAAATAGATGACTAGTACAATGAGCCTTAGTATCAACCTTGTGAATTTGTAGGTGGGTACAAACAGTAAGAGCTACCCACAAGGGAGATATGGTTTTAATTATTGCTGTAAGGCTGCCCCCCTATGGCTTCATTAGATACATTAACAAAACACAGTGACTGCCTCCCAACGTATGCGTACGCCCGTGGCCTCACTTTCAACATCCAAATTAGGAAGCTGCAACGCTCTCCAGACATCTCAGGATTCGGCAGGAGCTACCCTCAGTGAACAGCGCTCCTTCCCTCCAGGGTTCCCCCAGCATTGCCGGTGCAACGAATTAAAGGAAATAATCTCAACCTCCTGGTTTCTTCCTCTCACCCTTCACGTCAACAACACCAGCTCCAGCTCCAGCTCCACTATCCATAAGATCAACCATTACCAAGAGCTTTGCGTCTTCTTCTTCTTCTTTTTCTTTCTGATCACAGTTCAGAGCTCACACTGGAATTCAATCATGTCCACCCCCCTCAATACTCCAGATTTCCAGGTGCCACCTGTCTGGGAGACCTGGAAAAACTGGGAGTCGGTGGCCGTGACCTTTTGGAACCTGCCGGCCGAGGTCAATACCCTTGATCTGTGGAAGTGGTTTGAGGCTCATGGTTCAATTTACTGCATTGATATCTTTGATGATCGCGATGGTAGACGGTCATCTCGAGGTCGAATTCGTTTCAAGTACGTATTATGATTGTTCGAATTTCATGTACTTGAGAGTCAAACTCTAAAGATTTTCTCAATTTATTCACATCGTATCAAATATTAATACTGAATTGTTTTATTAACAGACCCCCTCCCTCATCCGACTTTTGGAGCCAGGGGATATACAATGTCAGGCTGCGTAGTGGTCGCCCCTTCTCTCTTGAGCTCTCGATCGAGCTCAAATCTCAAAGCCAGGTCGTTCCCAGTCCCGTACGTCAAGGGGTGATGTACCCGGCGGAAATTGTAAGTTTTTCTCGATTTTTACAACTTTCGAGGCAAGGCTGTAAGGGCTAACTATAATGTGCAGGAGTTCAATCTTATCGGATTTGACATTGGCGTTCTTTTGGGGGAGAAATCGATTCTCCCAATGCACAGCTTTAAGAACCCAGGATACCTGAAGGCGGTGATTGATATGAAGCAGAGATCGTTGTTCATATACTTCGATCTTGTAGTCAAAACCTCTCGAAATCTCGCACCCGAGGCTGAGGAACCCCCTTCTTGCTTCCGTGCCAAGCTGAAGTTTTTTGATATCTCTCGAATTTGGGAGACACTTGACTCAATGACAACCGATCGATCACTTATCGCAGTACTGAGCTCCCCTGCCTTATTCTTCCGACAAGTCAGCAATTTTGATACTACCTTCCAGTCGGATACTAGCTGGAGATACGTCGACACTTGGTATCGCCAGACTGCCATCGTTCACCATCCTTTACGACAAGCAAACATTACAACTAACCTACGCAAGTCTGGTCATATTATTGACCTTGGTATGTTCAATTCAATAAACCTATTGTCTTTATAACCTACCTCTTACGTCTTACAGGAAGATGGAACGCCTTTCGAATTACGTTCTCGCCTGAGAGTGTCAGCAAAGAAACATCTGCCGTCGTAAAGGATATTTTGAAAGATCACAACCTCATAGTTGAAGATGGAAGTTCTTTCACTCAAGCCAACGAATGTCCTCCGGCGGTTTGGGATTGGATTGACTATTCTGACCCTCATAAAGCCCGAAATTCATATCACGCCCTCAGCAGTCTGTATAGCCACGAGATTGTCTATCTGCCGTTCCCTGTTCGTTATCAGCTTGAAGTATGTTTGTCTCATGGTTTTTTCTCGGAATTTACAATTACCAAGCAATTTCTCTTGCAGTTGATGGATCTTGGAGAGGCCAAGGCCCAGCGATTACTGGAACACGTGGCTACTCACAAAAAGAAATATCCCGAGCCCATGAAAGTGTTCGCCCTTGACTATTTCAAAGGAGTGACTGAGTCGAAGATCCCAAAATATTGTTGTTTTATGCGCACCGCCCGAGTGACCCCAACCACAATTTACTACAATACACCCACAGTCGACACATCCAATCGTGTCACTCGTCGCTATATTGAGTTTGCCGATCGATTTCTTCGAGTTCGGTTTACCGACGAGATTACCCAGGGCCGGATCAACTCTTGCCCCAATGATAGCAATGACGAGGTTTTTACTCGTGTCAAAAGAACTCTTTCCAACGGCATCACTGTTGGAGATCGCCACTACGAATTTTTGGCGTTTGGGAACTCACAATTTCGTGAGCATGGAGCATACTTTTTTGCGCCTCTTCCCAGCCTCACTGCTGCCCACATACGAGCATGGATGGGTCAATTCAGGCATATCAGAAACGTTGCAAAACATGCAGCACGGCTAGGTCAATGTTTTTCGACAACGCGCGCTGTTTCTGGTTCTCCGGTGGAGATCCGTAGACATGATGATATTGTACGCGATGGTCGAAACTTCTCCGATGGAGTTGGCAAAATATCCAAGTTCCTTGCGGAAATGACCATGAACGAATTGAAGATCAAGACTGCAACAGGACGTTATCCTTCCGCATTTCAGTTTCGCCTTGGTGGATGCAAAGGTCTGCTTGTGGTCTCTTCGGATCCTCGGCCAAACGAGGTACATATCCGCGATAGTCAATTTAAATTTGAGACCGAATCCAACGGATTGGAGGTTATTCGCTGGTCACAGTTTAACCCCGCAACTTTGAATCGCCAACTCATTCTTGTACTTTCCGCCCTGGGAATCTCCGACAGGATATTACGTAGTAAGCTTGACACGATGCTGGAAGAATTTAACGCATCTATGAAAGACGATAATCGCGCAATTAGCCTGTTGCGAAAATTTGTCGATCCAAATGAGATGACATTCAAATTCGCTAAGATGGTATCCGATGGGTTTAGACAAACAAACGAGCCTTTTGTCAACTCCATGCTTCAGCTGTGGAAAGCGTGGCATTTGAAGTATCTCAAAGAGAAGGCTCGGGTTGTGATTGACAAAGGTGCAAACCTCTTCGGCTGTGTTGATGAGTTTGGTGTTTTGAGGGGCCATTTCACTGAAAGGGTCGATAAGATCTACAGTGGATCTCCTTATGAGAAGAAACTTGATACTCTCCCAGAGATCTTCGTGCAAGTCTCTCGCTTAGATAAAGATAGTGAGCCTGAAATCATCAAAGGACTTTGCATCATAGCTCGAAACCCATCCCTTCATCCGGGTGATGTACGTGTCGTGCATGCTGTCGACAAACCCGAACTCAGACATCTTCACAATGTCGTGGTATTTCCTCAGACTGGTAATCGTGATATTGCTAGCATGTGCTCCGGGGGCGATCTCGATGGTGACGACTACTTGGTATTCTGGGATAAAGACCTCATTCCTGAGTATTGGTTCACAGAGCCAATGAAGTACACTGGGAAGAAAGCGCCGGACCTGGATCATGATGTCACAGTTGATGAGATTACCTCGTTCTATGTCACTTACATGAAGTGTGACTACCTTCCACGGATTGCACACGCTCACATGGCCCTAGCCGACTGGCTCAACAGCGGGGTTCGTGATGATAAATGCATTCGCCTGGCACGGCTACACTCAGATGCTGTAGATTACAACAAGACAGGCGCTGTTGCAAGAATGGGTCGTGACCTGGAGCCTCGTCTTTGGCCGCATTTCATGGAGAAAAAGCATAAACCAGCGGGAAGTATTTATCATTCTAAAAAGATCCTAGGTCAGCTCTACGATGCGGTGAAAATAGGTGATTTCACTCCACATCTTGACTTACCCTTTGACTCACGAATTCTTACCAGCGGCCTTGTACCCGCTAGCAATACTCATCTAGAGTTTGCGACGAAGCTTAAGGCCGAGTACGACGACTCACTGCGCCGTATCATGTCACAATTTGAAATCAAGACTGAGTTTGAAGTATGGTCTACTTTTGTTCTTGAACACAACTCTCTCTGTCGTGATTACAAAATCCATGAAGATCTAGGTCGCATGTCCAGTCAGCTTCGTGAAGGCTTCCGGCAATCATGTTATGAGCAAGTCAATGGTCGTTCATTCGATGAAGTTGCTCCCCTGGTTGTAGCTCTCTATCGTGTGACACAAAGAGACGCAGCTGATGCCTTGAAGAAGTCTCGAGAGAAAGGAACTGAGGGTGATTACGATGATGAAGAATCAGTCAATAGTTCGGATAGTGAAGAAGTCCAGACTCCGTTGATCAGCTTCCCATGGATTTTCCATGATTTTCTAGGAAGGATTGCGACAGGCAATTACGTCAGGGCGCCCGCCAAGAATGAGAAAGCTATTGACATTCAGCCTCGCGTAAAGGCAAAAATCTATTCTCAAGAAGAAGTCCAGAAGATTCTGGCAGAGGACAACCAGCCCGCTCCTTTCGGCTCGCCTGAAACTAGAGATTCCGATTCTCTAGGTATGACCCCACGGGATATTTCACCTCTGTTTTCAAAGACTACTACTGAAGATAGTGACTCAGGAGTAGATGCGCCGGATCCAATTGCCGCTTATGGACTTGGGATTCGTCTTGGTGGGAACAAACAGGGAAAAGAACAGACTGGCAAGAGATATGGAATCTGGAATGAAAGCAACAAAGAAAACCAGAATCACTACGAAACAGGCGTGAGATATGATGAAGGAACATTCGGATTGACTGGAACTCAACGCCCCGAAGTAGGCGAAAGGGTGGACATAGAGACAATTGTTGATGGAAGTAAACTGAGCTCTGGCGCTATCAATGATTTGCTGGGGATGATCAGCGATGATTGAAGATAAGCTTTTTATCATTTTTCCACGGCTCTATTTAATGGCTGTCTCATGTGTACTTTGTGCCTTACGATGTTACTTTTTGCGGGAAGGAGAACGGAAGATGACTGGGAGTTGAATGGGTAGGGAACGGGGCGTTTGTTTATTGTTAGCCAAGGGGTAACTCTCATGGGAGCGCAAAAGGCCTCTGTTCGAGCTTTATGGCACTGAGACTGCACTCGAAATTCATTATCTATTCGGTAAACAACATTCAGCAGAAAAATGGAATTATTGAAATGAATCCAATTGCACACAGAATAGTCCCCACACGTACTACATCATGTAGCAAGATAAAATGACCTGCATGCTCGGCACACGATCCACCTGGGCATGTACATTCATAGTATATCAATGTAGTTCAACATAATGCTTTCTCTTAAAATGCTGTCCACATATCTGCATGTTCGAATGTAGCAAAATCGTCTACAAAGAAGCCCCGCCCTGTAAATGTGCTTAGTTCATCTATTAATGAACATTTGAATGGGCTAAAATAATTTCCTAAAGCAAAACCAGGCTGTTAGCTGATTTCTATAATTTTCTAGTTTGTCGATGAAGATAGCTGTCCATACCTAGGCTCATGGTCGCCATGTTATGTGTTAGACGATCTTCAGGTTTCCGATGATCGATGTGGATTTCTCGAATGTAAATGCGAAGCTGCCCAGGCGATACTTTTGGATATCTCTGGGTGATAATAGAACACCATATCTCAGGATTTGTGGGATACAAGTTCTTTCATAATTGGGTTTTTGCTTTCACCAAGACCAAAGCATTTTGCACTTCATTTGAAGCAAGGAGAAGCCGTCTTCCATGACACTAGTGCTGGCAGAATTGAGGAGTGACATTGCTTAATGTAGTACCTTCATCCTAGCCTTTGGGGTCATAGATCTCAAATACTATTTCTCAGTTGAAACCAATATTTAGAGTTCTATTCCCGAGTAAAATGGCCTCGTTTCTGAAGTAATGTTGGTGAGTCGAGGGCTGATACATCAATCATGATTGATATGGAGAGGTCCACACTCAGATGTGCAACGAGACATCTGCCAGTGAACATGAAAATTTAAATTTAAAAAAGAAAATGCGATAATGCACCGCGAACTTTGGAATTTTGAGCTACAATCTCTCTTCAAGTTTGAAAATATAGAAAAGAGTGCATGTGTGTGGCAGTTCCACTCAATACAAAATGTCCTTAGCTAACGGTCAGCTTTTATCAAATCTTCAAAGCTACTTCTGCAAGTCCTAAACGTTTATTTGAACCACATGTGCATCCTGTATTTTGAGAAGCATCAGACACATACTAAGAGCGAGTAGGTATGTGGTTGTTTCTCCCCAGGGAAAACTCCGGCCAATAGAGCTCAATGTCCGCCTCTGAAAATACAGAGATAGCAAGTAAGTCCAAGGACCATGAATAATTTCCACAGCAAGTATCATGCACGAACATTGCTGATGTCACTGCCCTGAAAGGCTATTTTTCCAAGACAAAAAGACAGAGAAAAAATGATTTGTGTTCATTTCATGACTTAATCATAACATCGTAGAGGCATCAGGCGCTCCATCATTGACCAAGTATAAGAATCCCAAACTCCCAGAAGCGATGTGAATCACCAGTCCAATGCCTCATCACTCTTTTTCTCGAGCATCTCAACTAATGGCTCCAATACAGCCTTCGAGTGGTGCCAATTAGCTGTATCACGAGTTCTTGCGTAAAATACAGGACAATCTAAGCTATCACAGCTCACTTCGTCAATAGCGGAGACACGCATACAAGACCGACAGACAGCCTCAATGTCAACAACTTGCCGTTCGGCAGTTTGAAGGCGCCTCACAAGATCGAAGAGGGTAAGATGTGGTTGCTGAATACAGTCGTCGCAGAGAGGGATAGAGGCATCTGTCAACTTTGATTTACAGATAACGCACGAAGACGATCGCATATACGACTCCAAAGTGCGTTTCATTAATCCCATCTCTTTGTTCCCCGATGACGCATCGACACGCCGAATCCGCTGCACCTTAGGCATTTCATCATACCACTGGCCGACATTCGCACCAACGAGATTAAAAATGCGCTCCAATGGGGGAATGATGTTCTTTGTGATGTAGTATTCTGCATCGAGATCAAGCTGGACATCTTGTAGCAGAGTTTCGGGTCCAACACAGCGGTCAACGAGTCGCGAGCCTGGCGCACCAGTGATAACCACATAGGGAACACGTTCACCATATTGAGGTTCCAAGCGATGATCCTCAATCATCCGTTTAGTACTGATCATAGCGCCAGCGGGCATAGTACCACGGTCACTGTACGAGCCCAGACGAACCTCCTTTGCAAAACAAAAATCCTGAATAGAGACGCGACCTTCCATTATTTTTGTACATTGGCGCTGAAAATAAGACTTTACTTCACTGAGGTCTGCGGTGCGGAACAGTATTTTCAAGGCTTTTTCTTCAATCTTTTGTTCGGCAGGTGTACCATCGCGGCGAACAGTCTCGATTCCCTTGGCGTCGAATTCCGGCTCGGTCTGATTGCGGTGTTCGTATTTAAAACCGACATACCGCTTCTTCGCGAGAAGGACACAGGGGTGGTATACCTTTTCGAATTTGAGTTTGATGGGTCGGGGGTTCATGTCGGTTACAGCTTGCGCAATTTCTTCGCCTATATCAAAGGCTTGTTCACGGGTACGGCCTTTTAGGTGGATGAAAAGACTGTCTGTATCACCATATACCACTTCAGCACCCCATCTCTCCACTGAGTGGATTAAGGCGATGGCTTTTTCAAGCGTTTCACGGCCGGACTGGACAATACTATCTGCTATCTCAGAGCATGGCATTCGCCCAGAGAAAGAAGCAGAAGTATAGCCGTAGGTGACGTTGGCAATTAGCTTGAGGGCTAATTGACGGTTGTTAAGAAGACGCTGTAGAATCTTGTCATCTTTGTCGACTTTCATTCCAGTCTTCACCATCACTCGAGTTTCGAGAATTTCTGTAAGCATCTTGGCTAACAGTGACTGTCGCACTTCCTGCTTCGCATACATCATGCCGTTTGGAGAAATATTGATCTTATTCTTCAGAAGCTCTAACAGACGTGGTTGCCGCTCATAATCCAAAAATCCCATCTTATCTCGGCCACGCCAAGAAGAAGCTCTTCCTAAGAAGGTTGAATAACAGTAGTTGTATGCGATCATCACGCTGGGATAGAGGGACTGGAAATCGAGAACCAAAACTGGACTTGTGTAGAAGTCACTTTGCGGCTCCATTACAAGCGGTAGACATTCAAGAGCATTCTGCTGCCCGACCTGTCTCCTACTTGGTGACACAAGTAGGTAATTCTCTGGTTTGGCAATTCGAAACATCAAAGATTCGACTTTGAACTGGGATCCACGATAGTAAACCGAAGAAAAGTCTATTCCAAGCAGACGGGCCTGCTCGCTGGTACGCGGGACTAACTCATTTGCTTCAAGGATCTCCAGGTTCATCTGTGCCCTCGAAACGAAGTAATGAATAACTTTCATAATATCACGAGGTTTTCCACTGCAATACCACTTCGTCAATTCCTTATGCGAATAGTGTGGGATTCGGCGATGAAGCAAGTGAAAGACGACATTTTCCATCGTATATTTCAATAGATTGCCAAGCTCGCCACTCATAGCTCGCCAAAGATTGATCGTGTGTCGACCAGTCACCTGAACTGAGGACGTATGACCATGTCCCCACTTGTCATCGTCTTTGCCAAATTTCCCATGTGATTGGGCTTTCACTCTTGAGATCTCGTCACATAAGTCAAAATCGTACTTCCTACGGGCACGCTCAATCACATACCCCCAGGACGCATTGTGAATCTCGTACCCAGCAAGAATGTCTGGGTCATGGTAGCGAACAATATCCACCAGGCGGTTGATCAGATCCAACTCTGTTGGTTCATACTCCATATCAATGTTCAAGGCTTTGGAGACTTTGGCTTCTGGCTTTTCGTCCTCTCCTTGATAGATGACCCCAACATGAACACCAGGCAGATAACTATTCACTTCAAGTTCTTCATCCTCGGACTGAAGACACCAAAAGATACAAGAGATCTCGTCTTCCACGGGGTTTGCTGATAGGTTTCCACGGGTGTTCACATGTACTTCCAAGCTCATTGTACTCATATATTGAGTCTGATGAACTACGCTGGTCTTTTTACTCTTTTGTGAATGTGTGAAGCCATGGGGATTTTGAGTAGGTCCTTCAATTTGGGACATGAGCTCCAGCTTAGGTTCTGGCCGTGGATCTTTGGGTCTTGATTTTGAGATCTTTTTGGACGCCTGAAGCTTCTCAAACCAGTCAACAACTTCTGCACGACTGGGCGGAACCGCTGCAAACTCCCATTCTCTGATGGTGCATGACTCTCGTAATTCTTGGTCAATTGTCTGCTGTTGTGCCCGGTCCAGACAATTGGGGAGGTGTTCTCCGAACGCTCCCGGCATGCTTGCTGTTGGGTCGAACTCTGGCAGAAATTGGATTGTGTCGCTTTCTAATCGAAATTCTCGTCCCGCATATTGTCGGGGTCTTTCGGGCACATCAGCTTCGTCGCTATAGTATGCTTTTTGATAGACCACTGAAGGGCGGCCATGATCATTCATGGTATCAATAACTTCGTTCGTTCCGGGGCCCGCAAATCGGAAGACGCGTAAATCATTGCTTGAGGGGAAGTTGAAGGAGCTGAAAAGACTATCTTTCAGTTCAGAAATGTGAGGGTCGACCGGGATGGCAGGGACCACTGTGGATGAAGAGCGTAGCAATTGGGATGACACTTCTCCATTGTCGTTTCCCGATTTGTTCCTGGGAGACCCTGAAGGTAAGGGGCTTGAGACGGGTTGGGAAGATTGCGAGGCTCTTTTCGCAGATTGGCAATCATCTTGGCTAAATCGGAAAATTGTGTACGGGTCATTGGGATCCTTGACCACCGGAAAGTTCAATCGAGTGTTAGGCGTCTGTACCTTCGGTCTAATTGTTTTCTGCGAGGATGCTGACTTCGGCTTGGACGATTGAGGTTCAGACTGGGCTATGGTTTCGTCTTTTTCTTTTTCTTGCTGTTGTTGTCCTTCATTGTATAAACATGCTTGGACTGTTGGTTTGTCCAAATCTTTTGGCGGCTCGTAACTGCTCCAGAATCTAGGCTTCTTGGTATGCGATTGTGATGTATCTTCGAAATCATCATGCTTGCGCTTGATGATAGTTTGACTTTCTCTGATTTCATTCAGCGTTGTATCATAGCCCTCCTCCAAGTCTGCTAATGAAGACTCTTTGCGTGCATCATTGTTAGCCTGATGTTCTAGTCTGGATTTGGCATTGGCGTGGTCTGAAGCAGTCTGTTCGTCAGCGAAGTTATCGAAGATCCCGTCATAGAAACTCTCTTCATGCAGAATTCCTTGAGCTTGCCAACGATCTCTTTCAACGACTTCATCTAAAGTTCCTTCTATATGTTCATGATCCCAGGAAACGTCCTCCGGCTGAGAAGACAAAACAAGCTCCTCGTCGACAGATATTTCAGGTGGCTCGTCGATGTGCTGAGACGCCGCCCCAAAAGATTTGTGAAGACTTTCCGGGTAGAAATCCTCAACGCTGCTTAAAGCAGTTTTCACATCATTGGCTCGATCATCTTGAGCCACTAATGTACCAAATGACGCGTCTTTCATATCATCCTTGACCCTTTCATTCGCAGCAACTTGAAGCATCATCTCATGAAACTCATCCTCGTGGATCCAGCCCCCCTTTGCTTCGTTTCGCGGGTCCGCAGACATGGATATCAGCTCTTCTGGCCCAAACGGGGTGCTACCAGGATCCACTAGGCCCATTCTTTTCTTGCGCCTTCGGGTTTCATCCTGCCATAAACCAGCTACGCTGGGGACGAGTCGTTCGTTAAAGGCAACAGGTTGAAGAAGCTCCTTGAAATCGTGATGTAGTGGACGTTCCTTGATATCTTTTCGGTTAAGGATATCTTGCACACAAACGTCTGCCTCCAGAGGACAGTGGCTCTGCTTTCCAAGCGCCGGGTCGTCGGATATGCTCTCAGGGCCTATGGATCGGTCATGCCACCGATGGTCGAGGTTATTGAGCTCCAGATAATCCGGCACTGGTCCGCGAAATTTCACTTTGCTGCAGTCCATGTAGTTGCATCCGTACAAGTTGTAGTCACACATCCATTGCGGAATATATTGCATGTGACTTTCGTACGGCTGCAATTGGCGTTTCAGCACCGCTCCCTGGTGGAAGAGGTCGGCCAGACGAGTGATATAGAATGGGTTCAGCAGATAAATCTTGAAAAAGAATCTGTAGCCAACATGATATCCATAGAATGGTGTCCCTTTCACGAGCGTAATATGTGCAACATACGCCGTCTTGCGATCATAAGCATTACGGCGGTAGCTGACGGCCAAGGCATGATCGATAGAAAGATGCAGTGCTCGAGTCGCCGAGTTGACTAAGTTATGGTCACTGATTAGCATTCAGCCAGGTATGGTTCAGATTGATATCAATAGCGCGCTGCCTATCTTATCATTCGAGGTACATACCCGCTTCTGGTTCTAAGGATCCATTGTACTCTATGTAGAGATATGGAAATGCGCCATGGACATGAACGCATATCCGTTGTCCGGTCTCAGTGGCGCCAAAAATTCGGATTACTGGCACTCGGGGCCGGTAGTCTTTCTCAGATACACCTTCTCGGAAAGGCAGTGGGGGATCCAGCTCTGACGGGCTAGCCTGGTAATGGTCGATGCAGTTGAGACGCACGCGAAATGGTTCCATCGGGTCGATGCAGGTGTTTTGAAAGCATCAGCGACATCGCGCAGGTATATCGGGGAGGTCTAGGCCATGTAATGTTGATTTGAAATGCTTTTGAGAATCTTCTTCGAGTTCTGGAACATTGGAATCTTGACGCGCTTGAATCGGTGCGCGTTATGCGGCTTAGGTAATGCTATCGCAGATCCTGAAGTCGCGAACACGATAAGCTCCTTACTTGAATGTAGAGAGCAAAAGTCTTGTAAGTAAAACCAATATGTGTTATTTTAGCTGTTTTGTTTTCCATTCATCGCTTGAATATTCTTAATCTCGAATTCGGACTATACCCTAATTCAGGTGAAAATGCGTCCATATGCCGGAAGCTGTTTGATACATTAGATCGTCTATGTGGGTCCCGTCGGTCAGTCACGTGCACTTGTTCCTTCAATCTCGAGCTTCAACATCATCGACGTCTACATCGTTATCTAGCCTCATCTGCTTCATCTTTTGCTACACATTCAAGACTATTGAAGTTCTTGGGTGATACTATCCCTATTACCCTTGGGTGATACTATCCCTATTACCGGCCTTGGAGCATCCATATTGCCTTCCAAGAGGCTAATCTCGTCATGTCACGCAAACCGGCCGAAGTGGCCTCCAAGGAGCGCAATGAGTACATTCCATCTTTCATCTCGAAGAAACCATTTTATATGGATGATGAAGCCGGAAATGACTATCTGGAGCATCAACGTCTGCAAAAGACTACCCCCGACCAATCAAAGTGGTATGACCGCGGCAAGCGTGCCGGTCCTGCGGCCACCAAATATCGAAAGGGCGCATGCGAAAATTGCGGCGCAATGACACATAAAACCAAAGAATGTCTAAGTCGACCACGGAAGCAGGGAGCGCGATGGACAGGCAAAGATATCCAAGCAGATGAGGTCGTCCAAGATGTCAACATGGGCTGGGACGCGAAGAGAGATCGGTGGAACGGATACGACGCCAGCGAGTATCGTGAAGTCGTGAATGAGTACGAAGAGCTTGAAGCGATGAAGAAAGCTGCCAAGGACGGCGCCGATCTCCAGAAGCTTTTGGACCGGGAAGATGGAGACGAGGCCGCCGAAGAAGATATTCGATACGCCGAAGAATCAGACATGGGTCGACAACAGAGCACCGCTACGCGAAACTTGCGTATCCGAGAAGATACCGCTAAATATCTTTTGAATCTCGATCTCGATTCTGCCAAGTACGACCCCAAGACGCGTCGAATGGTGGATATGGGTGCGCAAGAAGATCAAGCCTCGGCGCTGGTTGCAGAGGAGAACTTTGTTCGTGCTTCCGGCGATGCTGCTGAGTTTGAGAAAGCTCAGCAATATGCATGGGAGTCGCAGGAGAAAGGCACAGCTAGCATTCACCTCCAGGCTAACCCTACGTCTGGCGAAGTCCTTCGAAAGAAAGAGCAAGAAGCATCAGACGCCAAGCGACAAGCTTCGCGGAAGGCACTCCTGGATAAATACGGTGGTAGCGAGCACTTACAGTCGACCCCATTACGTGATACTATGGTGGTTGAGAACGAACGTTTCGTGGAATACGATGAATCTGGTGCTATCAAAGGTGCGCCTAAGAAAGCTACAAAGTCCAAATATCCAGAAGATGTCAAGGTCAACAATCACACCTCGGTCTTTGGAAGTTGGTGGTTTGAATTCAAATGGGGTTATGCATGCTGTTACTCTACAGTCAAAAACAGTTACTGTACTGGAGACGATGGCAAGAAGGCCTTTGAAGATGAGGGTAACATGCTGCTGCTACCTGATGAGGGCAATGAAAAGGATGGACTCGTTGATAGCCCAGATCAGCCGCGCGAGCCTGAGCCGGTCAGCGACCGCCAAGAGCAAGGAGCTACAGCCGGTGGGAAAAAGCGGACATTGGAGGAATTGAAATCTGGAATCACAGAGGAAGAAATGGATACTTACAAGCGCAGCCGCTTGGCCGCTCAAGATCCGATGGCAAACTACGTTGATAAAGAGTGATTCATGACTTTCATACTATATGTACTATTTAGGCGTTGCGCTCTAACCAAAATACCCCTTTGAATACACTGCATTGATTATGGACACTACCTGAAGTTTCTGGTCGTAGTATAGATTACGTGACAACAAAGCACTTGACGATCTGACTCAACCAAAACTTAAACAAACATGCTCTCCAGTCCACGATTCGCCTGCAGCCTATGATCATGACTCAAACAGTTCGATATGCTAGTTCAAGTTGTACCTCAACCTGATACCTAGTTAAGGCTGACCAACCACGTCGGTAGGCGGTGTGTCAATTCAAGGCTTTCACGTGACTGACATGGTGTCTTCGTCATGTGATAGCCGGGCTGACTCGACGCGGACACATAGGGCAAGGGCTTGCACCCTGTCCCGTGATGTGCACCCACATCTCGCTTAGCCGACACATCACCCAGCGGGAAGATTCGATACGCCTAGCGACGACGACGAAATCGACAACCAGCCCTTCAACGGAATCGCCAGGTACGTCCGGATATTGCTCTTTCACTCCATAATTGCTGTTCCTGTTCCACCTACTAACATTTAATTTATCTAGTTCCCTAATTCAAAATGAGTACGTTCCATGTCGAAATCTCACGCCGCGAATCTCCGCAGCCACCTCGAATTCATCGAAACTGACAATCACCACAGCCAAGGGTACCTCGAGCTTCGGAAAGCGCCACAACAAGACGCACACTCTGTGCCGTCGCTGTGGTTAGTATTACACCTCTCTCGAATTCATCGGCAATCGAATCCCCGGGTCACAAATCGCAAAATTCTTTTTACCTGACGTGATGGAACGCAACGATCGTGGATAACCCGGGGGCTGGATTGTCGACTTAGCCGCGCAGGGCATAAACGCTAACTCGATACTTTTTTCACCAACTTAGGCCAGCGCTCCTTCCACATCCAGAAGTCCACCTGCGCTAACTGCGGTTACCCTTCCGCTAAGACCCGCAAGTGTACGCATTTCCCTCCCTCTGAGTGCCTGTGATTTGGATATGGATTTCGAAAAACGGATCAAACGGATTCTTTGCATATCAGGGCACGTCTGCTTGTTGGAACAACTCGGCTTACGAACTTTTTTCTCTTATAGTCAACTGGGGTGAGAAGGCCAAGCGCCGCAAGACCACCGGCTCCGGCCGCATGCGCTCTCTGCGCCACGTCCACCGCCGCTTCCTGAACGGCTTCCAGACCGGTACCCCCAAGGGTGCTAAGGGCCCTGAGGCTCACTAAATTCCCCGTTGTCGAATTCGGCGTCGCGTTTCGTTCTCGGAGAGGCTGGAAAAGGAATGAGGGGTGACATCCTGGCATGACATGGCCTAGCATTACGATATAGATTACTCGAAATGCAAAATGGCAATTCCGGAATATTAAGCTTTCCCCGTGGAGTTGGTGTGTGCGATTGTCGATCTCGTCCTTCAGAAGACGGGAAGGCGGGAAAAGTTACGTTGGAATGTGTTTTTGAGGAGAAGTGGCATAAAATTCAAGGGAAAGCATGCATGAATTTCCTTTTTTCCTTACTCGTTTATGGCTGGCGAATATCCCCATGTCGTGACAGATACAAATGTGAAGATCTCTCTTCCTAACACATTCTGGTTCTCCCTCCCGCAAGCTCTGGTAAACCGGTCTCACTATGCATACCGTGGATCCCCATGAGAGTACTCTATACTAATGGCACGGGTTTTTGGCGGAGTCAACAACAGTCCAGTATTATATCTTTTTCTATAAATAGCCCGATCTCAGGACTCTCCGCGCCCAAACACCTTCACCCCGCCGTCCCGTTGGATGTAATACAGCAATTCCTTTTCGTCCAGTGTATCCAAACCAGCAATCAATCCGCCCCCGCGACTGATCCGCAACACTCCACTCACGTCCCTCGCGGCTCCAGTCTCCAATGTCCGGAGCTGGATAACCGATCTTGCTCGATGCGCCGATCCAATAGCAAACGCAGCATGTTCCCCTTCGACTGGCGTAGCTCCCTGGTTCCCGGCAGCAGGTGCATTGTGAATCAGCGGGGAGTCGGCAGCAATTGTCATGACAGTTGCATTTACCGTCTGATATGAGTTAGCACGATGTTCACCTTCGTCTGATAAGGGTCGTTAGATAAGGACTCACCTGCCGTAGACCTGTGATCCACTCGCTCATTTCCGTAGCTCCGATACCTGAAATTGGGCCTGTAGCAGCCAGAAGGAAATCCGGTTGGTCAATGATCAAAAGTACCTCCTCGTTGCTATCGTTTGCGGCTTTGAGTTGTTCAATGACAGCAACTATATCCTTCTCTAGAGCATCGAGAGCTGCGCCTCCACGGCCCGTGAAGTGCAATTTCTTCGCAATCCCTGGTTCTACTTGACTTGACGCATTGCCAGGTGTATTTCTTGGTAAGGCGGTAGCTGGTGCTGGTGCCGGACCTCTCCCAGGTACCGGCCCAGCTGGACCGCGAAGTGGAAGTGAAGCGCGAGGTGGGGTTGCTGAATTGGGAGGTGAAGCACTGGAGGTAGCGCCTGCTGTTTGAGGTGCGCAAAATAATTCAGATAGACCATCCACATACGCAAACTGCTTTTTATCTGCTAGTCGCGCAAGATCCAGACCCTATAAAAGATATCAGAAAGAGTTCCGCATATAATGACGTATTTGCCGACATCGATTGATTTTAGAAATTTTACATGTTCAATTTAAATGATAAAACATGTATACTCATCGTCTAGAATCAGATGCTTTAACTTACCAATCTCTTTGCCTCTGCTCTCCAGAATTCCCACCCACGCAAGAAGCTCACCAAGACGACTTTTTTCTTGGTATCATTGTGTGCCTCATCCAGGCCTAAAGAGGCACTTGGGTTTGTTGAAGTGCTCAGTGCCGGGTAAAGAAATCTCAATACTAGCCAATTAGAAGTTGCTCCCAGGATCGATGTTATCAGTGTGAGTGAAGACTCGGGTTGCGATGATACATATGGAGCGATGAGGGGCGGTAGAGGGGGTTGAGAGGGCATGATGGTACCCCGAGTGTTTCCTGATCTGTCTGTCTTTTGGCTGAAGAATTTCAGAATGGGTTTAAGGAGCTCAACGTTCCTTTATTGGATCTGAATTGGCTTGAACTCGCTCTAATTCTGAGGGTTGATGTTGATGATCGTGTGAAGAGAAAAAAATGATATGGCCCTTGTGATTGGCCCGCCGCGTTGTTCTGCCAAGATTCTACCACTGAGAGGGTACTGCAGTTGGTGCATAGTACATCGGAGGCATGAATAGTTTTGGATAATTCAAGTCTATTTATTTTAATTTCATTGCTCTCTGATTTGATATTCAAGCATCGGCCACATTAAAGCTCAAATCAAACGTTCGACTTGAACGCAAAGTTTTCAGCATTAATTTGAGATTCCGATGCCAGTGTTTGCTGAAACCCTACCGCTACATATGATAGATCAATATATACTTCCATATCCTTACACATGCATGCTACCACTGGACTCAATATGAAGCTTATACACACAGACATGTAACTATCTAAAAAAGCTTGTATAATATTCAACTCAAACCCTCAAACATCAAATCGGATAACCCACATGCACAAACACATCAAAACATCTGTAAAGAAGCAAAGGCCAGATGCGGGGCACTTGATTTTTCTGCCTGAGGTATCATAGTTTTTTTGCGCGCATCACATGACTCTTTCCCCACCATCAGAGGGGAGCAGCTGGGTGCAGCATCTCATCCATCGTTTCGCATAACTGCTCGGTTGAAGTGGATCAATGATTGCTTTAGCGCCGATCGTGAGTTAAACCCCCCCCGAATAATACCCCCCCTCAACGTTTCAATTCATACATGTCGAATGCTTGCCTTCCCGCGCTGCTATACTACCACCGGAACCTCACGCTTGCGGCATAGCAGCATGATAGTCACCCCACGTGCATTTTGAAGAATATAACTGACCGTCTGTCAAGATGACTCCTACTGTGTGTCATGTTCAGAGCGTATTGTACAAAATTCATACACGACTTGACCTGCCTCGATAAATATGGCTAGTACTCGTGATTCTCATTCATTCGCAGTATGTATCAATCTTATTGACAGGATGCAACAGCGAGACTGACATGGAGATAGTGCGATGAATGTCGCCTGCGCAAGTCGAGGGTGAGTTACTTGGAGTGGAAAGTTTTTACATCTAAAAGGATTTAACGCTTATTTGACCCCAGTGCTCAAAAGAGCGACCAGTCTGTGTGCAATGTCGACAATTGAACAAGGAGTGCAAGTACAGTCCGAAAGTGACTCGAAGCCCTTTAACAAGACAGTAAGTACCAGGAGATCTCTCCTCCATGATTCAATAACGACAAAATGGACAGACGGCTGACGAGTGTAGACATTTGACATATGTTGAAGATCGCCTGCATGCATTTGAGACAGCGCTGAGCAGGCTTTTTCCCGGGGGCGACTTGGACGCTACTTTGAGATCTCTTCTACAGAACCAGGAGACCCCACAGGCTCCCTCATCTAAATCATCTTCAAGGCATTCGACTCCAGCCAAACCTGAAGCTGAACGAGCAGAGCCAGCTCCAGAAGCTCTACCCCAGCAAGCCGATGGGTTTGACTGGGCAGAAAAAGAACTTACCCTAGGTGATCTGACAGATGGCATGGCTGCTTTGTCCATCAGACCCGAGGGAGCTGGTTATTTTGGTGCCTCATCAAGTGTCGTTCCATTAAGAGCTCTCTTTGATCATGGATTTGATCTGAACATCCCAGTCCGCTCGGCATCTTCCGGTGGCATCCCTCTCAAAGCCCAACTCTTGGAGAGTGCACCATCAGGCTTGATTGAACAAGCATTCATTGATGCGTATTTCCTCAACTATCATACAAGCTATCCATTCGTTCACGAGCCCACATTTCGTGCACAATTCAACGAGCCATCTTTACGTCCACACGGAACTGCTTGGCAGATTCTACTAAACACTATTTTAGCACTTGGAGCATGGAGTATTGGCGACGACAGCTCAGACCTCGACATAACCTTTTACCAAGAAGCAAGAGGATATCTACAACAAGCATCCGTATTTGAGACAGGAAACTTGACTCTTGTGCAAGCCCTCTTGCTACTAAGTAACTACGTCCAGAAGCGCAACAAGCCCAACACAGGATGGAATTATCTCGGAACGGCTGTTCGAATGGCCATGAGTTTAGGTCTTCACAAAGAATTTCCTGGCTGGAAGATCAGCTTGCTTCAGCGTGAGATTCGTCGCAGATTATGGTGGGGCGTCTTTATTTTTGATAGTGGCGCGGCCAAAACATTCGGCAGACCAATCTTGCTTCCGGATGAGGCTGTAATGGATGCAAAGCAGGTCCTCAATATTCATGACGATGTATGTAAACACCTACAGCTGAACATGACAGCTCATGCTAATTCATCCATTTAGGCTCTTACCCCATCAACAACAACATTGCCAACTGAGTCTGCAGGACCGACGCTTTACTCTGGCCTCATTGCACAAGCCCGCTTTCATCTTCTTACAAACCGTGTTTACCAGCGCCTGATATCCAGCCCTAGCATCACTCCAGAAGAGACATTGGATCTCCAGAAACCCATGGAAGAATGGTATCATGGCCTACCTTCTTACCTGCACTATCCTTTACAACCTCTTGCCGTTCAGCCAACCCAACCCGACCCAGACAACCTGGCCCTTGTCAGAAATCGTTTATTATGGCGAAATTGGAACCTGATGATCCTAATTTACCGTCCGATATTACTGCGCTGGGCAGCTCGACGCTGGGGACCCCATGGTGGAAGCTCGGATGGATCCTCTGTTAGTTCAGAAGGAGGCACCGAAGACCCCTGCGAGACAGAATGCAGAGTGCGCTGCTTGCAAAATGCACGATTGACCATCGCTTCTATCTCGGAGTACATGGATAACCATATCTGCACAAGGATAGGCGCCTGGTACATGCTGTAAGTGATCTAAGAGAACGTAATTAAACCATAGCAGCACTAACTTGTAACCAGGTACTTCCTTTTCCAAGCTGGTCTAATCCCAGTCGTCTTCCTTATGACAGACCCCACAAACCCCGAAGCACAAAGTTGGCTGCAAGATATTGAAACAACCAAAGCTCTCCTCACTCACCCCTCCTTTGGTAACAATCGCTTCGCCGCTCGATGCTCAGAGGTAATCCATCGCCTGTTAGGTCCTCCGCAGAGCGTGATGTCCGGTCTTCCAGGAACTCAAATACCTCTTCAACAACAACCCTTCCAGCAACCCCCGCCTGGATTTATGCCATTCCCCGAACACTTGTTCAATGAGCCTGGATTCCCGGGTAGTTTCTTTCCGACCGGTCAAGCAATGCCTAGTCCTGCAGGGATGGACTTTTCAGAGTGGGTAAACTTTCCACCACCGGAGCAATAGTATTATTTACATGTAAAGTTGTTAGAATGGATATATCTACTTGCTTCTAGCAGTCTTCTACGCAGTCCAAATACAAGATCTTCATGAATATAGAAAATCTCCATCCCAAAAAGCACCTTTAATATCCCAAAACGAATAAAATTGCACAACTTTTCATTATATTCCAATGCAACATGTATCTTCAAAAGCGACACCCAATACAGGAACCCAACCAAGAAAACCATCCCCGTTCCTTCTTCCACTCAACCTTCTCATCAAACTCCTCCTCTCCTTCAACTCTAACCGCCCCAATAGAATAGATTCCCAACTCAAAATCTCCCTCTTGCTCCCCAAAGAAACTCCTAACCATAATTCCCACCCGCTTAATACTCTGCAAATCCAACCGTCTCCCCTCAATCTCCTTTCCACGATACGTAGCCCGGAAAGCACCCCAAGGAATAAAGATCTTACCCCCCTCCCTCGACTTAAAATCAAACTCCCAGCTCACAGAGCTCCGATCCCGGCCATCAGGACGCTTAGGCAGAATCTCATCCTTAAGATTCAAAGTGTATTTTTTCCCATCACTGGGTCCGAGGACAAGTTCGATGCCATCGTAAAGGGATAGGTCCAGGTCCAAAGAACCTTTCGTGCGCTGGGAAGCGAAACCTGCGCCTCCGAGGGTTTTAATGTCAAGTGTGCCATGGAAGGAGGCCTTTAGGGAGGAGGCAGAACAGGTGAGGTTTGAGATTGAGGAGCCGCCGCGGACACGGTCGTCGGAGGAGGTCCAGTCATCTTGGGACCAGGCTCTGGGGAGAGTTAGTAGGATGCAAAATTGGGATTGGTATTGACGGGTACATTACTTTGTGCCGCCAAATAGGGGGAGGTGTGAGATTGTCATTGTTAATTGGTAATTGAATGGACCACTGGTGCCAGTGGGCAACTCTGGTTGTACGGAGTATTTCGTGAGGATGGAGAAGGCGAGGCGGTGGGGTTTGCGGGGATGGCGTCATAGCTTTGGAATTGGATGGATTTTAGTGGTCTAGGAGAATCCTTGCTGGGATGATTTCTATGCTATTTCTATGATTTAGAACAAGATATGTATTGTAATTTTAGAGTAATCAGAAATATCAATTGTGCTGAACAGATATTGGAATCGCAAGTTCAGCTTGATGTTCCAGGATTCAAGCATTTTTAATATACTGTAAGGCTGATCAACCAGGTACATGGATCTATATGATCTGCATTTAAATCCTCATCTATATACTGTTAATAAAAAGAGATACCTATATATAAGTGTGCTCTAACTGTGCCTCTTCATGGCTTATGGAAAGGACAAATAGTCCAGGTATCTGATCAGTACACAAGGGGTGACATCTACACAGCATGTATCTAGAAAGTGACATTTGAAATCTGAAAACTGAGTAAACGAACATCGTCATCCAAATCGCCATTCATAATACCATGAACATTATCTAATCCCAAAAGAAATAACCCACTTGCATATACACTAATCAGTAGATCGGTGGCACTCAAGTGCTCCCAATTCCCGATGTAGACCCTAGTCCACACCCCCTACGTCATCCCGAAGCCCAAATCCTGCCATACAATCAAAAAATTATAAAATATAATGACACCCCACGGATACAAAGCCATCCAATGAATTTCAAGAATGCAAAATAATTTTCTTTTTTTAATTCTCAGCTTTGATTCTAAGCTACTCCAACCTCAACTCATTAACAATTTACCGCGTCGTCATGGCTACAAAACTAAGTATACTCGTTTTCGTCGCATCGCCGCTCGACTATGCGCGCTACAGACACGCGGCTTTATACATCGAGTTTGAAGATCATGCCGAAAAAAGTACCGATGTATCTGATGTGACGGATGAAGAGTCTACGCATATAAGGTCCTCTGTTATGGAGATTGTGGGATCTCCGGGGTACTTTAGTTTTTCGGAACGCTTGAATTGGGGTATACCTACATCGACGAGTAAGTATAGCCCTATGTGTTTCTTTATTAGTGATGGTGGATTCTAATGATGCATATATAGATCTTGCGAGTATGATTCCTGTTGCAAGTTTAGATTGCGATGGGTTAGAGGTTCGTGATGTGATTGTGAATACGGGTATAGAGAATGATGATCCGGAGGGCGATTGGAATAGTCAGAATTGGGTTGGTGATGCGCTTGATCTACTTGTTAAAGGTGGATATATTGATATCCGGGAGAAGGAGAGGGGGATTGATGAGATGATTGAGGTTGTTATGGAGGCGGAGGATGAGAAGGTCCATTAGATTGGGTGATGTATTATAACATTGTATATTAGATACCTATCCTATAGACATGAATGATCTAGTACGTATAGATGAGTATAATAGTTTAGTCGATTCGTAATTATTATATCCACCGGCTATCCGAAAGATCCCCAAGATAAGTAGGAAAAGAAAGAAATAGAAGAGAATAAGAGAATGAAATTCATAAGGGGACCATAGCAATTTGATGGGCCGGAAAACAGAATCAGAGGTGAACGCTCGAACCATGCAACGTGCTGGACCCACGCTAAGACGATACATGACAGTAGGCAAACGAGAAAAGCTTTAAATTGAGGGGCTGGCGAGTGGGTTTCGTGATACCAGGATCCTCGATTCGGAATTGAGAAGCTAAGTGGAACGGAAGGGATATGAGCAGATAAAAAGAATGAACAAGACACGTCGCTAAGTCACGGAGAAGTCGGTGATTTGAAAGAGGAACGGAGGTTAATGTGTTCCTCGTCGATTTTGGGTTATTTTTTGAATCATAATATCATCGGCCGTGCGGCTCCCAATGAATCGGCTCAAAGTCTTGGTTTTGGAAATGAGCTTGGTTGTACGGTGAGCTACTAATTTAGTCAGTTAACCGTCCGCTCATAGTAAAATGCAAGGGGAGAAAAACTTACTTTTTGAAAGGTGTCGTCACAGGAAGCGAGTGGCTCAGGTTAGGTTTCATAACCAGTGGATTCAATCGGATCTGTGGTCCATCCGACCGATTAGGTAAAGTAGTCATGGGTGGCGGGGCGGATGGCATAACAGGCGTAGGTGCAGAGACAGGAGGCATTGCCGGAACTGGGTTATGACTCTGCATGGATGGCGGCTGATACATTTCATGTGGAGGGGAGACACGGTAGGGGCTAGCCGGGGCTGGAGAGACGGATGATAGAGGGGACATGGGAGCGCCCATACCGCCGAATGCGGAGTCTGCCATAAGGTTGGGGATGGACATCAGGTGAGCATTAACGTCGAAGGAGAGAGCGCCTTGATCCCAGGGGGTGTAGTTGGAGGTCATTCCGTATTGAAAGTTGACGACGGGTGCCATGTTCACGGCGGGGGGATCAGGTCGGTAGAGAATATCGTAATGGCCACTGTAAGCTTATCAGAATGACATTCTATGGGGCGAGGTATGTTACAAAATGGCGCGTTGATACTCACGGTCGATACAGAAGGCGGATTGTTGCTCCAGCTGGACAGTTCGTAGATAGCTGATGCGGTGTCACGGAGTCACCTTCGCTGCGATCAAGGTAGAGAATCTCAACGCCGAACCCGGCACCTTCTATCACACCATCGACTAGAGCTTGCAAGCCGACTTCGTCGATCTCCGTCCGGATCGTTTCTACCCGCTGGCCACAGTATTGGTCTAGTGGCAGAGAGAGGAAAGCTTGATATCTGTGCGGGTCGAGTTTCATCCATGCACTGGTCAAAAGCTGGATGACAATGAGTATAAATTCATACAAAATGAGTCAGGGCAAGGGTGACTTACTCGGAAATGTGTGATGACAGCACTCGAATCGTACTCCTCATTAAAGGCATTGACCAAAAAAGTTTCATCTTGCTCGCCATTGTGAATGGCTGTTAGGATTTGTGCAAATATGTCCTCCGTAGCGTCCACGAAAATTTCGTACAGTTCTTGCTGCTGGCCGACCTGATCGAGAAGAGCGTTGAGAGATTTGATCCGCTCCAGTTCTCGCTGTACGCGGATCGTGTCCCGAAGATTGAACAAAGTCTCAAAGTACCCAAATGCCACCGCTGGACAGGTTAGCTGGGAGATTATTGAATAAAGAGATGGAAGGAAGGGGTGATGAGATTACCTCTCCAGCCACAATTCCCGTCACCCTTCATGATACGGGTCATGGGGTGCGTGATAGAAAGGGCCTGGAAGCATTTGTTAGATCTATGCCAAGCAAGTTAAACACAGTTCAATGACATACACTGGTTTTTGTTGCAAAAGTGGGGTCTGCATTAGCATATTCCATGGCGATGGCATGGCTAGATTGCTTAGTGGAGACCAAGGGTCCCTATATAGCTGTCAGAGCGGGGACTCGTCATGCAGTATTTATGGTTCGTGATACATACGGAGACATCTGGCTCAAACTCATTCGACAGCTTCTGAAACCTCTGCATCTCATCCTGAGAGAGGGCGTTCATATTTGACGAGTTATTCATATTGGAATGCGCCGGGTACGCTGAGGCAGCAAGACCGAGCGGCGGCAGAAGCTGGGGGACTAGGGAGTCCCGGTAATAGCTGGGAAATTTCTGTTTTTCCGGGAAGGGATGGTGAGGACCAAAATGATTCCAGGGAAGTTGTGATAAGGACATCGCATACGGTGAGATATCGGACAGTCAGGCTTTAGGTATCCAGATGTCCAAATGAGATCTATGCCTGGAAGAACGGGTTAGGAGTGGGAAGTTGGTAGGCGAACCCGGGGCACAGGTACCTTAGACTGCAGATGACATCGCCCTGAAGAAACTGCGCGAAAAGAGTTTGTGTGACACTAGGACCCGACAGTGTGGACGAACTAAAATATCGACTTTAGCATGTTGATCATACAGAAATGGCGGTTGTTCGGTTGAAACTCGGCGCATCCAGAAACTCGATTCAAGAAAGAAAAGAAAAAAGCAAAGCAAAATCAAAAGAGTAATCTGATCATATGAAAATAAGAACTATGAGAAGCACAGAACAATCCCTTGTTCCAATGAAATGATTCAAAAAAACGAAGATGGTGTGTGCCAAACCCCATCACCGTGATTGGCTTTGGGGATGCGCGTCCACTCAATCACCCAGGAGGGAGTGTGAAGTGTGATGGGAAAAGGGCTCAGATGGGCTGTGACGATGATGAAAGTCAAAATGACCAGCAAGATGACATCAGGTCAAGCGCGCCGACGCATACCAACAGCTGCAATGCTTCAAGCATCATGTTCCCATGCATCCCGAACTGGGAGATGATCAGGATAGCCGATATGAGCACGAACCAGTCCGGCTCCACTTTGGGGGCGTACAGGGATGTTCCAACTTCAACACGAAGAGGATCGGAGACATTATCCGACGCCCCTCTGCTTATCAGGTGAGGAATGGACAGTAAGGAGGCCAAGCCCGGATGAACGTGAGTATGAATCCATTTAGGCAATTCCAGGACCGCTTGCTCATACAGGGAGTACCGAATCCAACCGAGAATCAAAACAACACGAGGGTGGAGGAGGAGGAGGGGGGGGGGAGCTCAGACCTTGAACTTTAGAGGCGTGTACACGTGGATGATCTAATCATGGAGGAGGGGAGAAGAAAAAAAAAGAACCAAAGGTAACCAGCATAGAAAAGTAAAAGCAAAAGTAAAAAAAGTAAAAAGTCCCGGATGGAGTCAGAAAATAAAATAAAATTAGGATGGTGAACCCGGGAGGAGAGGAGAAAAGTGGAGGGTGGAGAGAGTCTCAAGGCGTTTGTGGGATCTGACGGGGTTTGCTCTTCTCTCTTGCTGCGTTGTCCAGCTCCTGGCTCTGGATTTCGCGCTGAACGGCCAACTTGAAACACAACTTCTTTTGCTGTGAACTCTGGTCTTCTTTTCCCTGCAATGAAACACCAGATGCAGCAGCCGATCGCTGGGAAAAAGGAAAAAAGGGAACCTCGGAGTGGGGAAAGATACCCGGTCAATCCTGATTCTGTATCTGTACAGTGTACAATGTACTGGGACAGTGTACTTTGGAGAGTAGAGAGTGTTTGATAGAGCACTGTGCTATAGGATCAGCCAACCTGAATGTCTAGGATGAGAAGAGCTGGTCCGATCGTACGGACTTCTGGCCAGTCGAGGGACACCAGCCCATATGTACGAGGCCGTGGTGCACCGTGCCCGATGTCTGCAGATGCTGATCGGATGGAGATGACAACACAACGTACAGGCAAACACGCATGGAATTAGTTTCGTTTCTTGGTCTTAACCCTGGGAATTATTTCCAATTACTTATCGCCAACTGCAGTCGTCATAGTAGGCGGACTATACGTATCTACTAACCACACCCCGATACTCTAGATTATAGCCATACCCCCATACTAAAAAATAAGATAAAATTAAAATTGAGGAAACTTCAAATACATGTAAACGGAAATAAACCCAAGAATAGCAAAAGAAATTGATCAATGAACAAGATACGCGCGCGCATCCTGCCCAACACGCCCAATCCCCCGTTTCTATCTTGGACGAATCGGACCCCCTCGGTATATTCCACACCCAGAATCACTCGTGCTTTTTTTTTTTTTTTTTTCCACTTCAACCCAGACAGAGTCGATCGATCCTAAAAGCGGGGTTGAGGGTCCAAAACAGTATCACCATGGATTAATCATAATGGCCCCCGATTCGATGATCCGCACCGGCAGGCTGGTCCGCGATGCGCTCGTTTCTCGCAGTCCCCGTCCAACTGACTCGCCATCCGTACTTTCGCCCCTTAGCCTCACTCTGGACCATTGACTCGGTACGGAGACCATCCAAATCCCTCTACAGTATCTACTCTTGAATCTCCATTTGTCATTTGCACATCGCATATTCCAATAAAAAACTGTCTGATCTACTCAGCCGCGATCCGTTTTTTAAACTTTGTTCTCGGAAGGCGTTCTATCACCCGACTTTCCTGTCGTAATCCCAGCTGGGGACGTGCGACGGTTTCTTTTTTTCGCCTCCACTAACTTGCGGGTCTTTGACCTAAGAACAGGGTTGTGATAGTAGTCAGTGCGGACGGAGGGGAATGCCGTCGAATAATACCGCCAAATATAGGTACTTCCCCTGACATGTTGACAGCTGCATATAAGGAGACCGATTAATTCTAGAAAAGGGAGAAAAAAAGTTAGGGGAAAAAAAAAAAAAAAAAAAAGAGGAACGGAACTTGAAGTAGAATTAGAATGCATTCAATATTGAACATCGCATTGAAATTGAACTAAAGATATCCCTATACGATCTGTACCTGCTTCGATCTTCCAGGTACCATCCGAACTCAATAGTACGTACAGCAAGGATCAAGCCATCAATTGAATTTGTCCTCGATTCACATGTCGGACCTGTACCCGCATGTCGGCATTGTCCAGATGAGACCTCCGCCGGCACTGAATTGTCCAACCAATTTATCACGGCGTATCTGGTGATAGTGACAGTGATATCCCCAGAGCACGCCGGACAAACTCCGGACATCTGGAACCGTGATATGAAATTAGAAGAGCCGGTGGCGGCCTAGTTTTTCCCATAACTCTGGGCCACGGGACATTTACAGTTTGCTCGTACTTTATCCGTGGCCCATGTACCGGGACAATTGGCCCCGTCCCTATTCTATTCCTGAGGGGTATATCAGGCCATTTCAGACAGAAGTACGGAGTACGAAGGACGACAATTATTGATGCGAAATACTGATGCTGAATTGTAAACAATCATCTTATCATGATATTAGCTTGTCTCAACTCTAAATTGCGGGGCTAGGAAATTCTTTGGTTCAGCGAATTCTAGAATTCAAGAAAAGAAAAAAGAATTTTTTAAAAAATGGAACCTGTCACCCTAGACCGCTAACTGCCAGGACCCGATACCGCGTGGTCCTCATGGAGTTTTTTTTTTTTCTTGTCTCACAAAGATCACAAAAAATCGGTGTGAGAATCGCCTCACCACGTGGACGTCATTGAGCGGATGGGTCCTAGTTCCCGTTGATCCTGTCGTTTCTTTGTTCGCGGCTCAACCGACAAAAGCAATGGGACCGCAGGTACCAGCACGTGCTGCGTCTCGCTTAAAAAACAAACAAGAAAAAATGGAGAAAGGGAGGGGAGCAAAGGGGGAAAAAAAAATAAAAAATAAAAGAAACCAAAATGAGGAGAATGTATGTGTGCGGGTCGGAGAAATGAACCATTCTTGGGATGAGAAGATAACAGTTTTCCCACTGGGCATGGGCGTACTAGGCGCAGTCCTCCATTGCGCTACCCACCGAACTTGCTAGCCAGCGCTCTACCTCGTGGATCTCGTCGGCCCCGTTGGTTTGACCGCATGCCCATCGGTGACTCGTCGCCGAAGCCGGAGGCGAACATAGCACCGGCGGCCCCATGGGATCCCTCGTCCGCACGGAACCCTTCGCCCTTCAACGTAGTCGTCCAAAGAGTATGCAATGATGAACTCCACTCTTGTAAGGCGCGTAATCGTTCCACATCGCTGGGAATCGAGACTTGCACGGTCCCGTTCTCTTGGTCGATCTTAGCGTCCAGCTTCTTATCAAGAATCAAGAAGCTGAGAATATCTAGCACCTCGGGCACGGCGATTTTGATATGCTTAGAGATAAATTGGAGAGAGAACCGGGTGTATGGGGCAATCAGCTTGAGCACGGCCTTGGTGCGCATGTTGCGACTGACTTCATCGATATTCTCGGCGATGAATGGGTCCGCCAGAACGTCGGGATTCTTGCTTAGCACATCTTCATAAACGTGGATGTCGTCACGCTGGTAGGCATCCACGAGGTCGGTCATGGCGGATATCCGTGGGTCGTTCTTGTATGGTTTTGTTTCTTGGGAATCGAACGGGTTGATGTCGGATTTCATGAGCATGGTCGTCAAGACAAGGTACTTGAGTACCTGAATTCGTTGCATGGAGCCCGCTTCATCATAGTTTCGGAATGATTCGAAGAAATCACTTTGTGCCTCTTCCCAATTCTCCTCGCTCATATGCATCTTTCCACCGCACTCCCGAATGATACCCATGATCTTGGGGTGAGGAACTGCAGATCGCACTCGCAAGGCCCGTTGATAGAGCGCCTTAAGACGCTTATTGTTCTTCGTCTCGGCGTACATCTGAATCTCAAGAGCGTAGAGCTCCAGCAGATATGTTCCCTTACTGCTATCGTCTGATCCGTCCTCCTTCTGACAAGCTCGATGCAATTCCCGCACTTTCTTGCTAAGTTGTCCGTATTCCTTACGTTCTAACCATAGTCGCGCCAGCTTTATGTTCGTCTTCAGCCATAATCGCTCGTTGTTGCTGCTCTGGAATGCTGTAAGTGTCAAGGAATAGAATTCTTCCATGCATTGGTACGCTCGGTCATCGTCGGATGCTTTCTCGATGTAATCGAGCATGTTATTGATGGACTTTTCGGAGTAATTGCGTGTGACATCGACGACGGATTTAATGTAGGTGAGGAGTTCCCGGTAATGTTCAACAGCCTGTACAGATCAAAGATGTTAGACAGCTCTATGTCTTGACCAAAGGCACTTGGGTGCTTACATCGCTGTATCGCCCGAGCTTGAACTCTAGCTTTATGGCCTGTTTCAATCCTTTAAACCCCCTGACAACCCGTAAGCATGGCAAGCTTGGATATTTTCAAGAGTGATTCATCGCGTACCATGCACTTTTGTCCATTTCCATCGCCGGTATCTCCAAGAACTCGTCCACAGCCTCCCCTGGGTTATCCACTTTCATTTGTTTCGCATTGTAGTATTTATTCTCGATGCCAATGTCGGCATCTTCATTATCGTCGTCGGAGCCCTCGTACTCAAAGTCAAATCTGTGATTGCGATCGTTAGCTAAGTGGCGGTTGTGGCGGAGAAGGGGGCGCGCACTCTTCGTCCCCAGAGTCTTGCATAAAGTCATCGTCCGACATTTTGAAGAAAATGAGAATTAATTTGAGGGCGGTAAGGTGAGAGACGGTAGGAAAGAAAAGAACGCGCGGTGGTTGCGGGGGTGTTGAAGGAGCTTGAGATGACAAGTGAGAGCTGAGGCTCCGCCTTCAACCCAGCTCTCCCCGCCTACCCGCCAACTGGGCAATTCTAATGAGCTTCACGTACTAAATAAGCGTATATCCTTTTACTATTCTTGTTACGTTGTATTATAAATGACTGGGACAAGACTTAATCATCCTCGAGAACTATTAAAATTACAGATTACATTAGTTCAAATATTGTTAGTAGTACATCTTGAGATCTGGAAGGACACTGCTAACTGTAGACTTGTGTGGTTATCATAATCGATCAACTCACGAGGCAGTCGGTGCTGCCTCGAATAAAGATCAACATATTTTGAAGAATAACGCTTGAGACTGTTCAGTCGGAGACTAAAGTATATGACAATAAACGACAACAGAATCAGAGCTGTTTAGGTGTTGTGAAGCTGTTTCACGATGATCGGCAGGGTTGTGAACCAGTACTGATATGAAGATGCAGAAAAAAGACCTCGGGAGTTTTCAGTGTTCTTCCTTGTTCCCCACATACGGTACTGTTTTTTACTGGCTGCATATTCCAATATCATCGAGCGTTCCCCTTATTGTTCCTGTACTGGTAGACCGGGCCGCTCGCACTATTGCCCGGCTAGCGTGGATGGGAGCTTCCCATTTTCTCGCACTAATCATTATCACCTTTGTAGCCATGGACATGACCTCGCTTCGAAGGGCATGAGTTGCAACCTTCCTATCTACTGACTCTCGAATCAATTTTGAGCTTCCTGACCTGGTAGGAAGGATTGCCCTTTTTGTATCTGAAATCATGCCTCTTCAACTGCGCGCCCCATTTTAACCTGGTCAACATAGCTATCATTCTGATCATGCACAGAGCTTCTGTTTTTATACCAGAGACCCTGAATGATAAATATCAGTTTGAAGCACAGTAATAAACTTCCTGAAATCACGACTCAAAATCCCAATACCATCCCGTCCGAGTCTGACTTCATGCACAAGGCTCTCGACCTCAAGTGCTTGGACGTATGCCCGACACAATGAAGGTAGTAGTTATCTATACTACTGATAGTCAGCTTACCCCAACACGGCTTAGGAACCGTGACTGATTGGATAGTATATTGCTGAGTACTGCTCGAAGAGCCGAGTGCAAGAGAGGGATCCGGCTTGTACGCGAATAAAGGGATCCTCTAAGAGCAGTACCCTAGTGTACTAGTATTCGTACGAACGAACATACAGAGGAACAAGCTTGATGCATCTTGAAGAGCACATGTGCAGCAAAGGCAATAAGCTGTTGTGGAGGGCCGATCTCTTTTACCAGTGGACACCAATGTTTTCGTAGGTTGCGATGTGAGCACTTGAGTCCGCTGGCGGCTGCACATGTGTAGGTAGTTGCTATCGAGGTCAACTGGTCGCAAGATATTGAGAAGTGTGTAAGGCTGTTTACATCAATAGCTACCTATAGATCATTGAATGAAGTTAATGAAGATTCTGAATCCACGCTTGCGGACCGAAAGTGAATTCTTGTAAGTGATGTTCAAATGTAGTGGGAAGGGGTCAAATCCGCTGTGCCAGCACTCTGGGGCGGATGCGCACATGTGCAGCTCCCATGATCTTGACCAGAACTTGAAGATGCTATATCAGCCATGGATGATGCTCATATGATACGAGATACATCACCATTTCCCCACAGAGCTGTGCAATTTACTTCTCTCAAGTGCTTCCATAATATACAAAATATTCAAATGTTTTCATCGTAATCTATATAATTCTAGGTCATTTCTGTGATAAAGCTTCTACCAACCAACATTTACATATTTATTGCGGGCGTAAGCATTGAATGTTGAACATGCTGTATGTGACAACTTGACTGAGCTTGGCATGATATCATGGATGTGATTTGTCTTGTCAGATACACTGCGGGTGTGGATATCCTTAATTTCAGGCAAAGACGAAGAATAAGACCACACTTACAGCTGCCTAATTAGTATCTTTACGAGTCTAGCCTGAGCCTTATACCAATACTAGCTAATTATACAGTGCCAGTGAGCGCAGACGGAAGCTACTTACTACTCCGAGTCGAGGCTTGAGCGCCTACAGACAGTGGCGGCAATTATATTAGCCCTCCACTGGCAGAGCTGGATGATCACGCAGTAGTATGTATATGAGAATAATAATAATAATAATTCTAGTTTCACATTTACTGGATGTTCTGGGTCTCACGCAACCTGATGAATTTCTTCTCGATCATAGCCAGGGGCTGTGTTTTCTCTGCAAAGAATGTGGAGTCGCCTTCGTCATAATGGCAAAGGGCTCCGACGATCATCCGCTTCTAGCCACCGCGGCAAGAACATCGCCAGATTGCAAGCAGTTATATGTACCGAGTAGCCTGGGATCTGTGGGGCGATTTGTGTCTACAGTATATTGTATATAGTATCTAACATACTTAATTACTATGCTCAGTCTCTGTGTACACACAATCTACCTCGGACTCTTCATGTCATCATTACCCACCCAACGCCCCCCAAGTGGAGCTGGTCCAGCCAAGGAAGAAACTAGACCGGAGTAATCAGTTAGCTCACCTTTCCCCGCACATCCCCAGCTCGATCGAATCACTCCTCTGTTCAAGGTCAGCGCACTGTTTCCACTCCCGAAACGAGTAAATTACGTGCTGCTATTCCAAACGGTTCTTTTGCTTCCGATATCTGGATCCTTTGCCCCGGATTCCCCGCGCCCATTGGTGCTTGAAGCTTGCCGTGTATCGTACTGTGTCTTCTGTCGTGTTCTGAATCTTCTCCCCCTGTGCTCCAGATCTTCACTCTTCAAGCCCCCTCTCTTTTCCTCTTTCCCCTAGACATCCTTTCTCCCTCCACCACCTCATCTTCCCACTTCTTACATGAGTGAAGCTTTTTCTTGAAACTTCCTCCTCCCTTGATCCTTGTCACCGCCCTCTTCTCTCTTTCCCTTTCCGTTTTCAAACACTCAAACCAACAACCCTTGCCTGATTGCTTTCTCAAGACCTTCGGTCCAAACATACCCATCCAGAAACACCAAGAGACAAGAGCAAGTCCATCATGTTGGGCCCCCGTTTTCTCCGCCCAGCGCAGTCGCTGGTGCGGCCATTCACCTCCTCCGCGGTGGCCTACCGTTCCCCCTCCATCAGAGATATGACAGCCGACTCCGCCGAGGAGTTCAACCGGCGACAGAAGGAGTTTCGCGAGAACCTCGAGGAGGCTCGCAAGAAGAAGGAACTGCAAGAGAGTCAGTCTGTCAATGCTTCTGCTTCTGCTTCTGCCTCGCCCCTTCCTACCCGTGAGTCCGCTCCCACTGCTCCGCATGTGAGCAATGCGAGCACTGTAGATCGAATTCGTCCTGCCTATGATGCGGCTGAAGCTCTTGACAATAAGGCCCTAGGCTCACTGGCTATGCACCGTTATTTAGGAGATGAAAATTCACAGGAGAACCCGAATAAGCGCGGACCTCTGTCTTCCCTCATTTACGGCACCAAGGAGGGCCAGCACTTTGATAAGGATATCGAGCGCTCGTTTTCTCAGGTCCTGGCTCGCGGTAAATACGTCCATTCGATCGTTTTCCACGATGTCAAGCCCGATAAGGTCGATGAATATGTCGACCTGGTGGGTCAGTGGTATCCTCGCATGGCCGGTACAGAGGAGAATCGCGTCAATCTGGTAGGCAGCTGGAGAACACAGGTCGGCGACAATGATACATTCGGTAAACTCCAAACTTTCCCTTCCCTTTCAACTGCCCCGTTCTCGATAAATGACTAACCAAGGGGTTCAATGATTTTAGTCCACATCTGGGAGTACCAGCGCTACGAAGGTTACCACGCCTCTCTGCACAACATCTCCATTCACCCTGAATTCCGCGAATTTGATCGCAAACTGAAGAGTCTGATCAAGAGTAAGAAAACATCGCTCATGCAAGAATTCTCCTTCTGGCCCACCACCCCACCCCGCCGACTGGGCGGCCTTTTCGAGCTTCGATCCTACACCCTGCACCCCGGTAACCTGCTAGAGTGGGAGACACACTGGCGCCGTGGCCTGACAGCCCGTCGGGAAGTCATGGAGGGAGTCGGCGCATGGTTCGTCCAGATCGGAGACTTAAACACTGTACACCACCTGTGGCAATTCGCCAACCTGGAGGAGCGCAAGATTCGACGTGAGCAGTCTTGGGGCATCGAAGGATGGGGCGAGACGGTGCACAAGACTGTACCCCTCATTCAGTCCATGCAAAGCCGAGTTCTCGTTCCGATGCCATGGAGTCCTGTCGGTTAAGTAGTTGTGATCTCATTTTTGCTTGAGGGCCACCATGCGGAGCCCACTACTCCACCCGTTTCCGCTCCCGTCTCTTAAACCTAGTGTTTATTCTTCCTTTGTCGGAAGTATTTTCTTGGCCAAGTTCCACCAAGTGATGATTATTCTAAGGACCAGGCAGATTGGAATTCCCAGATCTATCGCTGGGATGTTGGAGACTTGAAAGGAGGAAACTATTATTATATCTGTATTGTGTATCTAGGCATGGCGTCACGCCGCATATCCAATCCACTTCCAACATCACTTTCCCTGCATAACCTTTTTTCCGGTTCAAAGTTTCTTTAGTCCAGTGATATTCTATTGTATCCTATCGGTTACGCGTGTCTCTGAGCCTAGTGACCGAGCGCTTCGGAAAGTCCCCCACTTTGCAGACAAGGCGATCCTGCATACGATTGGCATCCATTTTCTCCCTAGTAACCGTGGAACGTCATTCTTGCACGTGGGCCAACAAAGACGTTTCATTCGAAGAGAAACTCAAAGTTGCAGCACTTGAGTTCAGTTGGTCCGATCCGTGGTGTTCCTAGTTGTGGCTGGTCTTTAAAAGGCGAGGAGTAAGTATATTGAAAGGTATGCATGGATCAGGAACATTTAGGTAGATCTACGTTCAGTTAGGGGGGAAAACATCAACAAAACCACATAGAACAGACAAATGTAAACCGGTTCTGTGACAAGTTAAAACAGCAATAACCTAACCCATCATCATGATCGAATAGACTCACCAAGGTCATCTGCACGCTTTGTTGTCCAAACCCACGCCGATCTTGCCGGTCCTTTCTCCGTCCCCAACAACGGGGACCCATAATAATTTCGCGCGGCGCACTCTTTTCGCCGACTTTTCTTCTGAAGCTTTCACAAGCTACCCCAAACCCTCAGTCCGAGCGCGTCCTAACTCTCGCCCCCTCTCCATTCCTCTACTCTCCTCGATCCCTAATACACCGCCAAACGCCTCGCAGGGATACCGTGCCAACGATAGACAAACGAACGAACACGATCACAAACACCACCGAGACGAGACTAGACGAGCCCACGAGTTTCCTCTGATAATCCTAGAACATACACGTTTTGATCGCGCGCAAATCGCATTCACCTCCTTGCTTGCGGAAATGGTCTACATCCGACAGCACCATTTGCCTAACCTCCGCAATTACAAATATGCTGGGGTCGACCACTCCTTGATTAGTCGGTATTTAATGAAGCCGTTCTACAACAAATGTGTCATTGGTTGTTTTCCTATGAGGATGGCGTGAGTTAGCCCTGGATTCTGTTCAAAAGTATTGAAAGTGTTGGGTCAGAGCTGCTCGGCCGAGGAAAAAGCTGCAAGCTGTCCTCCGGTCTGGCCTCGATGGAGCAGATCGTATCCAGAACCTATGCGACTCGATATCTATAAGGTGATTTACTAACTTTATCTGTCTTTCTATGCAGTCCCAACGCCGTAAGTCGATTTGCCTGCCTGCCTACCTACCCCGTGGTTATGCGCTTTGATCGGATTCAAATATGAGATGAAAGGAGTTGTATTGACAGTTCGGATAGATAACCCTGACCGGGTTCATGTTTGTCGTCATTAATTTCCTTACTATGATGTGGTACAACCCCAATTTGGACACAGATTGTCCGCCTTGGGTTTATGCTAGCTGTGCGTTGGGTTTATTCTTGTATCAGACTTTTGATGCCGTGGATGGCATGCAAGCGTGAGTTGACCAGGGGACTCATCGAATCGCGAGTTTTCTTGCTGACTATTGTTGAAGGCGGAGGACAAAACAAAGTGGCCCTTTAGGAGAACTCTTCGATCACAGTAAGTGTTCACAGTATTCAGGTCATATGCAGTACTTGGTGGGCGGATATTGATATGGATACAGGTGTCGATGCATGCAACACCGGATTGGGTGTACTTATCTTTGCAGCTGCAATGAACCTCGGCCAGTCTTGGGAAACATTCCTGGCTCTATTTGGATGTAAGTGCAGATCATATTCAGCTAAAGCTCCGCCCAACTGACAAGCACCAGCAACGATGACTTTCTATGTACAGACATGGGACGAATACTACACCAAGGTTCTCACCTTGGGAATAGTTTCTGGTCCCGTCGAGGGGATCCTCACTCTTTGCACCGTTTACGCATTCACTGCCTACATGGGTGGTGGTAGCTTCTGGCACCAGCCGATGCTGGAGACCATGGGCGTGTCCAAACCGAGCTTCATCACACAAAGTATCTATGAGATGCCCTTTACACAGTGGTATCTCGTGTACGGTGGGATTATGCTCTTTTTCGCCACTGGATCCAGCATCTGGCACGTTATGCAGGTGCGCCGTCAGCATGGCCAAGACCCTATTAAGCCACTGTATGGTCTTTTGCCCTTAGTCTTGATCTGGACCCTTGTCCCTGCGTATCTGTACCTGAACCCGGCTGTTCTGCAGAACTACACTATTCCTTTTGGTATGTTCGTTGGGTTGGTCAACGCCTACTCCGTGGGCCGTATGATCGTTGGACATCTTGTGCAGTCGGGCTTCCCATACCATAACATCCTGCTGTACCCGCTCGCACTTGGTGTTCTGGACAGCGTTGGCGCTGCTGTTGGTCTTTGGTCCACACCTCTATTGGGCGACAATAACGAGCAGACGACATTTGTGTTTGGATGTTTGGGTCTTGCCGTTGGTATCTATGGTAGCTTTGTGGTAAGTTCAACCTCCATTATACTGGTCGCTGTGGTGGATTATGCTGAGTCGAGGTTGTATTTAGTTCGATGTGATCACTACCATCTGCGACTACATCGACATCTGGTGTCTGACCATCAAGTACCCGTTCGTCGAGGAGACAGAGAGCAAGGTCGGGTCGGGCACCAAAGCGCAGGTGGAGGGTGCGTCGAAAAAGATCAACTAAACACTGCTGCTTATTGAGTAGTGTTTGCGTTCGAGAGAACGACCCTTTCGGGTTCATAATTGGATCAAAGCTCAATCTCAATCACCACGACTGGTCTAGCTCTGCCGTTTGGCGAAATGCGGGGAAGTTCATGGCTGCGCGATGTTATCTCCAAGAGAAGCAGATGAACAAAAACAGTCAGGAATTTAAGAGGGGGTCGGTAATGATTTTGAATTTCATTTCAGCCAGTACATATTGTTTTTAACACGGGTTGCTCCGCGAGCCAATAGAAATATGAGTATAATGTGAGACGTTTCAATTAAGCATACTCCCAACTTAGCTGTAGTCGCATGTATGAAGCAGCGACGCACTTGACTGCTTGCCCGCTCGAGCGCTGACATAAGACATCCGCTGACGGCAGAACCACGGAACGGCATTGGCCCAACATAAACAGGCGGTGTGATTGGCGGGCCGGGCACACGAAATCCACCCAAAAAAGGCTAGCGAAGCGAGGGTTACCGCACTCTAACCCTACCACCGCCCAGTTGGACAAATCCCTTCAAACTTCTCCTGGGTTCCATTCCGCTTCACACAAGGCCATCGCTGTCAGCGCCATTCATCAACACATTCGCTGATTTTAATCGCCAAGATGGTAAGCGCCCTCCTCGCTATTCTCGCTCGACTAGATTTTTTTTCTGGCTTCGATTTCGATCCTCCAGGCTCTTCATCTCGCACCGAAACCTGGAGAAGAGCCTCCATCTTCAAGATCCATCGAAAATCTCTTGAATACCCAAGACGACTAACCAGGCATCTCAATAGGTTCTCGCGGTCGACCTCCTTAACCCCACGCCTCAGGCTGAGGCCCGCAAGCACAAGCTTAAGGTATGATATACCTGATATCCCACTCCGACATGTACACGAGCACCTCGAAATGGAAGAAAGGGTTAGGATGTGGAACGGGCGATTCAGATGAAGGAAATAACCATGCAACGCAACCACCGACACACATCGATTCTCCGAACCACAATCCAACCTCTTTATCCAGCTCCATCGATGAAAACACACATACGCCCGACAAGAGAATCACGAACTAACAAGTTTCTGTACAGACCCTTGTGCCCCAGCCCCGCTCCTTCTTCATGGACGTCAAGTGCCCCGGCTGCTTCACCATCACCACCGTCTTCTCCCACGCCCAGACCGTCGTCATCTGTGCCGGCTGCTCCACCGTCCTGTGCCAGCCTACCGGTGGTAAGGCCCGTCTGACTGAGGGCTGCTCGTTCCGCCGCAAGTAAACGAGACGCAAATAACTTCTTTCTTATTTTGTCTTGTTGAAACGCACAGTGGGGAATAGCATGGAGCAACTAGGATGAAAATACCAAACGGGTTTTTGGCCTTAACTATCGGTTCGGTTCGACGAGAGACCGCCTAAAATGTCACATACCAAATCAACTTCCTTTGTCGACTTCCTGGACGAATGGCTGGGGTTTTGACTTAGGAGGCAATGATATGATACGATTCCATACCTTTCCTATTTCCTTATCCTTATCCTCTACACTTTCTATCCGCTACCAAAAATGGGATATCGTGTGGCTTTTGAAAGCTTTTCTCGTTTAACTGAGTTGTTTTCTTGTGTTTTTTGCCCGCTGTGGTTTGAACTTTTTTGTTTAATATCACAGCGTTGTTTTTGCGATTGATGACAGATAGAAGATGGAATACCTCGCCAACCCCTAAAAGCGTTTGATCAAAAGCAAAAAAGCAGCAAGCATTAGCTCAGGGAGTTCCGGATATCTGGCACGAGAGGCACCTTGTGCCGTGTTTGCGATTTCTGATTTTTCTGGCTTGATGTTGTTTGTTGCATATGTATACTGGGATATCTACTCAATCGAGTTGTATCTTGTACTCGCAGAGGGAATGATCGTAGACAAATCGTAATGCCTGCGTAGATTAGCCTTTTGAGTCTCTGTTATCATCCAGGGCGATGATAGACATTTGTTCCAGATGTCTGCACCGTAGGGTTGCTCCAATCCCCACAGTATTGCCCCAAGTTCTCCGGCACCTCCACTAAATTTTAGAGGTGACCCTTAAATTACGAGAGGCTAGTAGGATTGTGGTCAACACTTGAACATTGCTTGGGTGCAATGAGGAACCATCCAGCTGATCAATGGTCCTCTTTCATGATCTACACTCACGCAGATCGATGCTATCTTACTCCATACTACGCTTGATATTACAGGACTCAACACGCGCGTCGAACAAAGCAGATGATTTTAGAAACCAATCGTCTCCAAGTGCTCTTCATGCTGAGCCATTCACATGAGAGCCGTTGATAGCTCCAAGTTGAAGTCTAGGTACACCGTTCTCTAAAAAGTTTTTCAGCCCTTGCTAGAGGCAGTGATGCTTCTCGGGGACGCAAGGACATCCAGCACTAGACCCAGTATGTATTAACAAGCGGACCTTTCTAGCCAATTTGAATTCAATATCGTAGTATACTGTTTATTCCAGAAATCCCAACCTCGAAACAGATCCATGCAAATACCTGAAACCTGCGCAGGCCTAGCATTAGAACCTCGGAATAGTAACAGTTATGCTTGCTTCAAGTTTATAAGAGACACCATTCATCACAAGCTGACATTTGCACAAACCTAGGTCATCAGATCCCACAACTTGGAAATCTTCAGCATTGGTAGCCAAGCCCAACCTAGGCTAACCTACCCTAACCTATTCCACATTCCACATTCCACACCGAGCCCCATCCATTCCACACCTCCCGCCCCACAAACGGGGGCCACCACAGCCTGCTACACGGATAAAAAACGTCATGAACAGCCGATCAGACCCGGCACCGCGGAAAGTAATGCAGTACGGAGTTTGTGGGGGCAGAAAGTACAAACAAGGTTGGTTCGGTAGAAGAAGAGTGTTATGTCTAGTGGGTGGGAGGGGCATGACGGACGTGCATTTTGGCTCCACTCTCGGGACTGGCTACGTAACCGTGCACTCTTTTGGATGATCTTTTTTCTCTTTTGTGCGAGCCAGGAACGAAAAGTGCATGACATCATTTCGCAAATGGATGTTCAGGGTCTACACGCTTGCGCTGTGGATTTCATGGTTTTTTGGGCTGGGCGAAGCTGGTAGATGGGTTGATCAGTTAGTGTAGATAAACGTTTGATCTATTTCAAAAAAAAAAAATTGAAATGGTGGTTGAGGACAATTTGTAGATATTGAATTTTTCTGTTCCTCTACAAGTACTTTATTTTAATTTCGTGTACATGATTCCGTGTATGATATGAGCAGCCCAGGAGGGTGTATGGAGGCTTTTTGTTTGTGGTGATACATAGTCAAACGAAGGTTTTTCGAGTAGGCAAAATGATGAAGGGACTTAAATGCCACAACGAAGGGAAGACAAGAGTCATAGAAACCAATATGAGCTTTTGTCCACGAGAACCAACTTTAGTTCCCTGAAATAAACCAGCAGATATTCCCACGCTTGCATTGAACATCCAAACCAACTGTTAAAATGCAAGTGTCCAGGCCATGCAAACGAAGCATAAAAAAGCAAAATCACGCAAAATCAATTTAGACGCACAAAGACAAAGGTTCATGATTCACACGACTGATTTAATCAGTCAGAGTTTTGGCCTTGGCCTTAATCTCAGGACCAAAGTCGACTGGGTTCGACGGATCGCTGCCAGTCATGAGCGACAGCTTGCCAGATGAATCGTTCAGCAGGAGGTTGGAGAACTGATTGCGGCCGACGACCTCTTTCACAGTCTCCTGGGCTGAGCTGTCACCGGCAGCGTACTTTGTTGGATCGACAGTCTTCAGCATCTTGAACGAGTTGCGAATAAAGTCGAGGAGGAAGAAGGCTGTTGGATGCGGGCTTGGTGGTTGCACTTGGGGGTGTGACTCGAATGCACTATATGTATTATATGTATAAACATCATGATTATCTGGGCTTTTAAAGAATATAGTCGTGTCTGGTGTGATCCCCGGGGACATAGGCTTCTTTGTTCTCAACCGTTGAAGGGCATTGCTAATATGTAACAGGGTGATGACGAAAGTGCGCTGCTTTAGGGCTGTTCAGGTGAAGAATAGGATAAGGATAAAAAGACATACTCAATCAGATCTGTCATCTGCTGCTGCATCTGCGCAAGATCATAGGTCTCAGACTGGGCGGCCATATTGGAGGAAGTTCAGAGTAAAAGGCAGTATACAAGGTGGTGTGGTTTTAGAACTGAAGCTGTAGTTTGTTGATGTGACGAAATACATCCAGGGACCGAGGGGCGTTTTTTACTTCGCGCTTATCTTATCGGCCTCTGCTCCTCTCCCAAATCTTCGCATTTCCACTTGATTCTCCCCGCATTGATCTCGGTTTACAATACTAGACGCATACACCATTTCGGAATAGTCTTTTTAATGCAATAAACGAATAATTTCATCCTACAATCGTCGCATCTTTACAATGGCTCCTACACCGGCTGTGCGCCAGCCCCTCAAACTTCTCATGCTGCACGGCTACACGCAGTCGGGAAACCTCTTCCACGCCAAAAGCCGTGCCCTAATCAAACACCTTCAAAAAGCTTTCCCGTCCTACGATGTCTCAGCGAGTTATCCTACTGGCCCCATTCATCTGAAACCCAGCGACATCCCAGGCTACGAACCATCTGACACCGCCGAGCCCGAAGAGTCAATTGAAGCATATGGGTGGTGGCGCCGATCAAACACCGCAAACCCACCCCTCTACACAGGGATTGAAGAAGGCCTCGCTAGCGTCGCCAAGGTCCTAAAGGAGGAGGGGCCGTTTGATGGTGTAATCGGGTTCTCGCAGGGTGCTGCGCTAGCCGGCATGGTCGCTGCACTCCTAGAGCCAGGGCGGAAAGAGTCGTTTGCGCATTTTGCGACACAGGAAGGCCAGGATTTTGGACTTCCTTTCCCTGCAGGATTTGGGGCACCTGGGTTCTCGCATCCGCCACTGAAGTTTGCAGTGTGTTATAGTGGGTTTAGGGCACCTGGCGCCCGATACCGGGGTTTCTATGAGAATCCTGCTATCCAGACGCCTTTACTGCATGTGCTTGGAACTCTAGATGCTGTTGTTGATGACTCAAGGAGTCGAGCATTGATCGATGCATGTGAGGGTAATCCGGAGAAGGATGGATCGGTTGTTTGGCATCCTGGTGGTCACTTTTTGCCCAGCCAGCGACCTTATCTAGATGCTGTGGTCCAGTTCATCCAGAAACAGCTGCAGAATGGCAATGGCGGAGCTAAAGAGCAGGAAGAGGAAGATGTTAACGACATGGATGTTCCATTTTGAGGGTATTATCCATCCATCCGTCTATCCATCGATATTCTCATCTCTGATGTTTAGCGTTCATCGACGTTCTGTTTCAGCGTTAGACATGCGTTCTTTGATAGAGTGCTATACTATAGACAATGCCCTGTATAAAGATAGAGTGGCGTCCTTTCTGAACAATGGTCTTGCGTCGAGCCTTTGTTCCATTATACCCGACTCGACACCTCGCTTTGTTGAGTCCATTCTCGGTTATATGAAATCGGCTCTATTTTAATGCCTCTATGTTAAATACATTGTGTATAGATCTGGAAACAAAGGATCCATAACAATGGGTTTCGAGACTAATTTGAGCTTGGTTGAGTGCCTCATGATGGTCCCTCGATGTTCAAGTCTTTATAAGCCAGCTTCTCCCTCGTCAAGTTCAAATGTTCATCAACCATCTTCAATAAATTCTTCATTACCACTGGCATCAACTTCCAATCTTTCACCTATCTTTTGATCTACCTATATTCTAGACTCCCTCTGAGTCCCCAACATTTGAAGCACCCCCCAGTCCACAGCAGTATAAAACCCACCGGCCAACTACTAACCCAAACGAACATTGAAGTATACCCCATAATGGCCTTCAACACGAACCTCCACACTAATTTCTGCGACCTCCGCAACCAAATCGTCTCCAAGCTAACAACCTGGCACCTAGCCCTGAAAAACCAAGAACTAACCGCCAAAATCCTTGGCTCAAACCTCCTTAGTCTAGCGGAACACATGGACAAATCCTTCCTTAAGGCCGAAGTTCTTGACGAGCCCGAGATTCCCTCCTGTTACCGGTATAGAGTGAATAAAATCATCAACGTGATTTTGACAGCATTCGAATCACTCCAGAAGAATCCAGAGATCATCTACACCGAGACAGATGTCTTGGCTGGTATTTTGCACATGGTTGTTATCCAGACTGGACGATTGAGTATTTCCTTAGAGACGTTCGATGAGATGGCTGGTAAGATGAATATGCTGGCAGTTGTTGTTGATGCGCAGGTGAGTAATGGGGTTTTTGAGTGTGTTGATGAGTCTAGGGTTGACGAGCAGTGTCTTTTGAAAGAGATCTGGGATTGGGTGCATGATAATGATCCACTCTGCGAGTGTATACATTGTGTGATGAAGGATTGGTAAATAGAACCTACTAATATTACTTATGTACTACCTACTTACTTGAATTCCTAGTATCAATGTGAATGTGAGCACTTGAATTCTTTAGTATCATAGAACTTCAATGTCCAAATGTTCAAGGTAACCATGAAGTGTTTCATGATGGTACTTCAATGTTTATTCAGTTACAGAACTCAGGCTTGGTGGAAGCAAAGGTTTTAAAAAGAATAAAGATTATCTTCTACTGTAAACAGTGTACATAGTAAGCATTCCCACTAATGCAGTGGATTCTTCATAAAGGGGTCTACCGGTGATATATTCTACACGGAGGCAGTAATCCCGCTCTCAAATTTCCACAAGCTCTCCAATCATGAATTAACGAGCCTTGGCTTTCTCTCCACGCGACGGCAGGATACGTGCCATCATCTCCTCCTTGGTGATGAGATGATCAATACGTTCCAGCAGGCCAAGCAGGCTCTTCATGTCACTGCTCCACTCATTCAGCACATCGTCCGCATCGCGAGGCTTGGCGAAGTTGACCAGTCGAGCAGGACGGTCAATCTTGGCGTAGATGGTCTTGGAGGTGACCAGGTCACTGATGTACTTCTCCGTCTCCTCCTCGGTCAAGTCCAGCAGCTGAGTCAATCGACCCATCTGGATGCGAGTGTAGTATTTGGCTACCACACGCACATTATGCTCAATAACACGCTTGCGCAGATCTTGCCATCTTCGGTTGGCTTGGTTCTCGCTAGACTGCTGGGGCTGGGCATCGAAAACGTCGGTGCCGCAGAGGTGGGGGCCGAATTGCTCTGATACCATGGGCCAGCGCATAAGCTCGGGGATGGTGAACAACTTTACTAGACGGGCCTCCTCGGGAACCTGAGATAGTCGGGAATCCTGTTGGATGCGGTGAAGCAGATCTGATTGCTCGTTGTCGTAGGGGGATAGGACAATGTAATAGACGATGCGTGCGAGGGACTGATAAGCGATTCATGATTAGCCAATTAATACTTCATTCGATAAATGGCATGCCCACTTACTGCGCGCAATTGTTCGGGGTTGGTCTCGACCGCCTCGGTGTCCAAGACCTCTCGGTAGTGCTTGCACACATCGAGGTACTTGTAGTCGTGGTTTGCAAGAGTGATCTGCTGGTCATAGTAACGCAGCTTAAGATCGGTCACATCATCATCCACCTCCATCGGAGCCTCATCCGGGCCACGAGTCTTCTCTCGTTCTTCAGCCTGCTTTTTAAGCTTCTCGATCTCCTCGGCACTCTTCTTCGGTTTGCGGTTGAAATACCGCTTGTTAATCTTGCGAATGAGAATTGATGCTTGTGTCCAGTCTCCACGCTCAATGCATAACCCAACTTGCTCCAAGATGAATTCGGTCTTCTCGCGTCTCGTCATCGATCCAAAGGTTTCCACCTGCAATTCGCACAGGATATCTGCGGCCGCATTCAGATCACCTTGCGACTTCTTAATATTCGATAGGATTCGTGTAACGCGGGCTCGCTCAACTTCGACGAAAATCTTGATGATAGTTAGTGCCAGTCCAAGCTGACAATTACCATAGATCCGCTTACCTTTCCCTCGGTGACTGTTCGCAGGGTCTCGATGACAGAGAGCTTAACATCCAGGTTAGGTGTGTCATCCAGGAACTTCATCACCTCCTGCACCATGCGTGTTGTGGCCTGCTTGAGCTGGGCATGTTTCTTTGAGAGCAGGAGCACTTGGTCGTTAAGGAGGGTCCAGTCGCCGGAGTTTTTGCTGATGGTGACAATGGCAATCAAAAGACGCGATGTACTGGCGAGATCGGAAGCCTATGCCAGATGAGTTAGACATGTTTTCAGCGGTTTCGTTCTTGGGGGCGACAGGTTGCATACTTGTCGTGCTTGCTTTTCCAGACCCAACAACTTATCGATGGCACCTTGGACATCGGTCTATGAAAATCATCAGTATTGCATTTCTTTATCCAGGAGGACTATCAGACACACCTTGGCGAGAGCCTCGGCCTCCGGAATGAGCTTGTCAGCGTCCTTGGAGAAGTCCTTCTCAGGCTTCAACAAGACGTCGGACATGATGACGACAGTGGGTGAATGAGCGATTGTTTATTCACGAGGCTAGGGTCTGAGAGATGAAAGTGATAAGGAAGTATACAGCAATGCCAAAAAAAAGCAAAGCAGTATTGCGTGGAAAGACAGTTGAAGATGGGAGACGGTGATGATGTTGAAGCTTAGGAAGTGGCTGTTCCGCCCTTGAGCTGCAAGCTCCGGCACGTGATCCGTCAGCTACGTGCAACGGGAAATCGAGCGGAGTTACGGCTTTATTAACAGACTAGGTACACTTGTATTGATACATTGGATAATTATTCAATCTTATTGTCTCACATAGTCAATTTAGTCCTCGAAATACGGGAATGATACACTCAAAAAACAAGCAAACAGAGAGCAGCAACCGCATATCGTGAAGTAAAACAAAACATGAGCAAGTTCAACATCGTAAAATCTGCTCGAGAAAGCATTGACTGGGTGCTCAGATCACGGGTTGAATTTGAAGGGACTAGCGAAGGATTTTGGCAATGTGCTTTGCTCGAAACCATGATCGGGGGATGCAGAGCGTTCACGATCATGATCGTGCCTGCTCGACCGGCTGCTGTTTGACCGACGCGCTCTCTCTTCAAGCTGACTGATTCGCTTCTCTATCTTCTCATCAAGAAGCTTGTGAAGTTGCAAGAGATTAGAATGCTGCTCAGAACTGACTTTTTCCAAACTTTCCTTCATGGCACTCAGCATATCAGATTTGAAATTGTCAAATTGGCTCCATGTGTTCTCACTGTTCTGAACGGGCGAGTTTGATGACTGAGTATTTGTGACCGCGACCGACTTCTCGCTGGAATCTCTAGACTGATTTATCGAACGAAAAGCCTGCGGACTAGGTGATCTTTCCCGATTAAGATTAGTTTGAACATTCTTCGAGCGACCTGGGCGCCTTCGTCCTTTGGCGCTGACTTTGATCTCGTGAACCGTATGCCACACATCTGATGGATCCTCTGGATCACCCATGTTGTCAGGCCGCCCAGAATAGGGAGCTGGCCATTCTTCAATATTTAGGCCTTTCAACTTGGCCTTCTCTTTTTCCATCCAATCATCGAATTGCACCTTGAGGTCTTCCCATTTATCCATGTAGTACTTGACGGATCGGTCGTTATCCTCACTAAGGAGTTCCTTCCAGCATGGGATAAGCTCACCCAATACGTCGTCCGATAGATACCGATGACCATTGGATTGGGTTGCCAGAGCCACAGGCCAATACGGAGGTCGCACACGACCTATAGACTTCCCACCCTGGAGATTAAAGATCCGAGTATGATCCTTCTTCTCGTCCGTCTCATTTCGTGCCATAATCACTCTTATATCACAGTCCGGAAGATCTGATAATCCCTCATCTTCCATATCATTCTCTTTATCCCCTGGAAAGGGCTCAATAAGATTGGCAGTTCGATCATTTGAGAAGTGGAGCATCAAAGAATGGGGACTCTTGTCGACTCGCCCCTCCCAACGATCGTACATTTTTTCATAATTGGATATAATCAGCCCCAGTGTGTCTTTTTCGAGTGCGTCGTCGCTCAGTAACAAACGCTTCGCCTCCGTCTGGAACTCCCTAGACTCAGAGAAGTTGATGAGTGCACCTAGGACAAGCCGGGAGAGGTCAGACGGAGGGATATTCCCCCGCTCGAGCTGATGTCTCCATTCCAAGCAGGCTATCTGTATCTCCGGAGGCGAGAAGTATTCTTTCTTCTCATTGAATCGGCTGATGACATCTCGAAGAATCAGTGCTACTTCTTGATCCCGATCGAAAGGGTCGGAGAAGGGTCCTAGATCCAAATAGAGCTTTGTAACTCCGGTCGAAATTATCCTCCGCAAGGCTCTTAACTCATGCGCCCCTCTCGCGCGAGCAATTTGACGCTGCTTGTTGGTTGTCTGTGGAAGGAATCTCAGTTCCTTGGCTTCTGAAAGATGGTAAAAGTCCTCTGGTGGCCGACATCGACTGCAGTCGCATTGCGTAAAATGATCCATGTCAATAACTAACTGATTCTAGGTGTAATCAAATCAAGGGAAATTGGTTCCGAGAGAGATATTGAAGATTGAAAAATCAAAAACGATTGAGAGCCATAGACAGCTTAATATAAGGCCCCCTACGCCAATTCACCCTGGGAGCAACTAATAGGTAATATCCTTTTAAGATGGCAAATAAAATATTGTTTTAGCAGGATTGCTCCAGCTGTTGCAAAGCATTGGGTGTATAGGGCAAACGAACATCAAACTAAGAATCTTTCATAAAGGTGGCAACATGCTTTCTCAATGAGGGCTGTATTGCTTGAGTGAAAATCTCAATAGATGCAATTTCATACTTGCGTCAGCTAGAATGTCATGCAAATATCCATGGTAATTGATTATTCCAAGGCTTTACGAGCCCAGAACAAAGACCGCTAATACCGGATTTGCACCTTTCTAAATACATTGGGGTGTTGGGCTGAGCTCGAAATATCATGGAAGAAGAGAAGAGAAGGGGGGGAAAAGGCGAAGAAAAATACGAACAACTACGTGTGGGCGAATGAGTTGATTTTGAGACGGCCAGAGAGCCACACCTTGGAAATGGTAAACATTTAGTCCTGGGAATTTTTAGTTGTATGACTCACCGTTGAGAGCCTTGTACGACTAAAGATAATGCAATTGTCTTCTATCACTCTGATATTTTTTGTCTATGCAAATGGTCAGAAAGTGTAAATAATCGTGGAGAAGAGTTCGGGCTGAGCCAATCCCAAAGAGGGTCTAGCCTTCACCCGCGTGGGCGATAACTCGGCAACTCCACCTCATCGTCTCTGATCTTCTCAACGCATCACCCCACACCCATCATGTCTTCCCAGAAGCCTCAAACAACTTATTTTTCAAATGGGCAGACTCTCTCACGGTGAGAAATTTGATCCGCCACCTATAATTCATCCGCAGAGGACTCCATGCTGACTGAGCCGACTCAACAGGCCACCTTTCTCGGTCCGCCTAACGCGCTTCTTTGAAAGCGTCTACCTCTTCCTTGGTCTTTACTTCGTGAGCTTGTTCTCGGTATGTTTATTTCGACTGATTTCAGACCTATGATTTGCTCAATTTATCATGCCCCTGTCCTCGCTTTCGTCTCTCTTTGACGGCTTTGAAGCGCTAACGACGTTACATAGCTTGATCCATACGTCGCAGCCCAGAACTCTCAATTTAATATTCATCGACCGAAGACCTCATCCCGAATTCCTCGTGGTGGAAACTCTGGCTCTTATGGCCCTGGTGGAGGGGGCGGTGGTGGTGGTGGCGGCCCGGGTGGCCCAGGAAGACGCATTGGGCGGGTGGACGATATTCGAGGACCGGAGTGTCGCAGTTGTCAATGAGAATATGAGACACAGTTCTTTGGGTTCGTAAACTACAAGAATGGGTGAAGAGGCCACCTATTCTTCAAGTATGCTCATGATAGGAAAGCTCTACTGCTGCGCAGGCCCAAGGTCATACAGCTTTGCCATCGTTGATTTCACTTTTCCGGATATCCCTCCAAGTCAATGCTTCGTCTTTTATATCTTGATTGGAAACTCGGCTAGCTTTATTTAGCGTATAAATGTGCACCGATGGTCGTCTGATAAGATGATGCCATTGTATTATACATGGGACCCGGTCCCTGTTCTCTGTCAACCCATGGCTAGAGATATCGCCAATGTGAGCCTCAACGCCACATCCTCGCCGCCTCGCATCATATATCAACATACATCAACCGCTCGTCATAATGATGAGCCTGCATAGTTCTCACGTGACAACACCCCCTCTCTACCCCTCCAGGCCGAAGCTGAGAACAGTTCATACCAACCCATCCAGTGACGTGGATGTCACTGACGACCAGATTGCGGAGAAACCCAGCATGTCAACCGTCCCATGTAGTGATGCCGAATGGGCGGCCTTGATCTCCAATTTGAAAGAACGCATCCCCGATAGATCATTATCGCAGCCACAAATCCCATTAAACATTCCCAAGTTGATCGACCATACCCTCCTCGCCGAGCCAACTGAACCAGAGAAAATCGATAAGCTATGTGCTGAAGCAAAGGACCACGGCTTTGCTACTGTCTGTGTCCGACAAAACTATGTTGCCCGCGCAGCTGCAAACCTCAAAGATGCACCCAATACTGTGGTTGCTAGCGTGATTGGGTTTCCGGAGGGCACGCATGATTCCGTCAAAAAGGCACAGGAAGCCAAGAAGGCTGTTGCAGATGGAGCCAGCGAGCTAGACATGGTGATCAATTACCCCATATTAAAAGACGGGGGCTACACAGCGGTTTACGAGGATATAATGACTGTACGCAAAGCAGCACCACCTCCGACGAAACTGAAAACAATATTGGAAACGTCTCAACTTGATAGAGACCAGATTATTGCGGGTACTGTTATCGCTTGTACGGCTGGGGTGGACTTCGTCAAGACCAGTACTGGATTTCGAGGGGAGGGTGCAGATGTTCAAGATGTCAAGGTCATGCATCTAGTTGCGGAGCTTTGTTTCAATGGTTCATGTCAGGTTAAAGCCAGCGGAGGCATTCGGTCAGCCGGTGACTGCTTGCGCATGATCAAGGCCGGTGCGATGCGTATCGGAACCAGCTCCGGCGTGAAGATTATGCAGGAAGTTGATGAAGGCGAGCTTTTGGAGCAAGGGGCCAGCCATGCGGTATCTTAACTTGACTTTACGCATAAATGTCCTACTTTTTCTCTCTCATTTCTTTGTCAAGACAGCGTTGTTAAATCTGGAATATCGTCCAGGGAGAAAGACGGTGATATCAGGCAGTGTAATTCCCAAGGAATCATTGCTATAGATAAAACAAATGGCATCTGTGCATCGGGAAGCTCTCTAAGCGAATTGATCTCGAAAACTTTCAGTTTACATCTGTGGTATTACTCAATCTCAATACAAATCGAGCTGTTTTAGGAACTTGAAAAGCCCGATTCACACTCAGAATATACGCTGAGTATAGCACTGGAGGTATCCAAATAATCAGGTTTAATCTGAAGGGATTTATATGCTTATGTAGTACTAGCTTACTCCTTATGTCGGCCACTTTCCAAAGGAGCCTCGCGCCACCACCACAATCCAGCTAATACAGCAGCAGGGCCCACGAGAAGAGATCCAACCACTGCACAGAAAAGAGTAGTGGCAAGGGACGCATTAGTCAGGTTTACCCGACGCATATCCCAGACTGTAAAGAGGCACCAGAAGATGATTGAAAAGCCTAAAGATATGATCTGCAACAACTCAACAGAAGGTGTTGATATCACCACTGACAAACCAACGGGCAAGTTTGTCATGATATGGTTGCCGAGTAGCGCAACATGAACGATACCACTGAAGAAAAAAGACAGACTGAAGAAGAGTCCAAGGTCTTCTAGATCCTCTGTTCCAAAGACGATTTGAGAAATGGTAAGCCCCTTGGAAACATCTTTGTATCTTCTCTTCCCGCCATGAATGCAAATCAAGAGGCCAAAATGAGCTAATGTCAAGGCCAACCCATTATTGCTGCTGTGATCTTCTTGGGGCAGCACGAATCCCATGGATTGTATGATAAATGGGACAAATGAGATGCCTGAAGCTAGAAAAGCCAGAGGAAGAGATTTGGCAACAGACAGATCGATGGCTCTAGGAGTTGGATAGTAAAATGGCATCCTTCCACTCAGCATGATATACACCGCAAAGTATATCGGAAGAACAACATGCCAGCCGAAGTAACTAGAGGCAAAAATATAAGGAGTTGCACTGTACTCATCAGTTCACATTGATAATTGAGCACTTTTGTTCCTTTGAGCCTCGTACATACCTAACAAGCGGTGTCATTGAGCGACTAGGACGATAGGACTCAACAACCCAAAGTCCAGTTACTGCGGTAGTAATCGTAAACATGTACAAGCGCAACAGTTTGAAGCTTTCAAAGTCAAGGCTTGGGCTTGATCCAAGATATCGAGATGAGAAAGAGCCCAAAACAGTGAACAGTAGAGTTAAAGTCAGCCAGGCGAGAGTTGCCGCGCGCGGTCTAGAATGCGGGTTTGCCTTGGCCTCGTCATTCCCCAGCACAGTTGCTTTTTTGTAGTTGCGCGGGAGGTACTTCAAAGCTGGTACTGGGGCGTATAGATTCGCCAGTAATCCTCCCGCCTCCCCTGGTCCTTGATGATTGAGGATGCCAAGCCGAAGAAACCTGTAGATCGGATTATCCAAAGTTTCCATTCTCAATATAGTTTTTGTCGCATTCATCATCTCTTCAACTCTCGGATCGCACTGTCTCTGAAACGCGGTGAATATCTCGTGTACTGTTTCATTGCTCATTGCGGATTGGTTGTTGATAGCGCCTTTTAAGAGATCAGCGAGCATAGCTGCTGTTTCCAGTGCTAAATTGCCACCGATCGCACCTAGAGGGTTTAACTGTCAATTCAGTTAGTATTGCTCGCACTTTCCTGCAAAAAGCATGTTTATACCTTGTGAAAGGAGTCGCCAATCAATACGGCTCTCTTATAGAAACACTTTTCTAATGTGAACTCTTCCAGCGGCACCAGAACGGCATTGTGGGCCTGTGCTAGGATTTCTTTGAAAGTAACATTTCCATAAATGACTTCGTCTGCTAGTTCAGCCTTGAGGGAATCAGTGTCCTCCTGAGTGAAGCGGGGAATATCTGTAGCCACAGTCATCTTGGGATTTTTGCAGAAGGCGAAAAACAAAAGCTTGTTTTGAGCTCCGCCAACGAGAAGGTATGAGCGACCATTGTGGAAACTCTTTACGATATCACCAGCGGGGAAATCCTTGGGACACGTTGCGACGCCGAACAGGCACCTGAACTCGCATTTCATTGCTGCCAAATCAAAATCAGCCAGCGAACACAGAATATAGACAATCAATTGGACTTCCACTTACAATTCCTCAGTTGAGCGGAGTTGTACTGGCCTTGCGTCTCCGTGTCGGCAATTCTCCAAATTTCCTCTCGGACACGACTATGAACTCCATCTGCACCAACTAAAATATCTCCCTGGATAGTCGAGCCGTCTTTCAATGTGACTACTACGCCATCGTTTAGACCCTCGATTTTGAACACTTCGCTATGTATTCGGACTTTAGATTTGTCGCGAAGATTTCTATAAAGAACATCTGGGACTTGGCGGCGTTCAAGGAAAATTGCTTGATATCCAAGTCTACATATGTAGTATTAATCAATCAATCAGTTGGTATTTACACTTCAGATGTTCATCAGTCTTCCGACAAGTCGAAGATTCCAATTTACTTACAATTCTTCCATCAAAGCACCAAAAGGCGCAGGTTTCCCAAGCTGCTTTCCATCGGGCCCAAAGCACGTTTGGCGAGTCGCTGCCTTACCCAAAGCTATGAGTTCTTCATAGAGACCCAATTGGTCGAGAATTTTGATTCCATGAGGAAGAAGACCCAGCCCCGCACCCAGCTGGGGAGCAATTTCATGCTTCTCGAGAACAACGAAATCGACCCCGTACCGTTCTAAGATATTTGCGAGACATAGTCCTGCAATACTTCCTCCAGCAATAATAACCTTGAAACTTGAACCAGCCATGGTTGTCTAGATCAAAGCTAAACCGCTGACCCAAATTATTGGCGCGAAAGGTGTGTTTTATTTTTTGTTTTTTTTTGGCCCCATCACGAGACTTAGCGTGTTAATGACTTGGGGCACGCAGACTATACATTACTTTCCTAGAACGGTATGTGGATCTTAAAAGTGCGAGGGTGCGAGTACCTTGCAGGGATCTTTGGTGTTCTGATTGATTGTTATCAGAGAATTTTACGGACCGCCATTTCAGCTCGTATGGTTTAGAGGCCAATAGAAAGACTCAAGCCTGTGTACAGATTCTTAGCCAGGACGCAAAAAATCGAAGAGCTCAAGTGCTCTATACCTACAGGAAATCGAAATAGGAGTAGAAAACCCAAAACAATGTAGCACTGTTGTACAACCATAGAAAGACCAGCTGGTCTATTGATTATCTCCTATTTGCTTTCAGGCTGCAGCTTGCCGGCATCTAGACCCGAAACTGCAGAACGGATTTCATGTAGGTATCAGAATGGTTTGACATTATACCAACAGAGCTTTTCACAAATGCATAAATCACCGGTCTTAAACGGAGTTATTCATAGCCAATCTAGTCACAAATACTGGGCTGTGGACCTCAGGCCAACCGAGGTGTTCCGAGGAGAGGCTAGACTCGGTAGGTACGGATTGATCGGTCGCTGTCTATCCGAGTGGGTCACTTACGTTGGCACTCAACCGTCCCCACGCATGTTATAATAGGGGCTAAAATCCAGAGCCCCTTGTATTATTGTGCATGGTCGTGATTGATAATAGCCTTCTTTTAGAGCAAGACCTTCCATGCTATTCTATTAAAAGTTTGGTTCAAGGCTTATAAACGTCATATTAGGGGACATGAGGCGGAATTAGGACCTTATATTACTGGAATTACTGGAGAGGCTCTGTCTTGGCGCAAGGCTGAAAATTTTGAAGGAATAGATTACCAAGTAATCCGTTTGGCTTCTCAAAAGCTACTGTATAAACCTCTACTGATAACTCAATGATTGCAGGCATGGATATTGATCTTACTGCACGAGGGAAACAGCTTGATTTTACGGGATAAAACCTAAGGGAAATTGAGTCAAATCCCTGCCTTGATGGTTGATCTAATTCGTAGCAGCGGGAATTCCTTCGTTAATCTTTATCAAGGGGGTTAGCCTGTGTTTTCTTCCGATTTAAGATTATAGGGCGACCAACGAGCTTTTCTACATAAATAATTAGCTGCGAATCCAGAATAAGATTTGTACTAAAAATGAAACATAGTGATAGTTGTGGAGGGGGAAGCATCCTTCCATCTAGGAATCCAACCTGAAGCGCGCAGTGTCTCGGCATTGACTTGATGCACTTGCCCCACGAACCATCTGTACTGTATAACTACCGATCCGGCTTCATTAATGCCTGAATCTGCCTTGTTATAGATAGTAACAGCCAAAGGTTTTAATTCCTGCATACCAAGAGCACTGCCTTGATTTGAAATGTTACGAATGTAAGCCCGGCTGCGAAGTTTCCATCGAATATCAAATCTTTCAAGGACGGACGAAAAGTTCCGTTATCACACGGCTTTTGCTGCTTGAACCTTACTTTCTAAGCCCTGGGACTTTAGGACTGTGTCTTCTTCCTCTGAGTCAGCGGAACATGTCTGAGCTCCAAAGGGCTGATGATCCGCGCCACGAAATCTCAGTCAGGATCGACGTTCATCTACTCCACAATTCCCGGATCTGGAATGGTCCGACACCAATGAACGACAACCATTTTGCAACAGTCGGCGTTGGCCGGAGCCCCGATCATCCGGCTTTGATCTCTTTCCGGGCCCGATAGCTCCACAATTTTCACTAAGACGTCCGAAAGCACTGTTCCTCGACCGTTAGTTTCATCGTGCCGGGGCCCGCAATGCCCATACTTCGGGGTCATTATTGGCTTGGGGGCTACTAGAGAGATCAATGATTGTTCTAATGCGGACGATTGAATTACCCCGAGTCATCAGTTAGGGGTGATAAATACATAAAACACGTTTCCCCTCTGCTGGATTCCTTTATTGTTGTTAATTCTCCCACAAGGCTGACTTAAAAAAAAAATCATTGCCTCCCCTCCCCTGAGGCATTGCCCGACCGCAGACATGTCTGCCTCTTCACAAGAAGATTTTGAGCTCCAGAAAGAGCGACACCACGAAAGCGACCAGGGACATCAAGGAGCATATGAGCCGATCGCTTGGATCGATCCGAACGAGGCCGATAACCTTACACGAATTGCAACCCAGCAATCTCGACGACAGTCTACAATTACACATCGTCTTGCTTCATCTGCAGAGCATGACCCCGCTCTGAACCCCTCATCAGGGAAATTTGACTTGCAGAAATGGATCAAGGCTGCCATGCAAGATATTGGCCGGGAAACCGGCCAAAGCAAGATGGGTGTCTTATTTAAAGACCTCAACGTCTATGGATCGGGATCCGAGCTTCAATTTCAGAGTACTGTTTCATCTATGTTGACAGCGCCCCTTCGGATAGGAGAGGCTTTCCGGAAGTCTCCTAGCAAGCGCATTCTCAAAGACTTCAATGGTCTTCTCAAAGGTGGAGAGTTATTGCTTGTGCTAGGTCGCCCTGGAGCCGGTTGTAGTACTTTGATGAAGTCTATTACTGGAGAATTGCATGGTCTAGATATGGGAGAAGGCAGTGTGATTCATTATAATGGTAAGACTAAAACTCCTTTGATATCATAACTTTAATCATTTAGTACATATCGATGGCTGACACTGATCAGGTATTCCCCAGCGCAGGATGATGAAGGAATTCAAGGGTGAAGTGGTTTACAATCAAGAGGTTAGTCTATGCGATGCCGGTTGTTATTTCTAGTTTCAGTATTAATTTTCTATCTCTCATCTAGGTTGATCGCCATTTCCCCCACCTTACCGTTGGCCAAACATTAGAACATGCAGCTGCCACACGAACCCCCTCCAACAGATTCGAAGGAATGAGTCGCGATGAATTCTCCAAATATATGGCACAAGTTGTGATGGCCGTATTTGGACTCAGTCACACCTACAATACTCGTGTAGGAGACGATTTCATCCGCGGTGTCTCTGGAGGAGAGCGCAAGCGTGTCAGTATCGCTGAGATGGCGCTTTCTGCAGCTCCTATCGGGGCCTGGGATAATTCTACTCGTGGATTGGACTCGGCCACTGCCTTAAAGTTTGTCGAGTCTCTTCGGCTGCTTTCTGACTTGACTGGCTCTGCCCATGCTGTCGCAGCCTACCAAGCCAGTCAAAACATTTACGACCTGTTTGACAAAGTCGTCGTTCTGTACGAAGGTCATCAAGTATACTTTGGACCGGCAAACACGGCAAAGCAGTACTTCGAGAGCCAGGGCTGGCACTGTCCTCCCAGACAGACTACTGGTGACTTCCTGACATCGATTACCAATCCATTGGAGCGTCAGGCCAAGCCTGGTATGGAGTCGCGGGTTCCTCGAACCCCCGAAGATTTCGAAAGAGCCTGGATCAACTCTCCAGAGTTCAAGAAGCTTCAAGGTGAGATCGCTGCTTACGAAAAGGACTTCCCGGTGGCAGATGACTCTGCGGCTGTCGTTGAGTTTCAAGAAATGAAACGTGGCAACCAGGCAAAGCATACTCGTCCCAAGTCCCCATATATCATCAGCGTGCCCATGCAGATTAAGCTCAACACAAGACGAGCTTATCAAAGACTTTGGAATGATGCTGCCTCAACGATATCTACTGTGGTTAGCAATATAATCATGGCACTTATCATTGGTTCTACCTTCTACGACTCCCCCGACGCTACTTCTGGCTTCACATCTAAAGGCGCAGCACTTTTCTTTGCTGTGCTTCTTAATGCCTTGACTGCCATGTCTGAAATCAACAGTCTTTATGCTCAACGTCCAATTATCGAAAAACATAACTCTTACGCCTTCTACCATCCGTTTACTGAAGCTATAGCTGGTGTGGTCGCTGATATACCTGTGAAATTTGCACTCGCTGTCTGCTTTAACATCATTCTCTACTTTCTTGTTGGGCTTCAGCGAAAGGCAGGTAACTTCTTCCTCTATTTCCTTGTTACATTCATCATTACCTTTGTGATGAGTGCTGTCTTCCGAACACTGGCTGCTATCACGAAAACGGTTTCACAGGCGATGGGTTTAGCCGGTGTCATGATCTTAGCCCTTGTCGTCTATACTGGCTTCGTGTTACCGGTCCCATCTATGCATCCCTGGTTTGAATGGATTCATTATCTCAATCCCATCTACTACGCCTTCGAGATACTGATCGCGAATGAGTTCCACGGTCGCGACTTCCCATGTTCGTCGATCGTTCCCTCCTACGCGGACCTTACTGGTGATTCTTTTGCGTGCAGTACAGCTGGCTCGGTTGCGGGTGAGATGACAGTCAATGGCGATCGTTACATTGACTTGAACTATCGATACAGTTTCTCCCATGTCTGGAGAAATGTGGGTATTCTCTTTGCCTTTTTGGTCGGCTTTATGGTCATCTACTTCGTCGCATGTGAGCTGAACTCTGCTACTACTAGCACTGCAGAGGCTCTTGTTTTCCGTCGCGGTCATGCGCCAGCTCACCTTCGTAACAAGACTAGTTCCGATTCCGAAGATGTCGGCGAGAAGCCTGTCCAGGCCGCCGCCTCGGAGGAAGAGGGCGGAAAGGGAATGGGCTCTATCCAGCCTCAGACCGACATTTTCACTTGGCGCGATGTTTCTTACGATATTGAGATCAAGGGAGAGCCACGCAGACTTTTGGACAATGTTGCCGGCTGGGTCAAGCCAGGAACTCTGACTGCTCTCATGGGTGTTAGTGGAGCTGGTAAGACTACTCTTTTAGATGTGTTGGCACACCGTACTTCCGTTGGTGTTGTTACTGGTGACATGCTGGTCAACGGTCGTGGATTGGATGCTAGTTTCCAGCGTAAAACTGGCTACGTTCAGCAACAGGATCTTCATCTCGAGACCGCCACTGTCCGCGAGTCCTTGCGCTTCAGCGCCCTTCTTCGCCAGCCGGCTAGTGTTTCTATCAAGGAGAAGTACGATTACGTCGAGGACGTTATCGGTATGCTTCGAATGGAGGAGTTTGCAGAGGCTATTGTCGGTGTCCCTGGTGAAGGTTTGAACGTGGAGCAGCGCAAGCTATTGACTATTGGTGTTGAACTGGCTGCGAAGCCAAAGCTGCTTCTTTTCCTTGATGAACCTACTAGGTATTTATTTCCTTTCTTCTTTTCCAATTCCCATTAACATGCTAATCATGTTTCTCTGCAGTGGTCTTGATTCTCAGAGTTCCTGGTCTATCGTTTCCTTCCTTCGCCGCCTTTCCGAGCACGGCCAAGCTGTTCTTTGCACAATTCACCAGCCTAGCGCTATCCTCTTCCAAGAATTCGATCAACTTCTCTTCTTAGCACGTGGCGGAAAGACTGTCTACTTCGGTCCCATTGGAGAGCAGTCACGTACCCTCCTCGATTACTTCGAAGCCCACGGGGCCCGTGAGTGTGGAGATAGTGAAAATCCTGCTGAGTACATGCTTGACGTCGTCAACGCCGGAACCAACCCACAGGGTGAAAACTGGTTTGATGTTTGGAAAGGAAGCAAGGAAAGCAAGGCGGTTCAGGTTGAGCTAGATCGCATTCATAAGGAACAGCAAGAGAAGGTCCCTATCGACCAGTCGACTGAAGGCCTTACTGAATTTGCCATGCCATTCTGGTTCCAACTTTACCAGGTTACCTACCGTGTCTTCCAACAATACTGGCGTATGCCGTCCTACATCATTTCGAAGTGGGGATTGGGTATTGCCGCTGGTCTGTTCATCGGTTTCTCGTTCTACCAAGCCAAGACGTCACTCCAAGGAATGCAGACCATCATCTACTCTGTTTTCATGTTGTGCACTATCTTCACTTCGCTTGTTCAACAGGTTCGTTATATCTTTCTTATGAAGACGAATAGACTTACTAATAATATCTTAGTTGATGCCCCTTTTCGTTGCCCAAAGATCCCTCTATGAGGTTCGCGAGCGCCCCAGCAAGGCTTATTCATGGAAAGCCTTCTTAATTGCCCAGGTCATTGTTGAAGTTCCTTACATGATCGTGACTGGTATTCTCATCTTTGCGTGCTACTTCTATGCAGTAGTGGGGATTCCCGACTCGGCGACGCAAGGCACAGTTCTTGTTCTCTGTATCCAATTCTTCATCTACGCCAGTACCTTCGGTCAAATGGCCATCGCCGCCCTCCCCGATGCCGAAACTGCCAGTGCAATTGTCGTCCTCCTCTTCGCCATGTCTCTCACATTCTGTGGTGTTATGCAACCTCCAGACGCCCTTCCAGGATTCTGGATCTTCATGTACCGTGTTTCACCTTTTACTTATTGGACCAGTGCCATGGCCAGTACTCAAGTCCATGGGCGTCACGTCGTCTGCTCTCAAGATGAACTGTCTATCTTCAATCCTCCCTCCGGTCAAACCTGCTGGGACTATCTGGAGAAGTATGCTACATTGGCAGGAGGCCAAGTGATGAACAAAAACGCAACATCTAACTGTGAATACTGTTCTGTCACCATTGCAGACCAGTATCTCGCTGGTTCTGAGATCTACTATAGCGAAAGATGGAGAAACTTTGGAATCGTTTGGGCTTATATTGCCTTTAACATCTTCGTCGCTGTTATGACATATTACCTCTTCCGTGTTAAGCGCTGGAACACAGCTGGTATCAAACAGAGCCTGGCACGTTTCACCCCTTCAAAGAAGTCTAGCTCCTAGGCGCAGACTGGGACGTCTTATGAAATTAGAATAATTACTGGCGTTATTTGTATATATTATCATTTTACGAGCGATAGTTTTTACTCCCTCTTTGTGATAAATTTAGACTTGTTTTCTTATCTTATTGTTGGTTTCAGATGGATTTATAGATCGCCAGTTTTTCTTATACAGCCTAATACTAGTATCATGATTCAATGATTTTTCCAACATCGAGGCATTGTGTTTTACCCAAAATAGGATGAAACTCTATTGTACTATTGTGTACATACTCTTATGGTGCTTCCAAGGTTTACTTCAGAACAAAGAACGTTCATTAGCGAGGAGTAAAGGAACACTCCCGTCATCATCGAAGACATCACATATAAAGTCGTAATAGTAGCTTATATAGATCGACACCCACAATTTTGTACCCATTCATCTCATATTGATTGTGTTCACGGCCAGAAAATCAATCCAACCGCAACCATGTCATTTAGTACCAAAGACTTCTATCAGCAACGAGCAGACATCATTTCTGCTATGGATTCCCTCGTCATGACGCTAGACTTTCGACAAGACTCGGTAGAGTTTATAAACGCTCAAGCTTCCAACGTCGAAGATTTACTTGACATCATCAAGGCTCAAATTGATCTCTGGATGCCCATAGATGACACTGAAAACTACGCGAAATTCGAGCGATGCGCTCGACGACGAGCCGTTAGAGCCGCAGTTTGGGTTCCTGCAGCTAAACAGTGGCTTCGAGATCCGAGAGAAATCAAAGACATTGTTCCAAATCTACTTACAATGATCCGAATGCAGATTGGACGTGTGAGACTTCGCGATGTGGCTGATCCAATCGCCGACGCATGCGATCGTCATTGCCAGGAACTTGATATTAAGTATCAACGGCAGGTTGAGGAAGGTATTCCTGAGTATCAGAGTTTGCGACGTATATGGGTCACACTGAATTTTATATACCAGGGTTGTAAGTGTGCGCATTGTACTACGTATCAGGCGATATAGTTGGTCTTTTAAGGAGGATAGTACTATTGGGTCAACTGCCCGGGTGGTTGGCGCCCGGTTTTATTGCATGTGCTTTTCGTCTGATACTCAAGTGCTTCGAGTTTGAATAGTAGAGATATTCTGTCCAAGATACATTCGTTTCTAATCCAAATATTCGTCTAACACGTCTCATGATACTACTAATACCTACTAGGTAGTAGTACACACAATTCCTCCACAATAATAGTACTTACTACTAGATATCTTGAAAGTATCGAATATACAATCTAGAATTCCAAGGTTGTAAGCATATTAGGTTCCCATATGACTTCTTAAAGCCTTGGGTTGGATTTAAAATGACCCACTAACTAGTACATCTCTTACAACAATTTCTACTGCAACCAAGTGTCAACAGCCCGCTTCAAAGAATCTTGCAACCACAACTCATTCAATCCCACATTAACATCAAACCCATGCTCCTCCCCCTCCCTCATTACAAAAATAACATCTTCCTCGCTCGTCAACTCTCTAGCCCTCTTAACAAACTTCTCCGTCTCACTCGGCAAGGTAGCCGAGTCCTCACTCCCCTGTAGAATCACAAGCCCGCCCTTTGGAACCTTCTTGGTCTTCTCCAGCCTCGCAAGAGGAAACAAAACCTCTCTTTTCACACCCTCAGAGCCACGCATGTAAAGCTCCCCCAACTTTCCATACCTAATGGCTGCAATCATAAATGCAAGCCGCTCAGGACCAACAATCGATGACACCGCTGACCCTACTACAGCAGCTTTGTCAGTATCCTCAAATGCGGATTCAGGTAAATCGAAGCCCCACACAGGACCGGAGCGAGTCTGACTGTATGCAGGCGCGGTGTAGTCAACACCAGGATATGATGCTGTCGCGGCGCGGATCTGATCCGGGTGCGCAAGAGCAAGATACAGACTTAGAGATCCACCTGCAGATTCGCCTGCCGTCATGATACGAGTGAGATCTAGTTCTGCAGGTGTTGAGTGTGACGCTAGGAGATTTGAGAGGGTTGACGAGTGAATCCATTTCCAGAGGTCTTCGACATCTTCGTAGATTTGTTTGCTCGTTGCCTCGGGCATGACACGGTAGTTCGGGCTAATTATTATTGCTTCGTGTTTGAGAGCTAGGTCGGAGAGCCAGGGAACCCATATTGACATTAAGAGTGAGTCTCCGGTTACCTGATAATGTTAGAGATGGCAAATCTGATCCTATACTATCCCTTGACGTACCAAACCACCGCCATGCCAGCGAATAATAACAGGTCTCTTCCCTTGAAAGGCTGTTCGCGGCACAAGGACATCACAGCGAATGCCATGGTCTCCAATTGTTTTATAAGAAGCCTGGAGAATATCGAAGCCATCGATCTTTGGGTCTGAAGGGATTGACATTGTGAAAAAAATTCAAAGTGATTTTGTACTTTGACAGGAAATGGAATGTATGCGACGATGATGGTCTTCATATACCTCTGTATGGACTCGACATGACTCACAAATGAGCCAAATATCACTGATTGAAGGCATATTTGGAGGCAAACAAGGGTCTTGATTATCCACAGAAGGATCTAACTTCAGGCAGAAGCTCCGATTTGGGGATTCAGAAGCTGGCGCCTTGCCCTAGTCAACACTAACTCCACTATTGATAATCCTTGCATGAACGGACTCCAGTAGCACGGCTCCGAGTATGGACCCCGGAGTAAGCATGAGATCTATACTGAAGTACGAACTAGTTCCATCAGTGATTGATAATCAGTGCTTACTAAATGAACCGAGCACCTCCCGATTCGGGCCAAAATTGAGCAATTCTGACCGAGTTCCAAATTCCAAATACATTCATTGCGCTGCCATTTTATCCCCGACGCGTCGCGTCCATCCATGCTACCTAGTAAAACGGGGTACGCTCTTCGGCAGTACGATCTAGCGGTACAGGTCGATATGGAGAAGAAGACCACCCACAACCAACATATATAATACGCCTATTGTCGGGGACGGCTGGGTGAGCTCATATGAACGCGAAAAAGTGTGTTCTATTGTGCTATGTCTCTTCTGCAAAGTGCAGCAATCTAGACTTAGGCTTCAGATCGCCACTTCACCGCCAAATCCGGCAGAATATGTTGAGGACGACCTTCCCCACTACACCAGGTATCTTATCAAAACGCACAGACCAGCTATCCGCATCCGCACTTCCTCCATATCCATACCCCGTGATCCCGTAGCTGTACAGACAAGAACCCTAATCAAGTCGGCCTCAATCGCAATGGATCCAGACGCCAGTATTCCACCTGAACCCGCCCCCTCCGTATTCAACTATGTCCTCTCCTTCCTCCTTGTCGGCGTAGCCTGGGGCTTCACAACCCCCTTTATCAGACGGGCAGCAGCGGATTTCACGGCCCGACAAGAGAAACAGCAAGGCGGTACTACAACACGCGGACGATCGCTGTCTCAAGAGAACGAAGAGGAGGAATCAGAACTCCTTGTTCCCGTTGAGGATGAAGGTGTCCGGAGAAGGAGCTCCAGTCGGCAGCGTGAGGAGCAGGAGGGAGAGGATGCACGAGTGGACGAAGCGCCGTTACCTGCTTGGAGAACTCAGAGAGAGTCTTGGTTGAAAACGAAGATTACTTCTGTGTTTTGGACTGTTGTTAATCTTCTTCGTACACCTGCTTATTCAATTCCATTGGTTATTAATTTGACTGGGAGTGTGTGGTTTTTCCTTTTGGTTGGACAACATGGTAGGTCTCTTTTGTTAAAGTTGAGCATATGCTTGAATGGTGCTGACGTATTTAGAACTTTCTTTGACTGTTCCTCTTGCAAACTCGAGTGCGTTTTTGTTCACCGTTCTTGGAGAATGGTATGTTGAGCGCAAGGTTATTGCTAAGGAGACGTGGCTGGGGCTTGTCTTGGTGTTGGGTGGGATTGCATTATGTGTGCATTCGAAGAATCAAGTCAGTTAGATCAATTGATAAACTTGGATTTAATTGATACATATGCATTAAATATACTATATGTATTGGACCGCGGCTCGTGTAATGTTCCCATATAGTTTACCATGGTCTAGTCACAGCTACAATGAGCGTATTGGAAAGCTTTTTTGAATCCATTTCATCATTTATACTATATAGCACATAATGATTTCATCAAACAGGCAAAAAGATAAATAGAAATGAAATAACAGACCCATATCATATCTACATGCAACGCCATAATCATACATGCATCGCATGTCCCAAACAAAACAAAATATAGAAAAGGATAAACCAATGGTAACAGGTGCCATACCACGTACATCAATCATGTCAAAACTCCATCAGATAAAAAATAAGACAGGGTTCGTCACACATATTACACGACTCCGAAATCCATTCTATACCAGACCGGACCCGCCGTGGTACTAATCAACGTTGTGGGATATATTGAAAACACATGAGACAGGGCTGAATGAGACTTATTTTGGACGATTAAAATCAAACGCCACGGAACTAGAGAAGAAGTTAGCAATCGGTTCAAGAGATGAAAAGCCGGGTTAGCACATATAACTAAGTAACTCACCATACGAACAACCAAGTACCACATCGCACCAACGAACTTGAACATGGACAAGGCCGCCACACTCCACAAAACAACCTCCATGTAGATCATGGATCGCTTGTTCTGTGTTTCGTCGGTACTGCTTCCATTCTTGCTGCTAGTGGTGTCGAATGTTTCGAGACCGGCCGCACTCAGGACAACGGCACCAAGAGCGAAGTTACAGAAAACCCAAGCCAACACTACAGCACTTCGGAAACCTTTGTAGTAATCTGCTTGGCGATCCTCTTCCGAAATCACCTCAATCTCCTTTGGTGGCTTCACAGCGAATTTCTGCAGTTCTGCCTCATATTGTGCGTTCAGATCACCATCGTCTTGGGGAATGTTCACATCAACCTTGCCGCCAGGCTTAAGATGGGCAGATGGCAGTTTCTCGGCCTTGTCGTCTCCCTTTGTACCCCATGTGATATCGTGGGTGTTACAAAAGGCGTAGATATTGAGAACGTTGATATAGGTCGGGGTCAGGAGGATATATTGGATGAACTGAACAGAGGGTTAGAAAGATGAGACGTAAACGGGGGAAGAAATGTTTAGAACAACATACCGATGTGAACATGTGCCATGGGTCCAGGAAAATGAACGAAGCGACAAACCACATAACGTAGGTTGAACCAAGTGACACGATAATTGAAAAGAAGGTCTCATTGGTGAAAAGCTGGCTAACAGTGAAGCTATGCTCTTTCACCTCTTCTTGAATCGACTTCACGGTCACGAAAACAGCTGCGAAAGACAAGTAAATCATGATAAAGATCCAGAAGTAGACCATTGTCATGTAGAACTTGTTAGATCCACCAGGTCGATTGCCGAGAGCCAAGACGAAACAAGTGACTAAAGTTGCAAGATAAAGCCATTCGAAGACGATACCCAAAACTTTACCCGTGGTACCCAGGAGATCGTCATCACCCAGATACGTTGTTAAGATATGGAAGACCAAGAAGAAATTACCAATTCCGAACCATGCGAAGATCATAGCGATGGTTTGGTAGATGAACTCAATGAACAAGGCGAACTTGCGCAGGAAGCTGTGATCACTGCGCCCAATTTGGTAAAAGTGCGCAATGGCGTAGACAGCAGCGAAGAAACTACCGTTCAACCAACGACGACGCTGGAGAATGAACTCGGCCATTTGGTCGGGCACATCAGTTTCACCGGTCGACGATTTGACATACTGCAGGAGCCAGCGGCACTTGCGCTTTGAAACGATCTCGAAACACAGAATTCGATCCTCGGCAAGATACATGTTGGCTGTGAAAATACCGGCATTGGCACCGTGCATCTTCTCACCAGCAAAGTATCGCTCAAGCGGACCCTGTCCATTCTTGTCATTTTGCAGAGCAACATAACGGTAAGCAGAGAAAGCACCAGGCAACACAGTGATGAAACCAAATGAAGACTCCAGAGGCTTATCGAGAATGTTACTCAACTTATACTCGAAGTTCTGGCCAGCCACCAATGGGTTCAACAGCTTCTTTCCGTGAGACAACATGACCTTGATCTCACCACAGGCACCACCACACATTGGTTCGACATCAAATGCCTTCCACAGATGGTAGATTGAGTCTTTGCCGGGTTTTGTACCAGCATCCAGAAGAACACAGATGTTAGGGTCCAACACTCGACCGAATGCCTGGAAGAACCAGCGATGCGAGTTAATCTTCTTCTGGTTCTTTTCCTTCAGACAGAAAATCATCTGCACAGGAGGACCAGAGCGCGGCTTGAGATGAACTTGAGTGCCCTTGACTTCCAATCCAACCTGAGTAGTATATTCGTAAATATGCGCAGTCACATCCTTGCCGTTAACCTGCTGCTTGGCAATTCCATCTTGGTATACACCCAAACCAGCGAGCACAGCTCGAGTACGGGGATTGATTTTAGCACGACCATCACTGATCACACAGACAACAATCTTCTTCCATGCGTCCTTGCCCCAGGTCTTACTGCTAGTTCGCGAGCACATGTGATCGATGTTCTTGAAAACACCGGACATCGTTCGCGCAAACAGAAAGTCATCCTCGTTGTACATAGTCACCACAATGAAAAGCTCTGTATGGCGTGGCTTGGCAAACAACTTCTGACGAAGAGTGAATCGCTCTTCGAAGAAATCCGCTGGATCACAAGTCGCAGCGGAGTAACGCATGTGGGTGAACTCGTCACGACCAGGCGGCTCGGCGTGAGGGACCTGGCTGAGCAGTTTTGGAGCAATTGGACAATCGAGAACAAGGTTGCCGTTAAATAATTGAACTTCCTTCACGGTCTTCCAGCGACGAATAGGAGCGGGACTCGGTGTTGGCCGTGGCTCATCCTCATACTCGGGCTTGTCGTATGCTGCGTCCGGTCCGAATGGATTGTCGCCGTGGTCTAACATGGGGGCATGGTCATCGTAGGGGGTGTGGCCGCCTTCGGGGTACTGGCCCAGGTCGTAGTCATCGCCCGGTGTATGTGAAGGCTGGTAAGGCTGGGTATAGTAGGCATCGTGGTGGGCTTCGGGGTCGACACTGTATTGACCATAGCCATAAGGCTGGTCGTGCGATTCGTACGCTGTGTCGTGGTGGCCATAAGAATGCGGAATGTTTTCAACAGAGTACTATGTGCGCGATCAATTCGTTAGCTACTGCCACTGTCGCGCTCACTGAACGGAGGCTTTTGCTCAATGCGCAACACTTACTGTTGGTTGATCTGCCAGGCGATCGCTTGAAGGCATAGGCAAATGACCTTGCGGCGCATATGGGTTATCCTGAAGTTGGTATGCATCTAGCGGTCGACCGGGCGACGGAGTGCGACTGTTATAAGAGGTCAAGTGTGATGGGTTCATCATGGGCGAACGATTCTCGTCCCCGAAGGGATCTGGGGTGCGCATGTTAGCTTATTGTTTCGTACTGGCAACGCTCCTGAGCGCTGGAATCGAATCGCAAAAGCCGTTTCCCTCACGTCGCACGCCACAATCTTGCACTATCAATGGCCAGGCAAGATAGTGTAGAGGATAAGGGGGGAAGACAATATACCCGACACCAAAAGTCACTCAGGGAGAGGGGGCGACTAACCGAGTCTGTTGTAGGACATGGCGTATATTCCCCAGTGTTTAATTTGAGTTCAGCGGGTTTGAGCTCGGCCCTAAGGGCTGCTAGCTCGAAGAGTGGTCGGCTGGAGATTGCGCCAGGAGCACTGGGGAGAAAAGACCAATGTTCAGTGGATGAGAGAATCACTAGTCTGACAGACGGATCTCAACTCTCGGCACCGTTTCAGAATGGTTTGGTGTTTTGAAAGTAAATCCCAAAGGAAATGATGGGACCCGGGGGAAATTCTCAGGGAGGACCTGTCGCACGATGCGAAAGTAGAATGAGAAGAAATGCAGGGTGGGATCTGCCCCCCTCTTGTTTGGTGTTTACGAGTATTCTGTTCCGACGATCGCAAATGACGAAGCAGACAAATCGGGGTGCATACGCCCGACCCGCAGTGGATCAGATGTAACTGGTATATCTGTAGGGAGTCCTCCGTGTCCAGGTGAATATCTCTCTTCGGAGAATAAAGGTCGAAAATGCCACTTCCCGGCGTCTCTTCACACGGTAATTAAAAGACCCAGAGCCAAAGGGGACCTGAACTCCTGAAACAGACGATCCGTGGTCAGTGAAAATGCATCTGAAGCTGGGCGACTCCACTGGCGCTGGTCACTGGGCCAACGAGAGGCATTCATGACTTATGTCACCCGTGGCTGACCGCTCGGCATTGTGAAGTGTGGCAGTTCGTGTGGCGCATGTTGCAGATTCTTATGCGTTTCTTTTTATAGCGTGGGGAGAAAAAAAAAAGGTGTTAGGCAGAACATTTAGAGGATATTAATAGACAAATGCGATATATACAAGGTCTAAAATGCGGAGTAGCATGTACAGCAGTTGCTTGCTCTTTATCAGTGACATCGGTCGTATATGCACATCATCCCCTTACTGCTTAGAGCTCAATGTATCTACTAGTATTAGTAGTAGTACAGGTACCATCCCTAGCATGTAGCCGTCCATAGATAAATATGCATCGTCATTGATCACCGTGCCTGGCCACAAGAACCGCATCTCCGTACAACTTCGGGCCCTTTGTCATCTCCCACAAGATCCTCTTTCTCCTGACCATCACCTCGCACAACATTCCTTTTCTCCAGGCCTCCCACCTTATCATGACGTCCTCCGATCAACGCCCCGTGAGCGTTCTATTCGTCTGCCTAGGAAACATCTGTACGAGCACTGCCCCTCATCTCCCCCGCCACGTCCACCCTGTGCCCCATGTCTTGAACTAACACGCGATTCACCACTAGGCCGGTCGCCTATGGCCGAAGGTGTCTTCCGGAATCTCGCTCAATCCCATCCTGCGATTGGCGAGATCGATTCCGCTGGTACAGGCGCATATCACAGCCTGGAGCCGCCCGACTCCCGTACCATGTCCACCCTCCGCCGACACGGCATCACCAATTACTCCCACGCTGCGCGCAAGGTCACCAAGGAAGACTTCTTGCATTTCGACTACTTATTAGCAATGGATAAGTCCAACTTGCGTGATCTGCTGGATACCCAGGAATCAGTGATGATGTCGTTGCAACGGAAGGCCAATGCGAAGTCCTCCGCGAAGTCTACTCGGTCGGCCGAGGAGGCGGCGCTTGTAGAACAGGGCGCACGCTCTCAGGTTGCGGAGGTCCGTCTGTTTGGTGATTTCGGACCGGGTGGTGAGCTTCATAACCGTGTGGGTGGGGGTGAGGTCGTCCGGGATCCCTACTACGGCGGCGCCAATGGCTTCGAGGAGGTCTATCAGCAGGTCGTGCGATTCTCGCAGGGCTTTTTGGACCATGTTGTTAAGTCGGAGGAGTAAAATACTGGGACAATACTGCATCAAGACTTTTAGATCGTGAGCCTGAGAGATTGACAGTCTCGATAGATTAGAGCCATGGGGGCTGGTCTCTCAATTATACCCTGCTCTATGAGCGACTGCATAGGTACAAAAAGCATCAATCAAGAATTATCCATACATATACAGTGGGAACTTGGGAATTTCTGACCACCTTTTCAAACTGAGTCCATACCTCCCGTGACAGAGTACTCCGCTAGAGCCTGTCTCCATGGAAATTCATCTCTGGACAACCCGTATTGCTGACATACTATATTTACTGGAGTTTCTTCTATATCAAACTTTCAAACGTCTACTGAATGAAAGTTGGCTATTTGAAAAAAAGGAATTGTTTCGAACTGTCTCAAAAGAGAACTCCGGCATACATAGCATATTATTTGTGACGGATGTTCTATCAAAGACATCCTTCAGGGCTGTAAATCGCGACGAAGATAGGACGAGCTAACAAAATTTGCGCACGCTCTAGCCAGAAAAGCGGCAAATAGAACGAGCGCCCAGCAGTACTTGAGCTTTCAATCAAATGCTCAATTCCTGGCGATTTGTTAGTATACCATAGCACCTCAAGCTCGACGCCATTGACTGAACTCACCATATCATACCAACCACCCCCACCAAAAGCACAGGGACTGGCGCCCAAGTTCTTGAATCCAAAGCTCTCGTAAAAGTTAATCAAATGATTATGAGCGATAATAACAATGCTCTGCACAGACTCAACAGACTGCCCAACATATGAAATGTATTCATTCATTAAACCTCTCCCAAGTCCCTTACCCTGATACTCAGAACGAACAGCAAGCGAATGCACCCCAAGGAATCTACCTTTGGGATCATTTCCGATGACTTCCCCGCTCAGCGTCACACATTCACGGCTGCCAGTCCACCTGTCGGGCATTTCCATCGAACCGTCCGTGACTCTGTTTGCCGGCACTCGGGTCGCGATAACATGCCCGACAAGCTTAGACCCCTCGGAACCTTCCACGAATAACCCGAGGCAAAGTTCCGGGCACACCGTCAAACGGTAGATGAACTAAGATCTATGTATTAACATGGGCTGCCCTTCAAGAGCTAAGCTGTCAGTCACACACCTTTTCCGTGGAGCATCGTTCTTGTGGCGGGAAGGCGCTTTCGACCTCGATGCAGCTCTTCAGGTCTGATATGGCTAGAGGACGGACAAAGGCCTTTTGATCAGCTAGCCCTGGGAGTGACACGGTCTTCATGATTTACTATTATTATCGGTGACAGGGAGGTAGTATGGGGGAAGTTTGAGTTTGGAGCGGGAAAAGGTGAGAGCTTGGGGAATATTTAGTTACACAGGTCAGAGTTGGCTTTGCCTTGTGGACCCTGTCGATTGCAGGGCGGATTTCAAACAACCCTAGGCTAAGTGGCAAGTCATTTTGTTAGCTAAATAAGACCGAGTGTTGGAGACACAGGTCCACAGATGCACGGTTCCAGGGTTTCTTCGGCGCATTCCCGGCATCTAACATTTTTGTATAGATAGAGTGTCCACGTATAGTCTTCAAGCCGTCCAACCATTCGCGTCTTTCAGCAGGTATGTCTTAAGCTATTGGGTCTATACCTTCAGGTTCCATCTCGATAGAGCCAGTATCATAAGCATTTCTTATTGAAAGAAAGATAGGGAAAAAGGACAATGGAAAGTGGGCCCGGGGTGTCTATCCGAGTCTATAGGGTGTAGGGTGCACTGGAGGTGTAGATGTGGGGCGTCTACTATGAAAGCCACGGAGTACCCCAAATAGACGGGAAGCATTCCGAACGATAAAGAATGATAAAATAAGTACTCGCATACACCAATAGGCTTTCAAAAACGAGTCTTACTGTCTCTTTTTCTTATCTCTCACCCAAAGTTACAGTTCAACTAAATTCCTCGGGGACGCTGAAGGTACTGATTGGGAATGACCTGCGGAGCAAACGTGGAGGATTTCCGGAGCCTAAAGTTTCCCGCCGGAGAAGATATGAATACACGTCACTAGATAAGTCCCCAAAGGATGGAGACTTTTTGTGTCCATAGAAAACAAGATCAGAATAAAGATGGCGACTCTAGCTAGTGGTGGTTGCGCTGTGATGGAGATTCAATGAGATCTGGTCGTATGGTTTTATCGACGCCGATAGAGTTGCGGATAAAATGAATGGCCATGTTGGTGTCATCGAATCCTTATAATCATTGTGAGGAAACACAGTTGCAATGATTGTCAATGAGTGAGGCATGGAACTTGATTTTAATGTCGTTACGATTAAGTAGGAACTAGTATGTCATACTATGCGGCTCTGGCGGAGTACGCATGTCCATGCGTTGAGCCTTGAACACGAAATCATTTATCATATAAACGGCAGAATGTCCAAGAGGTCATGGGTTTTCAAAGTATAAGCTGGGGAATGCACAGTTGAATCTACACGCTATAATCGCAGATGATGTTTATAAATACAATATTAGTCACTTTCCTTTTCACTGCCCCTCTAGACCTTCTCGGTAATCTTGATGGCAGTTCGACAGCCCAAGCGAATGACATCAACCAGTGGATCGTAAGGCTTTGCTTCCTTAGCGTCATGAGCAACCGCATGATCCAAATGCTCAAGCTCCTCATCACGAATCCTCCGGAAAGTGGCTAGCATCTCCTTCAATTCATCATCCAATTCCTCTCCTCGACGTTCAGCATCTGCCTCCCATGAGAGAATCTCGCGAACTTGGTCATTGTAATGCGATCCGATCTCCGTCTCCACCGCCTCAGTGCATGCCATGGCAGCTTCACGGCCGAGCGCAGCGGTGGACCAACCCAAAAATGTAGCTGCCACCTCCCATACAGGGTACATAGCTGTTGGGCGAATCTGGTGCTTGCTCACAAGTTGATTAAATGTCTTCAGATGTCCGGCTTCTTGATCGTACATGTGTTTCATCAGAGGTCGGAGGTGTGGGTGGGATCGTACGATCTGCGGGGTTTGGGCAGTGTAGATGAGGGTGGCAGCGAGTTCACCAGCTTGATTTACACGAAGTGCGCTGTCAAGGTACTCGCGCTGCTCTGGATTCAGGATGTATCGAGGCTTGGAGTTGCCAGAAGATCCGGTTGTAGAAGCATATCGGCGTTGAGTTCGTAGAGCTGTCGGGGCGAGAAAATCAAGAAATATCGGCGAGGATACTCGAGGTGATCGTCGGCATCGAGCGAATGTATATCTTCTGAGGACTGGCATAGCCTCCATTGTGGTTATGTCAGTCGTGTTTAAAGAGCTGCAGGGAGTATCTCATCAATGACCGGAAATTGAAGATCCCGAACAGGCAGAGGGCGGTCTTGGCGCAGACGCGCGCTTGGAGATCTTGGCATCGGAACGTCATGAAAGGCAGAGGCCAACTTTGCGACGGTCTCCCCGAGGTTATTTCTGGTCTGAACTTCTCTTACTTTAACCCCCCCTTTTCGCCTGTTCCATACCATTTGTACAGTTTGAACCCGTGGGGTTCATCCGCTTGAATTGGTGTACAGGTCTTCTGTGACTTTTAGTGCCCTGCGCTCAGCCTCGAATTTGTCTAGGGTCTTTTGCGCCTCCCTAGTTAGCCCTCAACCACTCCGTGAAAGGTCTCCCATCGACTTCTACAGGAACCAAGGAACCCAACTTATATAGTAGTTGTGGGTGATTGAAAACACCAGTCGAAAGAAAACGGTCCGATCAGGCAAACAGAGGCACAATGACTGATGATTTGGATGACGAGCTTTTGGCTTTGGCCGGCGACTCTGAGGAGGAACACTCCCCTCAGCCAGAGGATAAAGATGACTCCCCAAGGCATTCCCCCACTTCTCGTTCGCCACAACGTTCCCCAATGAATCGCAAAGATAGCGGAAGATCTGGCCGTCGGTCCCGGAAGGCTGCAAGAGACGATGATGACGAAGAGGATGGTGAAGTGTGAGTCCCCCCCTCTCCCCCCTAATCACCCGCCATTACCTGTTTGGTCATTCACTAACTCTAGGCTCCAATCAGTTCCGACGCAGAGTCCCACGACTCCCTTCAGTCTGCGCCTATGTCTGAATCAGATTCTGAAGCTGGCGCTGCATCTGATGAAGAAGACCGTCCTATCTTCCCCTACGATAAACTCTACTACTCAGCGAAGGAGAAACAAGAAATCATGGGGATGCCCGAGATACAACGTGAGGAGCTGTTGTCTGAGCGTGCTCAGCAAGTCGATCGCCATAACCAGGACCTTGCCCTGCGTCGATTGTTAGCTTCTCGAGAGCGCGAGGAGAAGCGGGCTGCTGCTAAACAAGCCAAACGAAAGGCTGGCTCTGCTGGCCTTGATGACAGCCAGCGCAAGAGTTCTCGTCAAAAGACCACCCTCGGTGGCCGCAAGGTTGGAGAAACCTCTGCCGCTATCGATGCTTACAAACGCCAGCGCGAGCAGAAGGGCAAGCGTGATGAGCTTCGTCGTCGTGGTCCTACTACCTCCCGTCGTCGCTCGCGCACTCCCGGCTCGGGCGAGTCGGACGAGGATGCTGAAGCAGAGAGCGACCTTGAACTGGATGATCGCGTTGGCCGTTCACCCTCTATCCCCAAGGATGACCCCCCTGCTGAGCTGCGAGACATCAATCGTGCTCGTGTGGGCCGTACCAACTTCGGTCAAGTGTGCTTCTATCCTGGCTTTGATGAAGCCATCACCGGATGCTATGCCCGTGTGAATATTGGGCCCAATGCGGAGACCGGGCAGAATGAGTACCGTCTCTGCTTGATCACTGGTTTGTTTCCCCACGATGCTCATACTCAAGTACTGCGGGCTCTAACACTTCAAACCAGGATTCGGACAAGGCAAACCCTATGCAATGGAGGCACCGAATGGCCGCCCATTCGTTACTGATCAGTACGCCAAGCTGGCACACGGCAAGGCTGTACGAGAGTTTCCCTTCATCGCTTGCTCTGATTCTCCCTTCACAGAGGTATGCATATATGATTTAGTCACTAAATCCAACCGTCGTCTAACTGTTGAACAGAGCGAGTACAGCCGTTACCGAAAGACCATGACTGTTGAGGACTGCAAAATGGCCACTCAAGCCGTGCTGGCTGGCAAGGTTGGTGATATCAACCGGTTGATTAACCACCAGTTCACAGCCGAGGAACTCTCCGAGAAGCTTCGCAAACAAGGTGCCCTAGACCAGAAGAAGAATGTCCGCAGACGGTTTGATCTGGAGCGAGATCTGAATTTCGCCAAGGTCAATGGAAATGAGGAAGAGGCCGCGAAGTTGCAGAAAGAACTCGATGAGCTCCTCAATCCCAAACTCTCATGGGGCACCACTATGAACAAACCGGTTGCCGACAAGCCTAGTGAAGCTGAGCGCGTGCACCAAATTAACATTCGAAACCAGAAGCTCAACTATGAGAACGTGCGCCGAGCACAGATCGAGGAGCGCAAAGCCGCTCGAAAGGCTGCTGCTGCTGTCGCTCGAGGAGAGGCTGTTGCTGATCCCTTCATGCGTGTGCGGACAGTTGCTAAGACCCACCACGACGTTTCTGAAAAGACCGATGATATCCCCAAGCCAGAGGACGCAGCTCCCATCAAGACCGAAGAGTCTAAGTCTGCCGTCGACGATGCTAAGCCATCAACACCCAACACTGGTCTCACTCCGAAGAAGAAGAGCGGCTTCATGATCAGCTACCGCAACAATGACGATGAGAACATTGCTGCTTTGGATCTGGATATCGACATTGATATCTAGGCTTGCCCTTACTTTGAAAGACTTGCAATTTCACGTTTTCCTCATTCTTCAAGAAACCGCTTTCGATAGCGGAAATGCGGCATTTGGTCTTGTTAATCATGCTGATACACAGGACTTGACAATAAGAGCCATAAGCATGTTCTTCCTCTTCCTCCTCCTCTTCCTCCTCCTCTTCCTCCTCTTCTTCCTCTTCTTCTTCTTTTCTGTACACAACATAACAATGTCTTTCGGCGGCAGCAGGATGCGATGTCTGTATTCCTAATGCGATTTTCCGATGGTCTTGTGACTTATTTCGATCGGCCCGGCGTCCATTCACATCCAAAATTCTTTTCTCTTTCAATTTTTGTATTACGAGCACAATGGAAATGGAGCATGAGAAGCATACTACTCTGCAATACAATTAACCTTTTAATCATCTCTGCCTTTGCCTTCAATTTGGTCCATATTACAAAACGCAGTTCCCTCCATTGTGGAGAAGGTCAATCGTAGAATGCCGTAGACGATAATTAAGACAAGTTTTAAATTGACAAGGCAATCTTCGGGAAAAGAAGAACAAGAACTATCGTCAGCTCGAATAAGACTTAAATCGCATAGATATCCTTCCCATATGCCCTCATCTCTCCATAAGCTTCTCTCATGACATCTCCATCCCACATCATCACCCAAAGTCTCCACAGAAAGCCGATATCACATTTCATCCATCCTTCAAATTTATCCAGGCGATCTATCTCCGGCCAAGCTTCCACAACTTTCACAAATCGTGCAGGCCTTCCTTTTCGACGTTCAAGCCTCCTTTCTTCCACAGGTGGCGCGTCTAACAACGTCTGAAGAGATTCCTCATCTATGACCATGCACATGCGATACATCGTATCCTTATCCCGCTTTCCCTGCGCTTCAACCCAGTTTTCAAAGTGGGTTTGAATCCCAAACGTGTCTACTCCGTTGAATTTGGCATCATTCATTATGGTCAACTGGTGCTTTGCCCAGATTTCGTCAAAGATTGTAGGCTCGTCCCCATCTTTCTTCTTCGAATGATATTCGTCGTAGAGACCGTGTTGAAAGTAGGAGGAAATCAGCTCAGGAATCCGGGGCCAAATGGCATCTGACTGGGCGTTGTAAACAGTGCGATAGATGACGAATCCCCAGGAAGTTGTGTGTCCATATTTGATAGACCTGTATAGGGATTGCGTGGGCCATGAGAGGCGGTTAAGCGCCATTGTATGTTATCAGAAATAAGACGCCGAACTATCAAGTCAAAACGATGCTCAAAAAAGAAACAACTGGTAGGGAAGATTCGAGCTCGTTTAATTTGTTTCCTGCTTGGCAATCCTGGGCATGGGCTTGGCGGGCCTTCGAAGAGCATTCTCAAGGCTAGTCAGGTTATAGTTACATCGCGCGAATTGCCTGTTATAATTGCGGGGACGATAGCCAAAAAAGGATTAGTTTATTCGTTGTTCGTGAGTCTATTCAAGTTTGAGTGTTTTCAGGGAACATGTTTTAGTTACTACATTTTCAACGATGCTGATATCGAGATGAGGCTGAACGGCAGATCAGCGATCCGTCCAATTGATTCCCGACTGCCAACATCACCTTCTCTCAGCGAAAGGAGATTCACATTTATTTTTTCAGGTTCAAACTTGAATAGTATGCATCCACAAAGTCCTTGTATAGTTGGGATGTTGGCAGCACTACTAACCGAGATACTCACAAAGCATGTACATAATGCAGATTGTAGTCTGCATTTTTCAACCCGACGCTTTTATTGAACAATGAAGGTCACATTAAGGATCGCAAAATTCTATGTAGTGGTGAGATAGAGGATACTGGACAGATTCATTTGGGAAAAGGGCGTATTTCTTACGCCCCTTGCCTAGTATGAGGCCTGTATGTAGATACGCCTGTTGATTAGGTAATTTTAGTGATAATCGTGCAAATTTCTGGTTTGCTACTAAGCGGGGAAACAATTTATACGGCCCCGGGGGCAGATAAGGTTGGTGAAATTGATGAATCAAATCGTTACCAAATATGGCTTTCGAACAGTTTTCTTCTCAAGCGAGTTCGAATTACACAAAAGCAAAAGTATTGCTTTCATACTCAAGTGCTAGAAGAGCATGAAAGTTGTCGAGTACTCATTTAACCATTTAGGTAGATCCTCGCAAAAAGATGTAAAAACCAGTAAGAATAGAATATGACAGCGGGACTCTAATGTAGTAATCCATATATCAAACATTGAAGTACTTAGCAGAATTTTCCAATGCACGCATTTGCACTCGGAGTGTATGCAAGCAGGGTTTCGGAGAACTGTCCAATGAGGTCGGCCCTATACTTCTTGTCTCAGCTGAAGAAAGAAAATCGAGATCTTGTGGAGATGCCGGGCCTCATAATCTTATTTACGCTATTTCAGACACGAACTAGTTTTTGTGATCTGCACCAAAACATGTGCACGACGACATATGCTATTCAACAAAACCAAAATTATTTCTTTGCGCCAGATGAGTTTCGACCAGAAACATTTGAAGGTGGATTGCCGATCCTGTGACCGGGGTGGATGAAAAGACTATCAGGGTAGCCAATCAAGCCTTCTATCCGTTTAGCGTTGGAGCCCGCTCTTGTGTGGGATAGAGGCTTGCATGGACCGATCTGAATGTGACTATTGCACGGACCTTATTTCGTTACGACATGCGGCTGGCTTCTGATGCACGCTGCTGTGGAGGAAAGCGCGACGATTTTGACTTTCGATTCAAGGAGTGGGTGACTTTAGCGGTGGAGGGGCCTTGGGTGCAGTTTAGACCTTGGACTTGGGAATCTGAACATCATTGAACAACATTTGAAGTTTTGAAGTTCAACAAGTTGATGGACTGAGCGTGAAGAATAAAATTAAACGATATAAATGAATGCGCATACTATGCGACGAGGAAAGGCAAATAGAATGATTCTCTTTTTCTACAGATGAGCATGTATCTCAATGAAATTGGTCAATTTGGGTAGCATATGACACCAGTCAAGATGCCAGTGACATTCTGATCTATCGTAAAAAGGTCAAGGGCAGTGATTGTAAGTACAGCCCAAGGTCAAATGGCGTAAAGAACTTCCATTATTCTGGTCACTGAAATCTCCCAGTTTCCTGGTATGACAATAGCCAGGGTATGATCCACATGATCAATCATTTTGGAGATCAGATGCCGCGACCTATCATGGGCATACTAGAGCGGATTCTAGGGGCCACTTGACCGTGAGAGAAGTCTCCAATACTAATCTGTGATGGTGACTTGAATAGTATTAACTTCAGGATATTTGCCCGCTCTTTGTTCCCAATATTATCAGCCCATCGTATCCAGGTGCCTTCTAAGGTTCTCTTATCGCCTGAGGCCCATTTTGAACAAGCTAATTTTGCATGTCAGGTCCCCAGGTCTTTATATAAGTGATTCCCATAGTCTAGTGAAACTCGATGAGGCGATAGACACAAACTTGAACATACAGCAGAACGAGCAGGAGCTAGACACAGCTGAAGTAAAGGCATGGCCCTGGAAGATCTGGTCGCGTGGAACGTGTTGTGATCAAAGGCGCAGGACACAATATGCCTCTGTGGCCTCGAAAACGGCGAGCTTAGTGGGATCTTGGCTGAAACAGTCTGAGCGCTGCAAACGGGATGAGGCTCGAATTGCGAATTGCTGAAGGGTGAGCTGAGCTACCTTTGAAGTCACAAAGCCGAATTGCCTCGGGATTGGGGGTATTTCATGGCAGCACTGTCTGCTCCGAAAGTGTTCAAGATGTACTATATGACCTATTATCTGGATGGTGGATCTTCTTGAACAAACTTGAAAACTCGCCAGGGCATGGCATTGCCTATCTTCCCTGGATATTTCGTGGCTTCCACCAAAGAATGTGACTCTAGGCTGCTCTCATTATCTTCGAAGGCACTTTTTGGTGTTGCATTGGAGTGCGGCTGCTGGAGGAGCAGTGGCTTTGCTGTAGGTGGATGATAGCAGCTTGGCCATAGTTCCATGACATAGTCTATAAGCCTCGATGCTATCCCCATGCCATTATCGACAGCAGCTTGGTTGATACTCAGACAGTAGTTCAACTTCTCTTGTCGCTGAAGCGCGATGTAGGGTCTAACAACTTGACTCATGCAGCCAACCAGCGACGTCAATCCCCAGGCACCCGATAAACCCGTGAGACAATATGGTAGAGATCGACATATCTCATCCGCATAGAATTCAGCCATTTCAAGCCCGTGGGGTATTTCACTAGATTCTGCAAATCCTTTCTCTTTGCACGATGTTGAGACAATGGCGCGGGTCTTCTGAATCAACTCTTCAATGAGGATCAATGAAGTCCAGAAGACAATGTGCAATGATGCATTTTCTAGGCTTGAAAAGAGGTAAGGTTTGCCAAAAAGATAGTCTGAGTGTGGATTACTTTTCAAGACCTCGCCGACTGGGTAAAACGGGGCCCCAATGGCGTCTATTCGTCGATCATACCATGAGAGCATCTTTTGTCTGTAATCAAGGCAAGCATTCAAAACCGGCTTGGCATCCTTGGAATCGGACTTTTCAATCGTATTTGATTGAGATATGAGATATGATATGGGATCGAAAAGATTGAATACCTCGTCAAGGGGTGTATTTTCCTCCTCCGACTCGATATCATGACATATGTGGCCAGGGTTTCTTGTCACCGTCGAACAAATTGCCTGCAGTGAAATAAAACAAGTTAGTAATCTTATATCTGTGCAAGATTCGACCGGCGACGAACGATTGTGAGCCTCCGTTGGTCATGAGCTATCATTTTCATGACAGGCGTAGATTTTTGAGCTGCGGAGAGCTTTTTGAGACAGATATTTGTCCCATTCACGTGTGCAAGAAAAGCTCCGATGCCATAAGGTGGATACCAAGCCTAACCGTATTGGTTAGCAAGACTGAAAAAGGAGGTGATTGGTGAATGAATAAATGGTAATGATTACCTCTAGCATTTGGAATATGATTGTAGCAAAAACAATATGCTCGCTGATATCATTTCGTTGGATCATATGCAGCAAGTGTCGAATGGATGCATTGTACCAATAGACCCCTTGTTCGAGCAACGCTTCATCGCGATTCACTTTTCCGAGGGAAACCAATGAGATTGCAGTGACGGCCCTCTCGAGCATTTGAGATTTGTTTGAGATTTGTTGAATATGCGTAAAAATTTCGTACCAAACATTCTGCCCAAACCACATATCAATTCCGGATTTCCTGATCTCCATAGGGAACCAGAAGTTGATATAAGTTGAGGATATTTGTACGCATCTCACAGGCCCAGGGTTTATGACCCAAGACAGTGTTGTAGATTGCCTTCGAGTTAAAGCATGCCTCAAACTTGCTTGATCTCTTCTATACTGTAGCTCTGGGGCCCCTGATTTCTTGAATTGCTTCACGAAAAAGGGCGGTGGCTGATACCCTGGGCACCGCATCTGTAGTCTGACGCATCTTCCACATTCAGGTTTTTGCAAGTCACACTGACAATCCGATTAGTATATTAATATTCTGCATCTACATTGATACTCACCCTGACTTTGCTTGTTTTGCAGTTCTTGCATGCTTTTGATGTCCAAGGAATGCCGCCCATATTGTGATCGTCGTGGGCGCCTGAGACGGGACACGGGGTAGTGCGGGGGGTGGGTGGTTTACGAGGTGCCTGTTCCTGTTGACTGGGGGCCTTGACCCAAAGCGACCGACCCCATAAAACCGGACCTCAGGAAGTCGAATCCACGGAGAAAGTATCTCGCGGAAGGCAAAATACGTTAGTGAGTCGGTGCTTGATTTATCATGCTACCAATCCCATGACAGTTAGCTCTTTTAAATGATTTTAGCCCAGCCCCACTCCTCAGCTACGCGAAAACAATTAGCACCACGAAAGAAATCAATTGGCTGAAGCAACGTCGCATGTGAATAAGCTGAATAATAAGGATGGATTTTTACAGGCTCAGTTAAATTAAACTCCTTTGGCGTTCTTTAATCTAGGCAAGGCGTGCTCACTACCTGTAAAGATCAGAATGTCTGCAAGGCTGTAGTCCTCGGTAGCTTATTTCCTATACTGATTTTAAGAAGCTAGTAAGGATTTTGTCTCCCATGGGGCTACACTGAAAACCCAAAAGATAGAGAATACGTAAACCTATTTGGAGAAGAATACAACGATTGATGTATAGTGATAACAACGTAGCAGCAGGAAAAAAAAAGATTGCCTGATAGACACCTTGCAGCCTGAGGAAATAGGTTCCGCGATATGGAGATAAGATAAAGAGTCACGTGGACTTCCTAGCAACGCGAGGCACGCGCATCGCGTCCGGACTATGCATATCGCCCTTGATCAAGGACCCGCACATTTGACCCTTCGCATTTACGCGCTACTTCACTTGATTTGCATAATGACAGCCTTCCACTCATAATACCCATGACGATACCCATTGCGCCCTATTGCAACCAATTGCCAAATATTATCATAAATCGGAAAATATGTCTTCTACATCCACGCCACGCTCGACGCGTTCCGCGTCTCCAGGCGGGACCCCCAATATGCTCACACCTGGACAAAAAATCAAGGCCATGATGGCCAAATTCGACAGCGATTCAGAGTCAGATAATGAAATAACAAATCCCCAAGACAAAATTTCGAAGCTGGACTTCGGATCGAAGAAAGCACACCCCGCTGAGATTAGAGAAGAGGATCGATCAAATGACAAATCCGACGATTCAGAAGAAGACGAAATCGTGCGACCCAAGGGCCGTATGGCATCCCGCATGCAGGGTGGAGATAATCAATCCGAAATAAACGAAGACTCCGCCTTTGCTCGATTGTCGAAGTCTCTACAAAACGAAAGAGACCAGGCAAAGAAAATCCAAGCCCAGCCCGCCGGTGAAGCTGAAGCCGAGAATTCCGATGCTAGCGATGACGATCTGCCAGACGCTGCGCCAAGAAGAAGACATAATTCGTCTAAATCGCAATCACTACAGCCCAATGAAACCACATCTCAACGATCACCCTCTCCTGCTCGATCCGAGTCACCCTTGTTTGTCGAGGAGAATGAGGAGGATGATCAAGACCCAGAAGATGATATTGAACCAACGGTTAAAGGCAACGCTAGATTCCTTGCACTTGTAGCCCAGAAGCGCAAAGAGCGCGAGGAACGTGAGAAAGTGGAAGCAGAGAAGAAAGCTGCTCGAAGAGCTCAAATGGAGAAATTTAGTTCCGACATTGTATCGGGTGATGAGAGCGAAGACGACCCCGGATCAGCACAGAAACTCGCTCAAAAGCCTCGCCAGCCACGCAAGGCCAGCAAGAAGGCCTTGGACGAAATGAGACAGGAAACGCAGCGCATGAGCCGGAACATGCAGCTTGCCCACCAAGCCCAGACGAAGAAGAAGATCACAAAGGAGAGCTTCTTTGCGAGATTTAACTTCGGACAGCCTCAAGCCGCTGCTGCGGAACAGGCGGGCGCGAACTCGTCGTCTGCAACAGGCTCATTGCAGTCATCTGATGGGGAAGGTGCTCAGAAACCTCGCGATACTCCTCATACGTCTCCTATCATTGGCCCTTCCAATGCAGAAAAGTTATCGGCTGGAGCTTGTCATCAACATCAGTCTGAGCACCGTGAAAATGAGCCGATGGCTGTTTCAGGTCAATCTGCCTCAGCTGAATTAACCACCCCAGCGGATGTTGAAATGAAAGTGCCCGAGAAGACTGTTGATCTACCTTCACACCCTGCTCAGAAAAAAGAACCGTTTCAGCTGACACGACCTCCGGTGCGAGTTCTATTGTCAAGGAAAGAGATCGCTCAGCGTCAACAAGATGACTCCGACAGCGATGATCTTGATGTTGTTACATCGCCTGCAAAGGCTCGCCGAGTTGCAGCTTTTGAGAACCTGCCTGCCAGGAAGATGCAAGAGTCCACTTCCATGACCAGACTCAAGGCTCTCGCACATTTGACCTCTCCCTCCCGAAAATCAAACTCCATGTCCGCTGCGGAGCTTTCCGCTAGCCTTCTTCACAAAGCGCGCCAACAAGCCGCCAAGGAGAGACGTGAACGTATCGAGGAGCTGAGAGCCCAAGGTGTTGTTGTTGAGACCGCCGAGGACCGTGCGGCTATGGAGGAGGAAATGGAAGATCTGGTGGAGAAGGCTCGCCGCGAAGCGGATGAAATAAAACGACTAGAAAAGGCCGCCAAGAAACAGGAACAAGGCCTAAACGATGACGAAGAGGATGACGGCGATTACGAATTTTCTGGATCTGAGGATGAGGAAGAAAGATCTGGCGATGAGGATGCGCGCAGTGTCAATGGAAACCAGGGATACCTTGAGCAGGAGGCGGATGAGTCTTCTGATGATGAGAGCCAGGCTTTGCCATCTGACGCGGAAGATGAAATCTCTGGGACTCGTCGAAAACGACCAGCTCGTGTGATCAGTGACGATGAAGATGAAGATGAGGAAGAGAAAGAGGCACAGCAACAGGTCCCATCTACACCCGTCAGGCCCTCACCAAATGCCGCGCAATCTGCGGAACGACCTCATTTTCCTGGAATGCAATCTCCAAGTTTGTCAATGGGTCTAACCCAAGCATTTGCTGGAACCCTGGCAGACGACAACGATGGTATGAGCCAGCCAGCATCGGCCACAATCCCCTTTTCTTTGCCAGACCCAGGCCGATCTGCACCAAAGCTGCGCCAAGAAGAGTCTGAGATTTTAGTTCGCGATAGCCAGGAACAGCCAGACGAGCCTGAATTCATGCCTAACTATAGACAAAATGTCGCCCGGATTTCTGAATCCCCAGCTGGGCCTGCCTTCTCTCAATACTCTCAACTACCCGACCCAACACAGGACGAAGGATTTGTGTTCTCGCCTTTTGATCCCTCTAAACGGTTCAGAGGGACACCTCCTGTCTCAACCGTTGATACTGTTGTTGTTGGTCAAAGCCAATCACCCATTGTCCAGCGGAAGAACAAACAGCTGCGCCGAGGTCGTGCAGGGGATATGCCTGTCATTGAAGAGCAGGAGAACATGGATGGTGGTGACTTTGAAATAAATGCCAACGCATTCAAGGTCATGAAGAAAGCATCTAAGAAAAAGGAAATTCCCTTCGATAAGAAGAATAGTAATGCAAAGAACATCGTTGACGAGGCTGCTGAAGAGTCCGAGGATGAATACGCTGGTCTCGGTGGTGTTAGTGACGAGAGTGACGGCGAGGAAAATGCATACGACAAACAAATGATCAATGACAACAGTGGAGAGAAGGTGGATGAGGAACAGCTTGCTGCACTCAACGCGTAAGTATAAAATCTCCAATGCAACTAATACGACTAATTACTAATCATACTCTACTTAGTGTCCACGACCGCAACCGCGACGAGAAGGATGTTGCTAAGCTGCTAAAGGATATCACCACTGGGGCTTTGCGTCGTCGCCGTGGTCCCGACGATGACTTTGATCTGGATGACTCGGATGATGAACGCCTAGCACGTCGACGGGAGAAGCAGCGTGAGTTTGCCAAGATGCGTAAAGCTCTTCTAGCAGACGAGAAAGTGGGCGAGATTGCAGAAAACCCCAAGAAAGCCGCATTTTTCAGAGCTATCGAAGACCGCGAGTCTGAGGATGACTTCGAATTGGAGTTCTTGGAGGAGAAGGACAATGCATCGCAGAACGAATCTTCCCAGGACGTCACCACGGAACAACAACATAATGCCAGTGAGGACAAGAAGCGCAAACGTCCCCTGGAGCCCTCTGCGGAAGATTCCACGAATCGGCCTCCCCCTCACCTTCGCCGCACTCCTGCCAGTGTCATGTCTAAGAAGCCTGCTACCTTGGCTGAGATCCGTGAGACGCTCTCGTTCTTAACGGAGACCCCAGAATATGATTCTTTTCATGAGGATGCGTCCATGGATGAAGATGAGCATGCCGTTGAAGAAGAGGATGGGGAAGCAGAAACTTCTGGTGCTGATGAGGCAGTCCACTCCGATGAAGCAAGCTCGCAGCCAAAAGAAGACTTTGCTAAACCCAGTCACCCCCGTCGCACACGTGGTAATGTCGTCGACCGTCTGGCTCTGCTTCGCAAGGCATCCTCAAACTCTGCCAGCGGATCAACGGCTGGCTCCGGTAATACTAAGCTCGCGTTCCAGACCGGAAACAAAAATGATGGTCCCATCGGTTTCCGACCTCCTCAACTTCTTCGCCGTGTTACTACCGGCTCATCTTCATCCTCCAGTACATCGTCTACTTCTAACCACGTTTCCAAACCCGCTGCATCTGGTCCCAAAAAAGGAGGTGCTGTCAACTCCTACACTGCTGCGCGTGAGAAAGAGCGCGAGAGACAACTTCGCACAAAGCAACGCAATGGCAGCTCAAATATTACGAGGTTGTTGAACAAGCATGCTGGTGGTGGATTGGGTGCTTTGGCCGGAAAGGGCCAGTGGGATTAATTGGTGTCCTGGCACTTTGATAATGTCTTAATGGACCGTTTATGCATAGCTGTACATTGTTACTATTTTCATTTATCTACCTGAAGACCTTCAAATGGCTTTCGGCGTTTGCTTACAGCGGTTGGTTATGGTGTATCATTTGGATTAGCAATTTGAAAGCTTATTTAGCAATACACCGACTATTCGGACTAAAATCTGACAAACAGCTGCTATCAGCTCGCAATGATCACTTTCTCCACTGTTAAATGAAATAAAAATCGCGCAAATCATCACTGTACCCTCGTTTGGACATTGGGGGCCGAAATCGACCCCGCAAGTCCAGCCTTGCTGTCTCAGCCATGACTTCAGCCTTATTGGTACCAGCACGCGGTGATTTAAGTACCTATACTGTAGCGCCTGACTCGCATGCTCACGAAATACGTTCGAGCGGAAGCTTGATTAAGCCAGACGAAAACTCCAATTTCAAAGCCCGAGCAGAGCTCAATCAGCCCAAAATGCCTTCAATGACCAAAATATGGCTCTGCACCCTCAAAGACCCCAATTCTGTCTCGACTCCAGAGTTCCAACAACTTATCACTGAGCTCCTGGATTTCTGCGGTTCTTACACAAACCCAACCAAAGATTCGAATGTGCCGCCTATGCATGCACTCTACCAAGATACCCAAGATCCCGCGAAGCTCTTTATGATCACGGGATATCCGTCACAGGAAATGAACACAGAGGCTGATGATATCTATGCCCAACGGTATTTGCCCCGAATGTTCAGCTTTGTGCAGCATAAGGTGCTATGGCAGCTTGATATTGATGTGCGAACACTGCCATTGCGCCGCGAGGTTGCTGTTGTTGCGGGTAAGAAGCCTGAGGAGTGGAAGCATGAGAGTGCGATTGGCGCATGGGATTATTGGCCTGAGACAAGGGGGATAAATATTGAGGCGGGGGATAAACTTTGGGTACAGGTTCAGGAGTGGGATGGGGCATCTGAGCTATCGTTGAGTCCTGTTGACGGGGAGGTGCTTCTTGGGAAGAAGATCGGAAGCTCGTGATGTACTATACATCCATGGTTGTAATGGTAGATCATAAGGCATACAATTCCCTTTAAATGACTAATATAAGAGCCATACAACGATGCTCACTGCTATGCTTCCAATAGATATGTCATGTGCATGCGCTCCTGCTCAGAAATTTGAAGCAGGATTACTCCCACCTGGTGTTTTCAATCGGGGGAAAACTTTGTCTCTTTAGGCCCTACAACTATTATAGATTGTGTAGATCTTTCTATATAAATACATTGTCATGTGCTTACAGACTTTCCATCTCATAATCCTTGTGATTCCATTCGTAGCTCATGAAATAGATCCATCAAGGAAGTCAAGCTTTGAGCAGGCTGATCCTGTTTATGCCCCCGAACCAGATAGCTCTGCCAACCCGCATCCCGAGAAGCAACATAATCCTTTGCATAATCATCGCCCACATGTACACGGATCCAGTCTTCTTTGAGTTCATCGCCACTGGCCTGTTGCACTAACAGCCTGGCTTGTTGTTCCGCGACTTGGAAAATCAACGAATTGGGCTTCTCCTCACCAGCCTCGTAGCTCGTAATGACCATATCCAAATCATTTTCCAATAGTAAGTTCCCAATCTGGTCAACATCCCCACTATTGACCTCTCCACGCTTGCCTAATTCAGAAGCTGTACGACGCTGTTCAAATCCAGGTAAAGCCATACTCGATATATCCTGATCAGCACGAAGATCACCCACGTTTAACCCAAGCGCCTTAAGAACAGCCGGCACTCGATCATCCGAATTGGATATCACGCCGACAATGACACGATGAAAGCCACCAGCACGGGTCGCTTTCAGTTCGCGCATGCGCTTAAAGAAGGGCATGACATCTGGATAAAGCGCATACCCCTCCGCGCCAGCAAAACGATCAAGGAGCGTCTCCATCATTTTGGAAGGGAGTTCGATTTCTTTAGAGGAAGCGTTTTCATTTTCCTGGGCTAGTATGCGCGTGAAACAGCCCCGAATCACTTCCTCCCACCATTGTTTTGGTCCGCCGTACTGGCCACGAAGGACATCGGCGCGACCGTAGTTCGGGTATCGAGCCATTTGAGAGCGAAACACATCTTTGAAAGCTGCTTTGATTTCATCCGCGGTGATTGCTGTGCGTGAGAAGCCGAATTCGTGGGCTGCTGCGGCGTATTGCTCTGGGACTGGATTGCGGGGGTGGAAGAGGGTATCGAAGGCGTCAAAGGTTAGGAGGAGAGTTCGGGGGGTTGAAGTGGTTGTGGTCACTATGGAGCGAGCATTATTGAAGAGTGGGCGCAGGGGCATCCTGGTTCTTTGGGGTTATAGACTCGGTTGTGATGTTTAGGTTAGGGAGATGCAATGACGTGCGGGTGCGGAATTTGCCGTATCTAGCCGCTGTGGATATGCTCCATACACATGTACAGTAGCGCTTTTGTAGTATCTTAAACACAAACCAACACAGTCATATATTCAATGAATCAATCTCAAGCTCAAACATAAAGTATATACCAACAAAGTGTATTCGAAACTTCAGACCGACCCGCTTTAGTCAGATCTGATTACACAATATCTTGACCGAAAAGCCTCCTTGCTCAGAGTACTTATTCGGAAACATGCTCAAAGCATTGGCTGTTATGGATACCCCACAGTAAATTCAGGTCACAGACTGCCGTCGTCTTGCATTCTCAAGAATTCCAAAGGAGCCACGGAACATTGAATCTATCCAAGCTGGCTTTGGGACTCCACACGGCCCGCCTTGCAAATCCCACTCGAAATGAGAAATATCACCCGTCCTATCCCTAAAAAAGGCAATCAAGAGACGAGGCAGCACCAAGAAGTTATCTTTGCCCTTTCTAGTAGCATCGCTCCTAGTATCTGGCATGAATTTCCAGGTAACAAAATGGAAATGCCTAAGTCGTACAGTTTGCTCGGGGCGGAAGTTGATTGACAAAGTGAACAGCTCAGGGTTCGGCTCAGATTTGACCTCATTGTCGGGCATCTTGGATATGTTCACCAGGGTTTCCCAGATTTTTCCAGAACTACTAGTAGCCTGTAGCGCATATTCCTCAAAATTGATGCGTGGCTGCATTTCAAACAGCTCCTAGCATAGGGATTGTGCGATCAGGTCCGTTGGATCGCCTTTGGCACCGTTGCAGTTGGCCATAACTATCATGGCACTCTTTGTCGCGGGGAACGTGTAAAAAGCGCTTAAGCAGCCTCCAAAGTTTCCCCAGTTTGCAATCGCCAGTCGTGGTGGCCCATTCTGATTAATGACTGGTGGCTCGGGAAGCAACGAGAAGTTGAGTCCAATCGAGGAAAGATGCCTTGACGGGAGGGTGCGACGGAACTAGCCATGCCCACAGGTGTTTTCGTGTCATTTCTCCTCATAGGCGAGGGGTTGTACTGCACATCTTGTCATCCAAATCTGTCGAAGAGGATTCATCCGGCTCCGAACACTCGTTGGGTCACTCGCCTCTGCTTCCATGATCGTGTTTGCCCAAATAAGCATGTCCTGCACTGGCTACTTACATACCTTGAGCTTGCCTGGTTTTCCCCGTCTTCCAAGCCGAATAACCTATTTAGGGTGGGTGAGCCATCCTCCAGGATCGAATATCCTCGTGCGTTGTTCAAATGTTGGTATCTCCCTCACACTCGTCACATCGAGTAAAGGTTCGATTCATTTTTAAAGGCAGGAATATCTCGTCTTGCATCACGAATCCAAATCACTCGTAGCATTTAGCAGCACTTGAGAGATTATGGTACCCAATGCATCCATTAGGAATTCAATATAGCGCCATTTCGTCCCGAATTCGTGCGCCATCGGGAAATTCGATGCCTTCTTCCCAGCCTCCCCGGGATATAAATACTCATCGAAGAATCCTACCGCTGCACATTTCATGGGAACGAGACCTGTTCTGTGGGCACAAAGATCAATTAATGTGGCTTGTTTCCAAAGTTAGGCATTTTTGCCTCTCGGAAGCTTTGGGAGATATCAATTATGCTCACAGAATGACAGTTTTCAAAGATATATACTAATGTTTGATTGCTTCTTAGACGCTGACTATCAAAGTCAGGGTGGGAAAAGTTAGGTACTTGGGTAGCCGATTTTTCTTTGTGTGCTATACTGAGGACGTAGTATTATCACTGGCAAGCATCTTGCCGCTTTTGCCCACTATACCAGAGAAGTGAAAGCATAATACTTGATTTAGATACTATTTAATGTTTCAAGAGAATCCTCAGTTTGTATAACAGGCATAAATTTATACCTTATTAACAGTATTTGGCGGGTTAATGCTCTCCAGGTAATTTTATCTTTCTCGGCCTCATAACGTAACTGCAAGGTGTAGTATACCTACGCTCAACCCGCTTCGAGTTTCAATGAGGCTAGGTGCGAAACAACACTTACTCCACATCGAAGATTTAAAGTCAAATGAACATTCAGAAGTGGCTTCTTTGAACTTCAAAATTCATGTTCATCCATGCCACCCGCCGTACCCGCAGAGTTGTGCGAGGAAAGGATCAAAGCCTCGTAAATAGTGTGGCGCTAAGATCGGCGATCTGCGTAATACGAGTAATGCCGCCAAATTGACTTGGGAATTGACAGTTGGCTGATTTCCCTTCCTGAATGAATGAGTTTTGTCATGAAACAAAAAATAGGGGAGTAGGGGCTTAGGTATAAGATGACTTTGAAGATGTGTGCCAGTATGCCAGTCAACCATGCATAGCGCAGGTTTAGTCGTATCGTCGGGATAGAGCAACCAATGAAACGCATGATTTTGATCTAAACCGTCACGGTGCCCCCCCCTAAAGACATGATTGTCATGATCGACATGTTTCAACCTCCTTATTCCTCGTTCCTACCCCGTACTCCTGACTTCAAAGTTTGTATGGAAGCGGTATATAATCATCGATATATGCCTTTAAAGGTTCCGTATTCCTTGCTACCCAAATCAAACATTTGACGACGTCGCAGGTGGATTTAATTACGGGTCATTATCTTTTGGGATCATACCTCAATTTCAAAACCCTCGAACAACTTGAACCTTGGAACCCCACAAAGCCTTTTTCTCTTCGGCAAGGCTTTTCCTTCCAATTCATGGGCCAGTTTGGTTTTTCTTTCAAGTCTGTCCTGAGAAAGCAATTTCAATAAAAGTCATGATTCAGCCTGCCAGGATCCTAGCCTTACCAGAAGAAATCCTGGGCGATATCCTATACTCTGCGGTGAACGACCGGAAACTTTGCTTACGGAACAAGCCCTTGAGTGATTGCACAATTCAAGCCTTGACTCGCACATGCCGCCGGCTCTATGGTGTTTCCATTCCCCTGATGTATCGCAATATCCAACTGGTCTTCCCTCGGCGTATTCTCAAGCCCGCATGCTCGACCGGTAGATTGCTTCGTACTCTTGAGGCCGATCCTTCGTTGGCGGTGTTCTGTCATGAGCTTCATCTTTATGTGTCTGATATTTGCCCTGCTCGCTGCGAGAGGGATCTTAAATGTCTTGAGTCGCTTCTACCTTGGTTTAAAAATGTCAAGGCTTTGCGTTTTGAAGCCAGTTTTGACGGAAACTCTAGGGGCGAAAGCTGGAAATTCATTCGACATTGCGCCGATTACATGCCACGTTTGAAAAGTCTCTTCCTTAAAGGGAGGAATTGGGCCGCGCCATCAATTCCCGATGTGCTACAGCAATTACAAATACCTTCACTCCAGGAACTTACGATTAACGGGATATCTACATCAAATTTGACAGATGAAATGGTCAAGGTTAGTTTTCTACTCTGATACGCTCCCGCATAAGCATTTATTAAAGAGCCGACAGGGTATCAAGCCATCGAATATAACAAAGCTCCACTTGACTCTCGTTGAAGCCCAAGCTGAAACAATATCTGCCTTTCTCAACTGGTCGGGCGCTTTGTCTCAGTTTAGCATAGAGGTCTTCTCCACCGACCTTAAGCATACTGATCAACATCGAGGCTACTTTGGCCTGCCGATGCTTCAAAGTTTACTTCTCAGACATAAGAATAGCCTAACACATCTGAGACTTCCGTTATTACCCGAAGAAGCAAAGGGAAATGTTGTCGAATTTTCAAAATTTTTCTTTCTGGAGGAACTGGCCTTTCCGCGAGCACTGTTGAATGATTTTGATGATACTCCTGAGAGTTCATCATATCTTTTGGCGCCAAACATCAAACGATTCGTGCTAATTGTTGAGACAAGTTCTCTAAAAGAATGGTCCAATGAAGAATCTCAGGGTTCTAGATGGGTTTTTAATTTGGGCCGAGCAGCACTGAACAGACGTTCGACACTAAAGGAGATTAATATTGAAATCATGGACTGGGTTTCAGAACCTGAGGAACGACTGAAGCCTGTTAAGAATGTACTTCAGAGTCTGGATCGCCACTTTCGACCCCAAGGTATAGTTATCACTCATAAAATACCCGTATCTTGAAATTCGTGATCTGGAAAATTTCAGCACTTGAAGTACTTACTTTGAAGGGAGTAGGTATTCACATATGTATGTAGCCAAAACATTGGAAAATCCATAGAAAAGGGCACCGGGGGGCGTCGGGAAAGAAAAAAAGAACAAAAGTTCGCAATGACTTCAACTTTCAACCCTTTCAACCGTGACTCTGCACATGATGTGGAGCGTTGGTAATTTGTTTTTCTTTTCTTTTTCTTGTCCCGAGATCAATCCGGGGCCAGGTGTGGAAATAATGTGACAACAACAAATCGCCAAATATACCCAAGCTGAGGGAGGAAAACATCGTCCACGGCCCAGATCTTCATAGCCACTAACTTCCAACTTTATCATCGAAGACAGCAGCAGCTCATATTTGGCGATTAAGTTTGAAAAATGGCTTGATTCAGTACAAATATGTTGTTCTCCTTAGCAGTACTCAAGCATGCATACCCAAGTATTGTTCATCTGCGAAAATCCTGGTGGGGCCGATAAGATAAATCCACACGTGACATGAAAGGCAACAAGGCCACAACAAGCTGGGGTCTGGACTGCCAAGCGCAAACTGCCACCGCCTTCCTGAGAAATTTTTTTTTTTTGGGACTTGATAGCATCGCCGAAAATTCGGAGTCGAATCTACAAACCGCAAAAATGCCTTCCTCTACTGCCCTCACATCGAAGGTGACTTCCGGGTCACCTTATCAACTGGATAAGCCACAGGTCCGTCTCAGTTTTGGAAGTCAAATTGCGCATAAAATTAACTGTAAATTAGGTCACTAAAGCTTCTTCCGCCCTGCTGCGCCATATCAAGTCGAACCAGGAAGAGAAGGAGAAATCCGCTACCAAGAAGACTCTGATTGGCGACAATGATTCCGATGATGAGGAAACCCCCCTCAACAACGAAGCTGTCTGGCTGATTCTCACCACCAAAAAGCATGTGGTTGACAAGAACCGCCTGAAGCCTGGAAAGATCAGCCTCCCTCACTCTCTCAACTCGTCGCCTTCGCTCAGTGTTTGCTTAATCACTGCCGATCCCCAGCGTGGCGTTAAGGACATTGTTGCCGATCCATCATTCCCTCAAGAACTCTCCTCTCGCATTGAGAAGGTCATTGGCTTTAGCAAGCTAAAGGCCCGGTACCAGAGTTTCGAGAGCCGCCGCCAACTGCTCTCCGAGCACGATGTTTTCCTTGCCGATGACCGCATCATCACTCGCCTTGTGCCCACCCTTGGAAAGGTTTTCTACAAGTCCAGCAAGCGCCCCATTCCCATTCGCATTGCGCAGATCGAGAAGGTCGATGGAAAGCGTGTTAAGAAGGACCCTAAGCAGAAGCCCTCCAAGGAGGAAAAGAGCGCATCATTTGCTGCTCCTCTCATTGTCGCAAAGGAGATCGAGCGCACTCTGACCTGCGCTTCCGTGCAGCTTGCCCCCTCTACCACTGCTGCCATCCGCGTTGGCTCCTCCAACTTCACCGCCGAACAATTGTCTGAAAATATCGCCGCTGTTGTCAACGGCATGACAGAGAAGTTCGTCTCCAAGGGCTGGAGGAATATCAAGGCTCTCCACGTCAAGGGTGCTAACACCATGGCACTGCCTATCTGGCTGGCCAACGAGTTGTGGGTTGAGGATGCGGATGTTGTAGAAGAGACCCCTGCTATCGAGGTTGGCAGCAAGAAGCGCAAGTCTACTGGCGACCAGAAGGCTGTCGAGGAGAAGAAGTCCAAGAAGTCCAAGTCTGCTGAGGACGAGGAAGAGGCTTCTTCTGGAGCTGCACGCAAGCAGAAGCTGCTGCAGCTCAAGGAGAAGGCTCTCAAGGATGGCGAGGCTGCTTCCGCCCCCAAGCCGGCTAAGAAGAACAAGAAGTCTTCTTCATGATAGTATTTATTTTCATTCTGCCTAGATAATTTCTGCATGTAAAGGTATTCTCGGCGTACAAAATATCACGTGTTTCCTTCTTTTTTCTCCAGCTCCAATTTTCCACGCCTCTTTTTTTTGCCCGTCCAAAATAAAGTAAAAGCCAAATTTAAATATAGGCTAGTCAAGTATGAAAATCCCCAGTCTTCTGTAAATAAAATCAAACCGGTCACGTCATTGCCTCGTGCTCTCACTAGGCTTTAAGGTCAGGCTATATGTTCCCTGCATTAACCGAGCCCGACCTCGGGCGGGCAGGTCTTGGCGTCCGATGATAACCACTTTGCTCATATCACCGTAGATCGCCGAGATCTCAAACTTGACCCTCCTAGCCCTCACTGGAGAACATCCATCTTCACCCAAACTACCAATAGCCATGATCCCAATCGCCCGCCACTCCGTTCTGCGGGCTGCCCGCTCCCAGATCTATCCCACGCGTTCGCTGAGCCAGACCTCGGCGCTGGCCCGCCTTCTGTCGACCCTCGCCGTCCTCGAGCAGCGCGATGGAAAGCTGCAGAGCTCCTCCCTTTCCGCAATTGCTGCTGCGCAGAAGCTCGGAGGTCCAGTGACAGCCTTCCTGGCCGGTTCCGGTGTCAAGGGTACCTCCGCCGCTGAAGCAGCTAAGATTAAGGGTCTCGACAAGGTTGTCGCTGTGGAGAGTGACGCTTATGAGAAGGTGAATACTCAGTATTTGGAAATGATATACAGCTGGATTGGTCTCTGACAACTCTTTCTCCTGCTTCCTCTAGGGTCTTCCCGAGAACTATGCTCCTCTCCTGGTCGAGAACATCAAAAAGGGTGAATATACTCACATCGTTGCTGGACACTCGGCCTTCGGCAAGAACGTGCTACCCCGCGTGGCTGCCCTCTTGGACGTTCAGCAAATCTCCGATATCACTGGAATCGAGGGTGAAGATAGTATGTGTCATTATGAAATCGCGGATTGACATGTGACGGCCCGGAAAAGCTAACAATGAATTCAGCCTTTGTTCGTCCTATCTACGCCGGTAACGCTATTCTCACCGTGCAGTCCAGCGATAGCACTAAGGTCATCACCGTGCGAGGAACCGCTTTCCAGGACATTGAGACTGAGGGTGGCTCCGCTGAGATCGTGGATGGTGTTGACTCTAACGCCCCCGCTCTGACTGAGTGGGTTTCCGAGGAACTGGCCAAGTCTGAGCGCCCCGACCTTGCCACTGCATCCCGCGTCGTGTCGGGTGGTCGTGGTCTGAAGTCCAAGGAGGAGTTTGACCGTGTCATGCTCCCTCTGGCCGACTCCCTTGGTGCCGCTATTGGTGCGTCTCGCGCTGCCGTTGACAGCGGTTTTGCCGACAACAGTCTGCAGGTTGGTCAAACTGGTAAGAACGTTGCTCCCCAGCTCTACCTCTGCGCCGGTATTTCTGGTGCTATCCAGCATCTGGCTGGTATGAAGGACAGCAAGGTCATTGCTGCTATCAACAAGGACCCCGAGGCTCCTATCTTCCAGGTTGCTGATGTGGGTCTGGTTGGTGATTTGTTTGAGAAGGTGCCTGAGTTGACCGAGAAGGTCAAGAGCGCTTAAATTGTTCAATTTTGGAGAGGTCGCGACATTTTTCATTTATTTTCCTCTTGCGACCATTGAGCAGGTCGTGAGATTTTGTTTGTATGTTCTATAAGCCGTCGAGTATACCATTGATTAGAGGAGCCGTGCTCTGCAAAATAACATTTTTGACATCAATTATATTTACTGGATCAGAGCGTAAACATATTTGAATGATGTCAATTCTTAAAAATTCTATCTCTCCTCCATAAGCCTAGTGCTTGTCTATGAGGTATTCAATTTCTCGTCCTAAAAGAAAATCAATTTTATAGTGGCACTTGATTACTAAAATGGGTTTAGCGTGACCAGCGCGCGTCGGCGCGTCTCACTATCAGAGGGGAACAATCACCAATTGATCACGACTCTATCCACGATTGAAATGACCTCGAGACGCTTGGATGATCCCCTCTTCGCCTAACATCTTGCCATCCTTCGACCCTGCTCTCGAACTCCATTCCGAAGACCCAGATAATACTATCCACCCTCCCCCCGAGTCGTTTTCGGACGATCTAGAGGCAATTCACCTCCATCGCCAGGAACAGACTCGCAATAAAGTCGTGATCCAGCACCGCGCTTGGAACTTATCGGATGTATTCCGCAGTGAAGACGACATAAGATTTGGTTTGTAAATATGGGCATTTAATACAGGAACATAGGCACTGATCTTGCGTTGTTCTAGATACTCCGACCAAAACCTCGATCCCAAACTCCGGGGCGAATACTTTAACCCCGGGACGCTATCTACCATTTCTTTCTTCTTCCCCGCCGGTTTCCAAAATGCCTTTCATTTCATCTCCTGGCGCCGCGGCTGGCGATTCACAAAAGAGAAAGGCCGCTGAGGTCGAAAGTTCCCCGGCTGGCGAGCCTAAGCGACAAAGGATTCTGGGAGGATTCGTCGACGAGGATGACGAGGACGAAGAAAATGACGAAATGGCTGCGCTTAGGGACGAGGAATTGAAAAGTCAATTTCAGTTACAAGAGAACGCCGAGCCGGCGCTGAATCCTATCCCTTTGTTGCCAGAGGAGCCACCAAGCTCTGCGAGTATACCAAAGTTGACTGAAATTACGCCTACGACTTCAAATATCCAATCGACTCTGGCTTCTCGGCCTGCCCCGAAAAGATTCGAAATCAAAACATGCAATGGAAAGACATTCAGTATTCCTACGAAGAGCGCTCAGGCTCCCATTTCTTACGAACAAATGATTGCAAGTCGATCTGAGGCAGACCCCGGAAAAGCGAAGAAAAGCTACTACGGAATTGAAATCCATGAATTGATGGATGAGGCCGCAAAGGATACAGAAACATCGAAGACATCTCCACCGCCTCCAGTCCAAAAGTCCGTCGAACAGGATGAACGCGAAACGAAACAGAAGCGAATTGATTCAATGATGTGGACTGAGAAGTACCGTGCTCGCAAGTTTACAGATCTCATTGGAGATGAGCGTACTCACCGTGCAGTACTTCGATGGTTGAAAGGGTGGGAGCCGATTGTTTTCCCCGGTATAGCTCGCTCTCGACCTAAGAAAGGGAACCAAGATGGCGACGAGGAACGTGCACATCGAAAGGTCCTTCTATTGAGCGGACCACCTGGACTGGGCAAGACTACATTGGCCCATGTATGCGCTAAACAGGCTGGTTATGAAGTACTCGAGATCAATGCAAGTGATGATCGAAGCAGGGATGTAGTGAAAGGGCGGATTCGAGATGCACTAGGAACAGAGAATGTCAAGGGCTCGAACGTGGAAATTGGCGAGAAGAAAGTCCGCCGTGCTGCTAAGCCTGTTTGCGTTGTCGTAGACGAAGTTGACGGTGTTGTTGGTGGATCTGGTAGCGGTGGTGAGGGTGGTTTCATGAAGGCCCTGATTGATCTGGTATTACTTGACCAACGAAATACGAATCGGCCTGCTGAGGGTGGTCAAGGAAAGAAGCGCAAGGGTGATAACTTTCGTTTTCTTCGTCCTCTGATCCTTGTTTGCAACGATCTCTATCACCCCAGTCTTCGACCACTACGAGCCTCGTCCATTGCGGAAATGATAAATGTTCGCCAAGCTCCGCTGGAGAATGTTGTCCAGCGTATCAAGAATATTTTTATTCGAGAGGGTATCCCTTGCGATTCAGATGCAGCCCGGAGGCTTTGCGAGGCAGCGTGGGGTTTAGCAGCCAGAAGACAGCGCAACTCCAAGAATACAGGATCTGCAGAGGGTGATATTCGCAGTGTCCTCGTTGCGGCTGAATGGGTAGCGCACAAGCTTCGCAATGAACGCTCAGATTCTTTGCGACTAACTCGAAACTGGCTTGAACAGCGAGTTTTGAGTGCATCAACAGAAGGAAGTTCATTTTCTAAAGAGATGAGTCGTGGAGGTGTTCGTGAGATCATCAGTCGTGTGTTCACTGAGGCTGCTGGTTTCTCCGATGCTCCAATTGGCAGAGACTCGTTCCAAGGCCAATTTGACGATGCTACCAGTCGTGTCCCTGTTGGGGTGGCTGATTTACGAAAAAGACATGGTATTAATCGCTTGCGAGAAATGATTGATGCCAGCGGTGAACATGACAAATGCATCAACGAATGTTTTGCCTCGTATCCCATTCAACAATACCAGGACGACACCTTCCTGTCCAAGCCAAATGCCGCGTACGACTGGCTCCACTTCCATGATTTGATATCCTCCAAGGTACACTCATCTCAAGAATGGGAGCTATACTCTTACATGAGTCAGTCCGTACTGGGATTTCACCACCTATTCGCAACAGCTAGTGGTAAAGTCGAAGCCGCCGATAAAGATAAGGATAACGATGATGAAGATATGGAAGAGGAGCATCCATTCTCAGGCCCCAGGGCAGATTTTGCAGCCTTCGAAGCACAAAAGCAGAACCGAGCTACACTCACGGCATTCCACTCTTCCTTCCCAGCACCAATAATGCGCATGTTCCGATCAACAGAAAATGTGGTTATTGAGCTAGTCCCACATCTGGTTCGCATGCTATCACCCGACGTCAAACCCGTGATTGTTCGAAGTGGCGGTGATTCAAGGAGTACGGCCAGTGTTCGCAAGGAATCAGAGCGTGCCCTCGTCCAGGCTGCCGTGCGAGTCATGACCGGAGTAGGAGTGACCTTCGAAAAAGTCCGTGTGGAGCATGAAGGAGGAAGCCATGGTGGATGGGCTTACAGAATGGAACCGTAAGTCAGACCCATAAACCGCGTTTGTTATACCGATGGAAATGATACTGACAACTCCCAAAGGCCCATTGACTCGCTTGTGGCATTTTCAAAAATCAAAGGAAGCTCCATGACATCCAGCAGCGGCAATGCACCAGTCCGTTATGCCGTACGCCAGGTTTTGGATCAAGAATACCGTAAAGAGACCACACGAAAGCAGTCTGATCCATTGACTGGTGCATCGGCTGGTGTTAAAGCGGCACAAGGTAAATTTCCTAATGGGCAGAGTGAAGTTGCCCAGAAAATCAAGGAGGCGCTTGTCAAACGTGACTTCTTTGGAAGAGTTGTCCAGGATCCCGTCCCGAATCCCGAGGACTTGGAAGCTCAAAATCAAATGGATGAAGGTTCCAAAGCCGGGAGGAAAGTTTGGGTTACCTACCATGAAGGTTTCTCAAATGCCGTGCGAAAGCCAATCTCAATGGGCGAACTATTGACTGGATTGTGAGCTGAGTAGGGTTAAATTATGGTATACCGGGAGATTCATAGGTGTTTCACGGCGTACGGCTGGGCATGTGCAATTTTTAAGGGTCTTCTATTATTATGATCATTATTATCTTTTGTTGTTAATATCATACTTGACATACTCTACGATGAAGATAAAGAATCCAAATGTTTTTTTTATTTTCAAAGATAAAACTTGAAACTTTATGGCCTTAATTGATGGATAATAAAAGACAACCCCATTCATTACTACTATAGTAACAGCTGCTCAAGTGGGCACTGGCAGGTATGCAAACTCAGTCGCAGTCCCAACCCTTCAAATGTTCAAGTCTAACCTGAGTAACATAAAATCAAAAAACATTATGTGAATAAACTATTACCTCCACAAATTTTGCCCGTATAATTTTTGGTAGAATATTAAGAAACCGATGATAACTCATCTGGGTTCAAGTCGTTTCGTCGTCAAAGTAAAGCAGATGATCTCAAACATCTTAAATGGCGTGGTATCAAGCGCAGTAGCAGTCGTAGTATGTCGGCAGAAAAAAAAAATGGCGCAGATAAAAAACCGAAGGTAACCTCAGAATCAAACAAGAAGAAGAGACGAGCAGACGGAATAAAATCAGTCTACCTAGGTATAGGCCAGATTCTCGCGTCTACTTGGTAGTAGTCTAGCGAGTACTGAAGTATGTAGCAAGGGCCTCGTTGTGAGCGGCCTTTTCAGCAGCCTTCTTATCAGAGTTCTTGACGGGCTTGGTCTCGCATTGCAACGTCTCACTGGACTTGGAGCTCATAGAATACCACTTCTTCTTCTTGGCGTCCATTGTAGATCCTTTTAGGGTTGTTGCGGTGGAAACAGTGGAATGTGTGGAAGCGTTGTCGGACATTGTGTTGGTAGAGGCGGTTGAGCTCGAAGCGCCAGAATGATTATGGTATTTCTCTTTGACGTGGTTCTTCAGAGCGGTAACCCAAGGAGCAGGCTCGTCTTCGATACCAGCTGGGGTGTGGTAGACCTTAGGAAACAGGAGATTCATGATGATAGTGATGTGTGGTGGAGGTTGAAAGTATAGATGGCGGGTGACGGAATGAATTGAAAGGATCAATAGAAAGATTGAACTGTTTAATAATCAATCTGAATTGATGAGTGAATTTGTGTCTGATTCAAGAAAAATGAAACTTTCTATCGGGGGAAGACATTGCTCTTATATACCTAAGAGGTAGATAGTAGAGGTTGCTACTACATGCCTTGTCCGTGATCAACTCCGACCCAAGGAATTGAAAAAAAGAAAAAGAAATAAAATCCCCACTCAAATTAGTGAAAGACCAACTTTTCCAGCCCAAGGACCCACCCTCCAAGCCATCATTATGAGTCGAAGCTCGAATAAACTCTTGAGGCCTAGAAAAAAAGACGTCAGACAGAGGCTGTGGATCCGTCGGAGTAAACCTCGGACTTGGAAAAACCACCCAAAAACCACCCGAGTTTCACCTCTCGTACACAACAAACAATACCCAATCCTTCCAAGTGCCTTAGGGGGCTTGACGGGCGTCCAGTGAGAAAGTGATAAACATCTCGTCTGATAAATTTGCACTTTGTCGCCAGAAGAGAGGATCAAGTTCCACGCGTGCAAAGCCCACACTGCCTTACTGTTTCGAGAACCCGACTCTACGGGCTCCCGATTCGGTAAGTGAGGGTGCGCGCTAAACTCTTCCTGACCGACTCCCTGCTACAGTAAATTCTAGATTTCCTCGACGATTCCCTTGATCATCCATGCGAAACGAAAGGGCGCGGTCGATCCTCCGGCTTGGTTCGCGTGGCGCTCATAGTCAATCACTTTGACTCATGCCTTAGGCTGATCATCCACTTCTCATAGGCTGAATGTCTGCTTGCGTATACTCAATGCTTGCTATTCGATAATTCTATAGCAAAAATGCAGGGACCCATTGTCATCATTAGCTGCCTTTGTAGAACCTGACGCCTGCTTGGTAACAATCGAATGGCCTAGACAGGATTATACTTCGAGATGCGATCATGATGAATGAGAAATCTCATGATACTTTTGACAGGTACATAGACTGAACTGGCATAGCCATGGGAGTAATCAATTGATGAATGGCTAGTCGGCTCCACGCGGTACAGGTGAGCTTCGACAATGGGAATCGAGATCAACTGTGAGTCTGTGACTAAGGATGTCTCCACTTCCCGCAGCTAGAGGGGGAAGCGCTGCCTCCACATCAGAATCTGTCGTACTACAGACGTGGGAAAAGGGTCTAGAAATGCGGCGAGATTTGGACAGCGGCTATCAGCGGCCATCCCGATGCTACGATCGTAAGTAAGTGTTACGACATGCTCTCTGACCAGACAAAATTTACATAGACCAGAAGCTATGGGATAGTTTCTCTTGTTCTATAATGACGTTTGATTTCAGATATACGAGACCCCAATTTAGGCAAGGTTCAACACGTTTACGAAGTGGCTCAGGCTTACGGATGACTCAATCAAGTGCGGGGCTGCTCGTACCTATGGAAGTCAATGCTCCTCCCGATTTCAAACCGACATGTTGTAGAATATGGTACCAGGAAGAATCTGACATAGGGCTAAATGCTCAATGCTAAATCCTTCAAGTTCCTGGAGCTTAATAGTGGCGTGATAGAAAAAACGTGTTCCGGCTGTGATCAAGTCCGAGACTTAGTCCGATGGTTGGGTTTTATTCCGAAGCGAACTCCGACGGCTACGAGTGGGTTCATCTTGATGCGACCTGTTTGAGGCAAAGGAAAACTCTGCGTGGAGTAGCATGAGAAAGGTATTCTAGTTGAGTATTTTAATTGAATAAGGAATTGGTGGAATGGCAAATAGACTAAGATGGAAGAGACTGGCAATGGTGGGTAGCCCGTCCACATACAAATTGGGGACTTGGTACTTTCTGGGGCCCCATGGCCCGGGGATGATTGGATTGTTTATTGTTGACTCAGAACCAATCGGATAAATGCTTATTTGCCTATTTCGACAGAGAGGCTCTGTCCAACGTCTATTACTATGCCAAGGCCTTGTCTTAATAGGATTAAAACACATGTGCACGCCCTGTGAGGCTTGGAAACCATATTTAACTGGCACTGCCCCCACAAACAAAGCTAGCAACCCATATTGAGGCAGAGTGGAGGGCGTCGCTACCAAGCATATAGGATGTGTCATTTCTCCAGAGCTTGGAAGATAGCGACTCTATGATTCAATGTTCAATCCGAATGTAGTGTGTGCATCTAGATTCCACCCAAGCCCCCACCGTCGTTTGTCTGTGAATAGAATGTTCAATGTTTCATATTTGCTGGTAAAACTTACTTAGATGCTGTTCAAAGTGCTCGAAACCAGATTTCAACGTTGTGATCTTATACTAATTTTAACCTGCTCAAAGGAATTTTCGAACTAAATTAGGAAGCAAATATAGCCATGTTTGACGCCAGTATCAATATATTGCTTAAAAGTGTGTTAGATGTGAATATTAATGCGAAGAATGAACTACAGAAAACATGTATCGAATATAGCAATGTTGAACATTTGAAGCTATTTACTGGTGTGACTCATCAGGAGGGTGGAACTTCCTTGATGAGCATAGAAGGAAGAAGAAATATGCGCTGTCATACAAATCCTCGTGTTTTGCTTCGAGGGGCGTTGATAACAGTGCTCGCTCGCTAAATATTGCACTTAAGCCCTGAGTTGGTAATATCGGTTGTGTCGACCTTCAAGTTGCTACGTAGTGGTTTTGCAAAGGCCCTTTCTGTTCAGGGGTTCGGTCGTATTCAGAACCTTGGAAGCCCAGCCTGAAGTAAAGTTTTGAATACTGGGGTGCATTCGAATAAAATTATCGACAGCTTCATTGAATTCTGCAAGGGGGGGCGCGCAATCCTTGAACGAGACTCTGAGAAAGTACTTGCTGGATACACGTTGTATTTATTCCTTAGTCTCCCTATTCGATATTTGGAGTTTCGGGGCTTGTTTCGGCCTTAAATTCATCGAAAGTTAATGTGCCCCTCTCATTTTCTCAGGTTGAATAATCAAGATCTAAAAGCCGAAGAAAACGTCATTTCTAACACATTGCCGCCGATCATTGGTCAACATGGCCAACTACATACTCTAGATGTCTGCACTAACGGTCCGTGTGTTGGAGCACAAACCTTGGAGCAACTGTACTGTATGAAGAGCTGACCATGCAGGGTCCTCATCAGACCAATGTCGGAACAAGACCGCGCAAAGTGGGAGCTCGGGATCCACAGATCCCCAGCGAAATGCTCACAAAGCATTGTTAACATTTGTCAGCGCCCCCGATGCCGATGCCGATATCTTGAATAACCTTGCAATTATGAAGAAACGTGGGGCAGCACTCTGCAGAACTCGGCTCTGCACGACTATGTGCTTCTGAAATGATTGATGTTAAATAGTGCTTAACCCCCGGAATTAGGCCCATTCCTCATCAATTGCCTTTATTGCATCAAATCTCAATCACTTAAAACCGACAACTCATTACAATGTCTTTGAAGCCAATTAAGCTCTATGGCCATGCTGGCGGCCCCAACCCCTGGAAGGTTATCATGGTCTTCGAGGAGCTTGGAATACCCTACACCAATCAATTTGTGGATTTCACAGAGCTGAAGGCGGAGCCCTTCATCTCGGTCAACCCCAACGGCCGCGTTCCGGCCATTGAAGACCCTAACACTGGCATCACTCTCTGGGAGTCTGGTGCTATCCTCGAATACCTGGTCGAAACATACGACAAGGACCACAAGATTAGCTTCGCTGCTGGCTCAAAAGACTACTTCCTCGCCAAGCAATGGCTTCACTTCCAAATGTCCGGCCAAGGACCCTACTTTGGCCAAGCCGTTTGGTTCCACCGCTACCATCCTGAAAAGATTGAAAGCGCTCAGCAGCGCTACGTGAATGAGATCCGTCGCGTTTCGGGTGTGCTCGACGGCGAATTAGCTGGCAAAGAGTACCTTGTCGGCGGCAAGTTCAGTTATGTCGATCTTGCTTTCATTCCATGGTATAAGATTGCTGTCATGTTCGACATTGATCTTGAGAAGAACTTCCCCAATGTCGATGCCTGGATCAAGCGCCAGGAGGCTCACGCGTCCGTTGCAAAGGCTCTCAAGGACCGCGCTGAGGCTATGGCAGGACATTCTTAAACACCCCAAAGATGGAGATCGGAGATTTGGGAAATCACGACAAAATAAAATGATGTATTGAAGAAACAATTCAAACTAAATACAAACGAACAACGAAAACCCAATAGCATTACTCCGTAGAATTCAGTAGAAATATCATGAAGTTAATGTAAAAGGGGAGCAGCATAAGAGTACTGCAAGTAAAGCGCTCCTGCTGATTATGGCCCAAAGGACGCTAGTCCCGAAACAGACTAGGCGGTCAGCTCTGGTCTTGGCGATAGTCCGCGAGTTTTCCGTGTCGCGACATCCACCTCGCACCCCCATTGATCCAGCACCCGGCCCAATCATTCCCCTTCGCCTGATAGTTTCATCAGCTTGGGCCATCTCCATTAATCTCAATTACGTTCGCCCATATTTGCTTCTGCCAACGCGTCCTCCGACTGCGTTGCCCAAGACTGATTGCGCCTGACAGACAAGGAGTCGATCTTCTGTCACCCGCGACAGCTACTTTCTTTGCTATCACCCATCATGGACGAGACTCCGGTCAATCCTGCTGCGGCCTCTGAGAATGCCCAGTCTCTAGCTGGCTCAGATGCTGCCGCCGACCTGTCTCACGTCGCCAGTGGCTCTGGTAATGCGCGCCCTCCGCTCCCCCTCCCCAGCCTTCCCTCAAATGTGACAGTTACTTACTAGATAATAGAGGCGCAATCGCGCCAGGAGTCTCCTGAGAAAAAAGTCGAACCCGCTTCCGGATCCGACAACCCTTTGGATGCTCCAGCTTCTCCTAAATCCCAGAATGGCGGTGCCGAGCCGGAGGATGAGGAAATGGGTGGCACCGAAACCGACACCAAGCGCGATACAGAGGGCTTGGAGGATGCTGCAGGAGAGTCACAACCTCCTCCTGATGCTAGCGAAGGCCTCGAGGATGCCGTGGGTGAAGACCAGCCCGCGCCAACCAAATCGTCCTTAGAAGGCTCTGCTCGTGACCAACTTGTTGCTCAGACCCACGCCATCATTCTTCCCAGCTATGCTAGCTGGTTTGATATGAACTCTATCAACCCCATTGAGAAGAAAGCTCTTGCCGAATATTTCAATGGTCGTAACCGCAGCAAGACACCCGCCACATACAAGGACTACCGTGATTTCATGATTAACACTTACCGATTGAACCCTATTGAGTACCTGACTGTCACTGCTTGTCGCCGTAACCTTGCCGGTGATGTTTGCGCAATTATGCGTATCCACTCTTTCCTCGAACAGTGGGGCTTGATCAACTACCAGGTAGGTTTTTACAGAGATGCTTATCCTCTCGTCTGTATTCACTAATGATTTGAAAAGGTTGACCCCCAAACCCGACCATCCAACATTGGCCCTCCATTCACCGGCCATTTCCGCGTCATCGCGGACACTCCGCGAGGCCTTCAGCCCTTCCAGCCTGGCCCACACCCCTCCATTTCAGCTGGCAAGGCCCTCCCGGCGACCGATCGCGCTGCCTCCTCCACCCCAGCATCCAAGGGTGATCTTAGTCTCGATCTTCGCCGCAATGTCTACGACCAAAAGGGCAAGGATGTTACACCGGATAAGGAGAAGCAGACTAACGGCGATGCGCCGAATGGGATCGAGTCCCAAGAACCACGAAAGAAGTCCCACTGCTTCTCTTGTGGTATCGACTGCACAAAGCTTCGATTCCACTATGCGAAGGCTGCACCAACTTCAGCAAACGCCAATACCCCCGACACAAAATACGACTTATGCCCCAACTGTTTCCTTCAAGGCCGCATGCCTTCCAGCCACAGTGCTTCGGACTTTGTCAAACTTGAGGACAAGGCCCACTCACACATTCCAGATAAGGATGCGCCATGGTCAGACTCGGAGCTTCTGCTCCTCCTGGAGGCATTGGAGAGCTTTGATGATAACTGGGAGCAAATTGCCGGCCACGTTGGTACTCGAACAAGGGAGGAGTGCGTAATGAAATTCTTGCAACTGGAGATTGAGGACAAGTATCTTGAAGATTTGCCTGAGCTCCGCTCCGCTCCTGGCCGAGAGCCGATCAGCGCAACAGAGAACCCCGTTCTGTCTGTTGTTGCTTTCCTGGCCCAAATGGCCGAGCCTGCCGTGGCTGCTGCCGCTGCTGGTCGATCCGTCGAGGAGATTCGCAAGGAGCTGCGTAATCAAATGGAGAAGGGCGATGGTAAGAGCAAGGATGCTGTCAAGGCCGAGGATTCTATGGACGTGGATCCCCAGCAACAGGCCGAGAAGCCCAAGGAGTCTCTTGCCACCGTTACTCTGGGAGCCTCTGCTGCACGTGCTAGTGCACTTGCATCCCACGAGGAGCGCGAGATGACCCGTTTGGTGGGCGCTGCGGTCAACGTGACACTGCAGAAGTTTGAGATCAAGCTGTCACAATTCAACGAATTGGAAGAAATTATCGAGGCCGAGCGCCGAGAGTTGGAACAGGCACGCCAACAGCTGTTCCTGGACCGCATGGCTTTCAAGAAGCGTGTTAAGGAGGCCCAGGATGCTTTGCAAGCTGTCAGCCTGCAGGGACCCAATGAGCACACTAACACTATGCTCACAAGTGCTGCCACGGCCGGAATTGGCAACCAATATAGCTTCCAACCCGTTGGTGGGGATGCCCGAGCTGGTGCCCAACCACTGAGCGCGGAGTCTGGTGCTGATTACAAGACTCTCGACCTGTAACTTCTTTCTCAATGCATGTACGATATATCCCATGGACGTGCGGAGAAGGGAGAGCGTGGTGGCGGGTGAGGACCGTCGTGGCGTGGCCGTGTTTATGAGCATTTACTTTTTTTTTTTTACTTTGGTTAGGAAAAGGCGCAGTTTCTATTATCTGCTGGAGTTTGAGTTGATTCGCCCTCTGTCCAAGACCTGAATTATGAGATATAGGTGTTTTTCACGGGGATGGATACAGGGGGCCCAGGGGTCTTCCTCCTATTTTCTTGAATGTGTTTACTTTTTTTCTCCCTCTTAATCATATGCCGTGATAGAAGGTATCTCCTTGGGCTTTTCTTTAGTAGTGTAGTCTATTATCTATGAATGGTTGGTATCATATTAAATTCGTACATACATATCATTAAAGACTGGGTTGTTAAAAGCAAATCAAAGTGCTGTAAAGTAACCAAACGAACGATGATCAACTATCGCTTGTATCAACAACGATTGGAGAGGGACTAGGGTCTTTGTGCACATTGACGCGGGCATCACCATCGCTATTATCATTCGGAATCTCGTCATGAACCTCATCACGTTCGACCCTATCATCCTCATCCTCATCATCCAATACAATTGGATCCTGACCGGCATCGGCTTCTCCCATTTCATCATCCTCAACAGAGCTCCTTAGGTCTTCTACTACTGGAGAATCTCCAGCGGTGGCCATGGAGAGTTGTTCTCTATCTTTTCCGGCACTTCGCGCCCTTCTGTCCTCTCCACTTTGTCTCTGGATTCGCACTCGTTTTTGATTTCTCCGTGGCCGTTCAATACTCAACTCGGTCTCAACGTCATCCGAAGGCCTGAGTCTTTTCAGTCGATTCGTAGCCAGATCCTTTTCTAGGTCCTGCATACCCTCTCCATACTCTTCCCAATCGGTTCGATAAAGAGTATGATCGCGCCAATCAGTTAGATCTTCTCTAGACTTGCGCTCGACAGGAGGTCTGTAACACTGGGGGATGGCCTTCTCGAGGAAAGATGGCGCAGGTGTTCCCAGTATTTTCCAGAGGTCAATTTCTTCGCGTCGACTAGTTTCTAGGTCAAGAAGATCTGCGTGCTCTTCTTCAGTATCTAGAGGTATCAGGTCCCATGGAACTTTGGGTTGTGATGGTTCATTAGTTGGCTCTGGAGAGGCGTCTGTATCTGATTTTGACTGTACTTCCTCCGATGCAGATTTGTCGATTTCTTCGGTCCCCGAATCACTTGAGGAGACTTCGGCATCGGTCTCAGACTCATTGGCTGACTTTCGAGGGCGAAGATATTCCTCCACCTCTTCGTAGCTGAGAGGCTTGCGTTCATTTCTACTCTCCTTCACGATGGCAATTTGATTTCTGCGAGCGACATCAACAAAAAATCCAGCTCGATCCGGTTTCATATTTAACACGTCAAGGGCGGCTTTGATATCGCTTTTTCGAACATCTTGATTTCTTGCTCTGCCGAGTTTTTCCAAACTGCGCAGCCGTGCTAGGGCAAAGAATATCGAGGATTGAACCAAGCGGCGTGTTATGGACATAACAATTGCATAGAAATCCATAAGCGCTTCACTATAGATACTTGGCGTCTCACTTCTTGATCGAACAATATTATGCCAACAATCATCAGCTCTCGTGCCTCCGAAATTCATGAAGAAATCCGCTGGGAGGCGAACGAAGCCTGGCACGTTCAACAGATTGGCAGCTAAATGGATGTTGCCTGGCAAAGGAGGGTTTTCTTCCATGGCAACAAGATTGGTTGCCTCGAACTCGGAAATGAGGGCATTGTTGCCATACTGAAGCCGAGCGTTTTTCTCCATCACAAGGTCATCTCGCAATACTGCCGCTTGTGCAGATTTATCTAATTCATCGCTGCATTCCTTGCTGACTTCGATGGCAGCGGGAATATCACCCATGACAGTAGACTGCAGCTTTTGCATCTCGAGATGGGGACCTGCCAGGCTGCGCTGAAGCAGTTGAAGATAATCCGCTACCTCAAGGGCCGATTTTGTACCAACTATATCAGCGATCTGATGAATCCCAAGTTTTCCCTTCCTGTCCAGAGCATTAAACATTATCTCTTTTTCTTCCCGGGTCCATACCACAGCGCCATTCTGGGAAGCTGGATAGGGCAAGGTGTGATCGTGCACTATCCCAAGAGGAACATATTCCTGGAAGTCTTTCAGGAGTTCCGTGTAACGGTCCAGTGCGTTGCCATCGAATGCTTCAACTAGCTCGTTGAGCCGTTCCCATCGGCCTTGCGAGGAGTTCGGCACATCCTCATTCTCATCTTCGGATTGTGTTGAATAGTCTGATGAATCGGAGATCGTCACAGGTTGACTTTCGTTATTTTGCGAGCGCGAGGAAGATTGCTGGAGCTTCCGCCCACGAGTAGACCCCGGGCCGAAGTTAGATTCGTCGTCGGAATCGTCAGATACGTAGGAGGAAGTTTGGGAGGAACTGCTCATCGTGGGAGACTCGCAGAGTCGCAGCGCAATCGGAGGAACCGGGGAAGAAACATTACATCTGCGCCTGGTTTATCGCAAGGTCGTTCCTAGCTGAGGTAGGAGAACAGCAAAAAAAGCAAAACGAGTGAAAAATAGCCAAAAAGTTGATGCATAAAAAAGTCGAGGATTTGAGCTCCACCAGTTTGGGCTTATCGGCGATAAGGAATGTTTGCACTGTTTGCCATAATTTATGTTGCGGCGGAGCTTCAATTCCACGACCTGCTTCCCTTCGCATATGGAGTTCATTCGAAGATTTGGATTGTTGTCAATCTCGAGGTCGTGGAGAGGATCTCCGAGGAAAATTGCAGCATGGCATCGCTCGCCCAATGTGCGGCTGAACTCAAATGTGTCTCCACTCCCCGGCTCAAGCATCGTTCTCCGTGATTACCAGGAGGAATGTATTCAGTCGGTGCTTAAATACCTTGGCGAAGGCCATCGGCGCCTTGGAATCTCACTAGCTACAGGTGCTGGTAAAACTGTTAGTTGATCTATGAATACCTTTCTTCCCGCGCCTTGCACTGACGGGATTATCCTCCCAGGTTATCTTCACACAGCTCATCGACCGAGTCCTTCCCCGCGATGCGAGAGCAACGAAAACGATGATCATTGTCCACCGCCGTGAACTAGTTGAGCAAGCAGCCAAACACTGTCGCCTTGCATACCCGGATAAGGTCGTGGAGATTGAAATGGGTCAGAATGTAGCTACAGGACACGGCGACATTATCATCGCCTCTGTACAAACCCTTTCCCGAGGGCGCATCAATAAATTCGACCCCAGTGCGTTTAAGTTAGTCCTTGTTGATGAAGCGCACCATATTGTGGCACGATCATACCGCGAAGTCTTGGGACATTTCAGTTTAAATGAACCTACGCCAACTGCGCCCGTGCTTGTTGGAGTTTCCGCAACCTTTGCACGATTCGACGGCCTGAAACTTGGCGCTGCCATCGACCATATTGTGTATCATAAAGACTATGTGGATATGATCGGTGACAAGTGGCTAGCAAATGCAGTTTTCACAACTGTCAAGTCGGAAGCGAATCTTGCAAATGTCAAGAAAGACAAATTCGGGGACTTTGCCCTTGGCTCACTATCAGAGGCAGTCAACACTACCAATACAAATAATATTACTGTTAGGGCGTGGATGGCAAATTCGCAAGATAGGAAATCTACGTTGGTCTTCTGTGTGGATGTTCAACATGCCCAGCAGCTCACGGCCACATTTCGTGAGCACGGGGTTGATGCCCGGTACATTACTGCTACGACGCATAAGAATGCTCGAGCCGAGCAGCTTGATGCTTTTAGAAACCAAGAGTTTCCAGTTCTGTTGAACTGTGGATTGTTCACTGAAGGCACCGATATCCCGAACATTGACTGTGTGCTCCTGGCGCGACCGACTAGGTCTAGGAATCTCCTTATACAAATGATTGGCCGTGGACTACGTTTGTTTCCAGGAAAAGAGGATTGTCACATCATTGACATGGTTGCGTCTTTGGAAACCGGGGTTCTTTCCACCCCAACATTGTTTGGTCTACATCCAGATGAGGTTCTAGACAAGTCCAGCGTGAAGGACATACGGGACGGCCGTCAAGAGGAACGAAGCTCTGAACCGGCTCTCGCACTAGAGACTGAAATGGATGACAACACAAGTCTTAAATTCACGAAGTATGACAGCGTTTACGATCTTTTGGAGGACACGCAGTCAGAGCGACACATCAGATCTCTTAGTCACAACGCCTGGGTACGGGTAGACACAACGAAGTACCTATTATCAGAATCCTCAGGATGGCTAACCATTGAAAAAGAGAATGACGTATTCGCCGTACGCCACGTCATGAAGTTCAATGATCCTACCTCCGAGAAACTTCAATTCACTCGTCCTCGGCTTATCGCCTCAGGACCAGACTTGGAAACGGCTGTCCGAGCAGCAGATACATATGCAGGGGATAAGTTTGAGAAACGATACATTGCAACTCGACAACCGTGGCGACAGAGCCCCGCTACCTCGGCGCAGATTGCAATGCTGAACAAATCCCGCATCCGAGATGGGACTCTTAAGGTTGGGGATCTGACAAGAGGGCAGGCAGCTGATATCATTACCAAGCTGAAGTTCGGCGGCAAGAAACGCTACAAGGAGATCGAGGTGAAGAAACGAAAGTTACAGCGGAAGGAAGATGCAATGAATGAACTAGACAGACTGCGACAAAGGACGGATGTCAAGGTTGGACCATTGGAAGGTTGAGCCCCGTGGTCACCCTTTCTACTCCTCACAGAAGCCTAGGGACTTCTGGCCTGTATTATATGTAAAACAGATAATTAAAAAACATAAATGATCTAACCGAAACAGAAACAATGAGACATTTTGGCCCCAAAATCCCCATCAAAAGAAACGAAAACGCTAAAAGCAAACAGAAAGGTATCTGGAATCCGAAATCCCCTCTGGCAGCTGATTCAACCTTCAGACCATCATCTACCTACTACTAGTAGACCAGGGGCTTTCTCCCGTACACAACCACTCTAAATGCCATATTAACACGTTGCCCACATAAAATAAGCATCAGCAGACTCACTCCTTGCAATAACTATGATTGTTCTTGTCCCTCATCTGCCGTGTCACGGTAGCATTGAAGATTTTTGATGGCTCAGCCCCCCACCCAAGAACCGAAGTGAACAATCTCAACCCATAGGATTCAACAGCCTGTTGCGACATAACAAGCTGATACTTGCCCAGCTCCTTCAAATGCGGATCTTTTGGCCAAGGCGCATAAGGCAGAAAGTAAGTAAACTGCTGCACATCTTCAAAGCCCGCGCCAATGAGCCAGTCACGGAGTTTATAGTAGACATTCAAATCCCTTCCAGCCTTGTGTGAGGCTACCTCTAGTGCGGTGAGATACTGAAGAAGAGGAGATCCAGGCTGCATAGAGCCGTCCTCGCTCCATGCCCACAGAGCACTCTCCTGGATCTCGAAGTATGCGCCTGGTTTTAGGTGGTCGTAAATATTGCGGAGTAATTTAGGCCAGTCGGCCACGCATCTAATGGCTGTGAGTTATGTTCGTAGAAGATTGCGTTGCTGCACAGCTTGATACATACCCTGACAAGAGTCGAGCGTGAATGAAATCGAAACTATTCTGTTTATAGAGCCATTCGGATTCGTAGTCCTCTACAATGAACTCCAGATTCGGGGTTACCCAGCTTGGTTGGATCGCGCTGATATCGTTTCCAATGATTTGAGCCGAGGGGAACTTCCTTCAATTTTGAAGCGTTTAGATTAGTGACGTTTTGTATAGGGGCTTCTGGGTGGAAACATAGTACTCTGCCATATCGATAGCCCAGATGCCAGTTCCGGTCCCTAGATCTAAGACTCTCTGTGGATTCTTAATGGGCGCCTTGAAAAGCTCTCCTTTTAACATCAATAGCCAGCTAGAGAATGATGTGTTAGCGCTGTTTAGAATAATTTGGTGAAAATAGATAGGCGGACTGACATATGGTGGCACTATAAGCACATAAGAATCCTGAGCCTTAAGGGATACGTATAGATGATTGGGACACATACCAAGTCCATGCGGTCTTGCTCCTGTTCATCGTTGGGCATCCTAATTTTCGAGTCAACGAATGTTATATGTGACGACGATAAGAAGACTGTACATGTAATTTCCCTATAGATGGCTTAGCGTGAAGTTTAGCTATGAGAATGAATTGTCTTACCGCTCTATTGCTGTGATACCTACGACCATTTTCATATTCGTACTCAAGAACGCTGGAAGACAGCGATGTCATGTCGGATCCCTCGCTATCAAATTCACTGCTTTCATCCTGTTATTTTAAAGTGGAATGGAAACGTCAGCTGTGGGGTAATTTTCCGGTGAAACGAAGCAAGTCATACACTCCCGAAATCTTCAACTGCCATCGGCCCATGGGTATTCACAGGCGTTTCCCCGGCATCTAGAAGCGCTTCCGGGCGTCTAGCGGCATTTGGGTCTGCGGTAGGCTCCATGGTCGTAGCTCTGACAGATGACAAATATGTGTACTGGACTGAGTTTGACTTTGAAGAGCCTTGCTTGGAACGTAATCAGGTGTACTGTCTTTATATTTGCAAGAATTCAATCACCGTTGAAGCCGGGGCCCCATATGAAATGAGACAGGTCAATTGCGAACGCATCATCATGCAGAGTAACTTTTCTAGTTACGGTGAGAGCTGTATGAAGCCGAATTCAATTCTTAAATACGAAGCTAACTAATCAAAACACACAGGATATCTTTTCCAATGCATAAGTAATACTGGCTCGCTTTGTTGGCACACGGCTAGATCCTCTAGGGCTCCATAGATCGCTACGTGCATTGCCGAGAGCGCGGCGACCCAAGAAACCAATGCCATGTTTGCGAGTAATACTTCCCACCGGAACGTTCTTAATGCAGCCGCATTGACCCACATACAGTATTCTTCCCACGCACTAGAAAAAGAGGGCAGCCGACGAGACCTATCTCATCCCGTCGGGCTTTCTCACTCGCGAATTGTCGTACTTTTGTACTCCAGAGACTTTATAAAACGCTAGATTGACCCGACAACTTGGACCAGCCTTGATCGTCCGTCTCTTTCAAACCCTCCAGCTCCCGCGCGATTGAGACAGTAGATAGGTCGAGAGTATGAGGAACCCCGCCCCTAACAAAGAAGAAACTGCAGCAAATATTTGCAGGCCAGAGAAGTCGGTCCCGCCTTGTCGGGACAAAATGCCCCCCATGAGGGGCAGACCAGTCAGGCAACTAGCAAATATATTAGTAAAAGAGACAAGTAACAAAGGAAAGAGAAACATGATCCCAGCCACCCACCTAACAGATATGACCAGCTGAAAAGTCCCGAATCTCTGGCCCAGCGTCTCGATATTTCCTGATTTAGCCACACACGGCATGACCAGAGAGACTACTGCACCGCTGACGAACCCGTACACCAATGCAAACACAATGATCCCTGCATGGGAGGGGTGGAAATTAAATGGTAGCCAAAGGACAAGCATCGAGCCCCCGGTCATCAGGGAACAAGCTGTAAGCACGTTGAAGTGCCCAATATGATCAGCAAGGTATGGCGGGATAATTCGGCCTGGCACTGATGCGGCACTGAAGTATAAAATTGTCAGCCGTATTCATATCCACGACACTGGTAACCAATGCTTTGCAACTTGAAATAAAAAGAAAAAGAAAAGAAAAAGAAAAAGAAAAAGAAAAAAGGTGATAGCGAAGAACTGACTCACTTGAGAATGGAAATCAAATACACTGCAAGGGTGGATGAGAATCCCTTTGCCTGAGCCATGCTGGGAAGAAAATCAAAGGGTCCCCAAAGTCCCCACCTTGTAGTACGCGATGTTAGCTGTGAACTTCAGCAAACTCCCCAACGGAAAAGGGGGGGGACAACTAACATGACAAGATACGCGCCAAGAGTCAACAAGGCAAATTGGGTTTTCTTAAACAGCGACACATCAAACCACGGAGTCTCCCTATTCCACTTCTTTCGAGGGATTCTTGCTCGAACCATCAAGCAGGACGCAGCGAGCAACACGCCTACAAACAACGCCGTATAGCGTACAGCGCCATAGAAGCCGACACTGGCTATCACCCGATTCAAGAAGATAGGGAAGATGACCCCTCCAGCACTGGAGCCGCAACTCGTGATGCCGATCGCAAGTCCTCGTCTTTTCACGAACCATTGTCCCACACAGACCATGGATGTAGTGAAAACCCCACCTGCACCTATTCCAAATCCAAGCCCCTGCGCAAGAAAAATCTGATAGTACTTGTCCGCGAGACTCGTCATGCAGAGAGAAAACACACACAAGAAGCTGCACGGGTAGAGCACCGGCGCTGCGCCATAAGTATCGATAATGCGACCCCAGAGAGGCCCGCCAGCCCACATCAGACATATTTGAACAGCGAAGATCCAGGAGACTTCCGACTCCCCATAATTTCGGAGAGAGGTCTCTTCGTAAATTGATTGAAAGACGCCAATACTGATGTGTTGAGTAAGCCCAGCTTTAGCGTGAGGGGAGCAACGAAGTAGGTAATACTTACGCATTTAAGAACCCGAAAGTCCCAAACAAGCCTAAGAATGCTCCCACCACACATAGCCATCCTTGAACGCCTCCCTCTGGTGGCAGAGACAGCTCATTCGACGTCACGGTACTTTCTTTATTCGCCGATGTCATGTTGGCCCTAACAAATTCGAACGTCACTAGTAGGACCCTGGCTCATGAAACTCGGGAAACAATATGGATTCTTGTCTATATATGCTGGGATATCCTCAATCCTTTATACGACCAAATTCTCATAATGATACATACGTATCCGCGGCCGCGGCTTACCCATGATTTTGGCGATTCCTGATACCTATTTGCCAGTAATCAACCCCCCACCAGACGTGAAGGCCCGTTCGTCGGCGCTCGGCGGGCAGCGGGCAGGCGCCGATCGCACGAGCGATCTCCACTTGTCGGCGCCGCTATTCCACTTTCCGACGGCTTGTGGATTTGTCACGCCCAGGAATCGCCCATAGAAGGAAGGCCTTAAAATAAGTCTCCCAGCCTTATCTTTACTCAGTCTCCCTTAAGCTCAAAAAAACATTAAATGGCGTCGGCCGACACTCCGACGCGCGCAGTATGCGTGAATTGTAAGCTGCGCAAGAAAAAATGCGACAAGGCTCAACCTCAATGTGGATACTGTGTCAAGTGTGTGATCCCTCTACTCCAAAAGATTGCTTGAGATAACATGGGATTAGGAAAAAGTTGGACTGCTCATATCAATCAGTGGATACGAAGCATTTGATTGCGCATCCAAGGCCATTTCTGGCGACTCCAAGCCCCATTATTCGATCTTCATTGCTTCTATCCACTTCCTTCTCGGATGTGCTTTCGACAGAGCCGACAACGGTAGACTCAACTATATACCTACAGGTATTACGAATCATCCGATCAACAGGCCAATTTGTGGATGACATAAGTGCGCGATACTTTCGGGGAGTCCACACCTTCATTCCAGTTATTTCACGACCTCGTTTTCATGACCAACTCGTTAACTTTGGTGCACCACCGCCAAGAAGTTTCTCCCTCCTACTACTATGCATGTGTCTCATTACCTACCACCCTGAGTTCTTCTTTCAGAGCCCTGAACCACTAGATCTAGCAACTCTATACATCACTACGAGAACGCTCTATGCGCAAGTCCAATCATCGAGCCCGCCAGACCTACATATCATTCAAGCTGGTGCCATCATCGCCGCATATGAGTATGCGAATAGCAGGATTGTCGATTCATTCGCAACAATAAACACCTGCATTAGGATGGGCTATGCATCTCGATTGCACCTCGCAGCTCCAAGCCCTGAGATGGATTTGAATACCTATCTACAAGCAGAGGAGGAAGGGAACACATGGTGGGGCATTGTGGCCTGCGAAAGGTACCTGAAGCCCCAACTATCGAATCAAGAAGATGAGAAGCACATTTTCTAACTTTACCACAGAACTATCTTCTGTGAATTGGCCCCTTTTGACCAGCCACTCGCGAGTCGAGTCCCCGCAAGAAACAGCCGACTCCCCACAGAGCCTACGCTAGTTATCCCGGATACGGGGTTAAATACCATGATCTCGCCATCTCAATCTACATCTAGTGCAAGTGGATTCGGATGCATGTCACAGGCAACATGGCTTTTGGATGAGGTATTCAAAACAATAGAGATGACAGATGCAGAAGAACGATTAAACCGTCTGGACGGACTAGATCATACGCTTCGAACTGTGCTAGCGGTTATAATGGATCAGTCCGGTGGTGCATGGGGAACATTTTGTACAGCAAACGGGATGATAATTAGGTGAGTCTTGATCTCACTCAATCCTACCAGTTTCATGAAGACTAATCTCAATCATGTATAGGGGTCTATTTATCTTACACTGGGAAATAATCAACCAAGTCTCACAAATGACAACCTGCAAGCGCAAATCACCCGAGGAATGGATAAAAAGCTCCCATCTTGCGCTGGATTCGTTCACAAAGATGGTACAGGAAATTGCAGTGGCGCCGAATGAACTCCCATTCTCAGATATTGATACTTTGCCACCTAGCTGTGCTTTTGTAATCCAGGGTGCGCTTACGTACATCGGTGAATTGGGAGAGAAGTGGGATGGAGTTCGGGAGCAGCTTAAGATGGCTAAAGAGAAATTCAACCACCGATGGGCGGGAAGTAAATAGAACGAAGATTCAGATGAACGAATGATCTTTCTTCCCAGTTTCAACATACTTTTTATGGATAGCATATAGCAGATAAGATGGCTGGGGTCATTCATTCTCATATCTTGTGTAAGATTACTTGATGAAACTGATGTGAGACGAGTCTTTCCGGGCTCAATCAGGTCTTCAGATCCCATCGTATGGTAATTCCCGAGAACCTTAGAATGGGAGAGCTAAAATCCATATAGATACACAGACTGCTGCAGCCTTGGCATAATCGCAGGCGATTGTTCTTTCATGGTTCTGGCACTTCTACCAGGAGACACTATTGATAAAATGGATGGCAAGAAGTGATTCCTTAAACTGAGCTTGGCTCTAAATCATTTGAGTCTGCAATCTTTCCCAATATCCATTTTTTCAAGCTTCCAGCGGTTGCCAGAAAAAGTCTCAATCATTCACGGTAATTATCATCCTTCCCAAATAAAACCTCCTTCCCCTCTTTCTGCTCTTCCTCTTCTTTTTTGTTATCGCTATCATCACCATCAAAATCTTCAAAGTCCTCACTGTGCATCTTCGCTGCCATTGTGGTGTTCAAGTTGCTCGTCCCATCATTGGTCTTCGTCCGACGGCTCCGCAGCTTGAATATCCCACCCGACCCTCTTCCATTTCCCTTCTGGTATGTGGAAATGGGTCAGCCTCCAATACTTCAACAATGACTTTGTGGAGAGACGGAGCTTCGGTGAAGTGAGATTGAACCAAATCGGACATCTCTACAGAAAACTTTGTTCCCACAATCCAATTTCATAGATACTCCGTAGTTGCTATGCTTCTGGAGGATAGTATGTCTGTCTTGAGGTCGACACATAGTGCCATAAGCTTCTTCAGCATCTGAAGGCTTTCTTGCCTGATTTTCACTTGGTTTTAGAGAGATCCAAGGATTAACCACGTATAACCTGGGAAACTAGATCCGAATAAATTCAATGAAAGACGAATTTTTAGGGCCAACTGTCCCTAGAGAATGACACGCGGGGCTTGGAGTTCAAAGTGTGCCATTGGCGGCTAGATCGCATTCGTTCGCCCTATATAGGAATGACATTGCTTCATCCCGGATTTGTGAGTTGGTATGACAAATGAGGTGCGATCTTTAGGTAGTTGGCGTAAGCCTTTGAAAATGATGATTACCTCATTTAAAGCTTTCACGAATTCTCTGGCCATTGTTGTCGGTAGATTATGAGTACTCTCGTTCAGAGAATCAATGAATGCCTGTAAATCTGTCGTCTTCAAGACATGCCCGTCGTCTTGCACCTGTATCTGGCTCAATAACTTCTGCATCGTGTCTAGGCGAAGGTTGATATTGTAGAAATTAACGTCTTATTCCGATGAACGAGAAGTTGCTCGTAAATCTGGTCTCAGATCTCTGGGGGGAGACTGAGAAATCTAGTGGTAGATATATTGTATTCCTAACGTGGCTCCCGAGGTCAGCAATGATTCGAAAGAGATGGAGAAGGAGAATTGATTGAAGCCACAAACTTTGAAATAAAGGGCTTGTAAAGAGTATGATGTGAAAGCTTCAAATGTTGAAGACTTCGATGTAAGACGTAACAGCACTCCATGAGCACTTGAGGTAATGACCTCGGGAAGTGTCGGTGGCTATTATAGGTAGTATATACCTAGTAGGTAGGTAAATTGAGTGTAATACTACTTACCAGTGCAGTGTGGAGGAGTGAACTTGAAGAAGAGAAAAGGTAAAGGTGGGCTAATTATGAGATAGCTCTGCGTCATCTCCAGGCTTCAACTTCAAGTTTGGAATAATGAATCCATTGATACTACCGACATATAGCCTCACTCCACCAGCCTATATAGGTAATACTATAGGCTAAAAATTGAAAAGGTGCCCAGGTGAAAGTAGATGAATCCACATGCAGAGTTGCTTTCACTACTACTAGTAGTAGGTAGATATGATGTCATGTGGGTAGATATCATATTTCTGTGAATAGGTATGTAGGGATAACCTTGGAATAACATTTGAACCTAGGTATAGCCCCATGTAAGAATAGTATCGAAGAATGCCATACTACAACTTGAAACTACCTGCCAGTGGGCACCTAGTACTGGCAGGTAGTATCATCATCATCAACTAAGGCTCAAACCTGAAGACTAAAGCTCCGGGTCACCTGATTCAATACATCAATTGATGGTTTGTGCCCTTTGCAACATTCAACTTTAATATTGACAAGACCCACCTGCCAGTACGTAGGAAGTAGTAGTACTGCATACTACTCCAGATCTAGTATTTCAAGTTTGCGTCGACAGAACTCTACAGTCCGAGTCGTTATATAAAGATTTATAGTGATGATCGGCTCAACGATTTCGTACTACGGGGTTGCTGGTAAAAAGGTGTCAGTGTTCATGACTGACCTTTACTTTGAGGTTGATCCAATCAAATCACCCGTTCTGCGAGAAAAAAAAAAAAAAAAAAAAGAAAGAAAGAAAAGAAAAGAAAAGAAAAGAAAGAAAAAGTCCCTTACACTCATCAACAGAACCGCCGGGCGCCAGAATCATCAATATTCGATATTCTCGGACTCGCTACCATTGATATCTAGCCTATATTCCCGTCGTGCCACTCTTTATTGGAACCCCGCCCGTCTCAGATCTCACCAAATACTTCCAGTGTGGCAAATTCCTATCTCCAGAAGCCTTGATGACTTTCCCAAGACACGCGACTCCCTTCAAGTGAGTGTATCGAAGAAGCGAGAAAGGTACAAGCTAGATGGTCGGCTTCAAATGTAAGTCAACTTGATCGGTGATAACTCAAGGCAGGAAGAAGGCAGAAACCATTCACTCTCTGGCCATTTTGGTAGGGGGTTTTCCTGGCAACTTGAACTTGAACCAGTTGACTCTACTTCAAGTTGATCAATCACAGTCTGAGGTAGCACCTCTGAGTCCCGAAATCCAGAGCTGGTTGCTGTCTATTTTACAACTTCAACACCAAACAACTGTGAATCGTTGAACTAATTCAGATTTTCACACCGAAAATAATTATGTGTATTCCCTAGGTATATAATATAATATTACACTTGCTAGAGCATAAAAGTCAACATATTTTAGACTGCATTCAAGTTGGAATGCAGCCCTGGAGTACTGTACTTTAATTTGGACATATACCTTCCTTACTCTTAGGTGGGAGTTGAATTGAGTTAGCACTAGTACCTATTGAATTGCGAAAAAGCCAGACACTTATTCTCAAGCTGTTCAATTGATAAAGAGGCTTGGCTGATGGCTTCATATTGGAATACGACTCGAATCAACTTTTTCAAATGTACGAATTGAACTGTCAAATCTCCATTGTCCTATCCTCTTCAAAAGGCCACTGTCAGAAAAATATCTCATCCCGTTGAATCCATCTTTTCGAAAAATGATCGAATTACTCATCTTCGTAGCAAGAGGAGTTGGACTATTGCTTGCCTTTCCTTGAAATCCCATCCACGAGTCAAAAATTCATTTCTGAGCCCTTCAAGCTTGAGAATCTTCTTCTCGAACTCAATTGTCATCTTTTCAAGCAAGTCTGAATTCACATCCAACGAAACCCACTCAAAATGAACATCCTCAAGAGAAGGGAAATTTTTTAAGAAAACACCATATATGTCAGCTAACTCAGCCCAGGACTTGAAATCATAGGCCCCACGAAGGCTGGATTCGATGAAGAAAATAGCGGGAATAGATATGGTGAGCTTTCTCAGATTGGGAAAGGTCTCTTGCATCAGGCGCATATGAGGACAGGATTCCTTGGTCAGGCTAGGAGCACTGAGCGAAGGTGCCTCTGCCATGGCCAAGATTCTCTTGCAGGAATAATAGGGAATTTCGCCAAAGTTGATACTGATGCCTCGAAGGTAACGGGTGCTGAGCTTACTAGCACATGCTAGGAAGTTCTTCAGTAAACTTGCAGGATAGAACTCGAGTGTGTTGTAACCATAGAGAATTGGTCTAGCTTCGCGGTAGATGAGGGAATTGGTGGCGAGGATCTGGGGCGACAACCCTGCGACCACGAAAGGCACAACGATGTCCCCATGAACCAAGAGGAATTTGTACACCTCGATTCGCAGCTCAGGAGGGAGATCAAAGAAGCTGACTGGCATGTTTTCCAGGTGCTGTGAGGCGTCAAAGAAGTCTGAAAGAGAAGTCTGAAAGAGTTTGGGGGAAATCAGAAGCAAGATGGTGGACTGAAAATGGGAAGGGTGGAGAGAGGGGAAGAAAGGAAGAAGAGTGTGGGAGTCACAGTCGACAAAATTGCCTGGACAACCTTGAAGGGTGGCGTCTGTTCATAAGTCCACGACTTCTTAGTCTAGAGTGAAGGAGAAGGGAGATACCAGTGCTACTACTTGGACATCCCCAACTCAATATTAGACTTGACTTCTCAATTTCATAGCAGTTCTTGAGAGCTCAATTAAATCACATCAGGCTTGAAGAAATAGCTTCAGATCATGGAATAAACAATCATATCGACCTCTCCAGATATGCACCTGTCCCCCCTCATGAGCCCTGTCTGACGAGTCATTCTCGCTAGGTAGTCAATTCTCGTCCCTTTGAAAACCCATCAATGTCGATTCACTTCTTACTTGGGCCTCCCAATAAATTCACTCGCTGCACTTTCCACCCGCGACTCAAAAGTTCATTTTTGAGAGGGGGTAATGGAGAACGGGGATAAGGAGAGGATGTATGCTCATCAAGCTCAAAGATGACTTCTTCAAGAGACGAGATTTGTTGCAAGTGAGCATCAAGAACCAGGAACAGCTCAGGATAATTTTTCAATGACAATGTATTGTCATACAACCATCGTTGAGTCGCCCAAGTAGAGGAATCGTCCAGAACGAGGGTTTTAAGATTGACACAGAATGATTCCATCGTTTTGAAGATTGCAAGACATTTTCTATCGATCCTGAGCTCCCCATTGCGGTCTTTTTGAAACCAGAGACAGCCGAACCTGACACGGCGGATATAAGATGCGTTGAGGTGGCCAATTTGTAAGAAAAACACATGAATATGTTCGTACTCGTACCCTGGAAGTTGACGGGAGAGCGTAAAGGTGTTATGGCTGTAAAGATATGGCTGAGCCTCGCTTCTAATGAGAGAGTTGGTGGCGAGGATTCCAGGTGCTAGCCTAGTTTTTTTTTAAACGCCCGACGTCGCTTCGGACGTCTCAGCCCCTGACGTCTGGGAGATGGAAAGATTACATCTTGACTCACTAAGAGATATTTGTATATCTCAACTCGGAGATCGGGAGGAAGACTGAAGAAGCTCATTTTTGTCGTGCTGAAGATGATCGAAGAAGATTTTGTGGTTGGTAGAGTGAAAGAATTGTTGATAGAGTATGGGAAGCTTGAAGGTAAACATGAAGGTTTGAAAGATTTGAATTCTAGGGAGGAGGAAGAATCAAGGTGGTTGACTAGAAGTGAACGCGTTCAATCAATTTGTAAACGTGACTTTCAGGATTCTTCCGGGCTCTGAAGAGCTCAATTAAATCTACATCAATTTTGAGAAATCGCTGCCCATTTTGACTGAATGAACCCATTGCAAACCCTCAAAGAATACACCAGTCCCTTAATCCATCATGTCTGAAGAGATGCTCACAATAGATAGTCCATCATCATCATCATCATCATCGCTTGTTGACGCGCCACTACGAGAATCATCGCTATCCCCACGACTCTCAGCAACCGAATCATATTCATCACAAAACGCGAAATCAGAATTATCCTCATCCAGCTCATAATGATCAGCAACATTGTGATCAGGTCCATCGTGATCACCTTAATCGTTATCATAGTCATCGTCACCGGAATTGACGGAATGTTCAGACGCAAGAAGATCATCCTCATACACCAAGCCCCTCGTTTTGGGACCAAATGACCCTAAAAGCTGGACTTGCATCCCATTGCGGATAATTTCATTTATGATGAACTGAGTTGTGACATGCAGGTTTTCATCAGGATCGGGATCGGAACTTGAATCAGACAGATCATCTTCATGATCTTCCTCATTATTTTCCAAGTTGGAACCATCTTCATGATCTTCCTCATGAGTTTCCAAGTTAGGACCATCGTCAAAAACCTCGAAAATAACTTGTTCAAGAGATGAGAAACGTTTCATGCGAGCCGCAATGATTGAAAATAGATCGACATATTCGACACGTAATGCGTGAATTACCCAGCCTTCAATACAGAGAGTACAACGTTCGTCTATGATTAGCGTTTTGAGGTTGACGCAGAAAGATTGTATCGTGCTCAAAATTTCATCACAAGCTCTCCGGATCTCAAACCCGCAATCTTTATCCCAATTATATCCGAGACAGCCGGTACGGATGCGCCGAATATAAAACGCGTTGGCGTGACCAATCTGCCCGAAAAATGCAGACACCTGTTTGTACCCCGGGGGCGACACGGCAAGATTAAAAGTGTTCTTGCCGTAGAGGTACGGTCTGGCCTCATGTCGGATAAGGGAGTTGGTGGCGATGATTTGGGGCGCTAGTCCAGTAGATCTGAGATCCCCCGGATGAATACTATCTGGGCTCACAAGGAGATATTGGTATATCTGGATTCGAAGCTCGGGAGGAAGACTGAAAAAACTCATTGTCCTAGTCTCGAAGATGATTGAGGAAATTTCTGTGTAGTGGCTTAGTGTGAAAAGATCGTTGAAAGAGTCTGATCAGCTTGAGGTTTGCGAGCTTGGGGTTCTGGCCGAGCAAAAGCCAAGGAGGGTGAGATTGGAGGTGGATGGTAGAGGTAGAAAGAAGGGAAGTAAACAGAAAGAAGCAGGACGAGAACAACAAATGGAAAATGGAAATGGAAATAGCATAACATTGAACCTCACTATTGCCTGGACTAATAAAGGAGAGACCAGGCAGAAACCAGCTCTGTCACTCCCAATCGAAACACAACATGTCAACATCCACCCTCAATCAACACAAACATCAGGATGGTCACCGCGCCAACTCTTCAAATAACAACTAAAAAAAAAAAAATAAAGAATAAAGAATATCAGCAACCGCACATCCCAACTCACAGGGCCCCACCGTTGTAAACATGACCATATCGTCTCTCCAACATCCGAATCTCCTCCTCGTCCGCCTCCAGAAAAGTCCTCATCTTCTCAATCTGCTTATCCAAGTCCTCAATCCATTCCTTTAGTCCAGCGGTATGATCTACTTCACAGACACTCAGCCGTGAGACCAATCCACCCAGACATCCAGAAAGTGCGCTGAGATTTGCTTTACGGATATCGCGGTAGTCGTGTTTCAAGATGATCCTCTTGACCAGTGACTCGAGTTCCTTTGCGCGGGCAAGATCAGCCTCGTTATTCTTGAGTGTGTCGACGAGAGATCGATGGCGCTTGAACTGGACCTGTCTTAGTATCAGCTGAGGTCTTAGTAGTGAGAGAGGAGAATGACTTACTTCGCTGGTTTGTGTTTCAATGTCATCTGCGTTTACTTTGCGCTTTATAAAGTTCTAGAAAGGTTAGTAAGGATGGGGAGTGGGGGGGGGGAGATGAGATTGGGGTTGCTTAAGCACCTCGTCCTGTTTTTTTTGAGTAAAAATATAGTCTGTTGACACTGATGATGTGACTGACTAGATTATCCAATTCCGTTGGAACGAATGCCATTTTTATTGATGGCTTGGGGGATTCTAGAGTGTTGTGTGCATGTTCAGAAGCTTGGGGAAGTTCAAGCTGTAGGAGAACTCGGATAATTGATTGGGAGAGGAATGCAGAGGAAGGACTTGAAGTTGTGGAAAGAACGCACATGTGTGGCTCAAGTTGGCGGGTGCGGGCACTGGATAATACCTAGGTAGTACTAGTAACAGGTGCTGGGCAACTTGAAGAGAATAGGTATTGAGGATATTCTATCCCTAGGTACCTAGTAGGTACCACCTTGCCCATGGCAGATCATACTACATACTCAAATTCATTCAGCAGCCTCACCATAGGCAGAAACAGCAGATAAGGTTGCCTATTGTACGTGGCAGTCAGCACTTTAATTTTACCCGTTGTAACAGAGAAAAGAAACAAGACTTGTCCATGGCAAACATTGGAACATTAGAAAGAGAGTGACCCCAGGATTTATGCTGACAGTCTACGGGTCAGGATACAGCTATTATAATTGCATGCTTAGTGTGTCCAGTATGTACAGACGTTAGGAGCATGTGAGATGGCACGATGATTCGCGCAAAATGTAGCAGACATGAACACAACAACCTTGCTTGAGACAGCAGACGCGGGAACTACAAGTAGGCGATGGATACGAGACGATGAAGTACTTGAAAGATCGAAATGATTATATATGAACAGCATGAAATGTATTTTTGTCCTCAGCAAACTATGAAATTCATCAACAAGTCATAAACTCCATGAAAAGACCGTTTTCCCGTCTCAAGTGACTTAGATGTCATCCTCATCAGAGAAGACCTCCTCACCACGCTTGCGGCGAGCAGCACGCTCCTTCTTCTTCTTACGAAGCTCAGATCCTGAAAAGATATATTAGCAACCATGTCAATTAAGTATAGACTTGTAAAAGGGAACTCACCAGTAAGCTTCTTCTTCTTCTCGACGACAATCTTGTTACCCATGGCATCAAACTTGTCCTCGTCATCATCACCCTTGGCGTCCAGACGGGGACCAGAGCCCTGACCCTGAACCCAGTTGTGACCGGAAGGCTGCATGAGACCGTTGTTGACGGCCCAGACTTCCTCAGTGAGGTTCTCAGTGAACTCACGGGAGTGGGTAATGATAATAACACCACCCTCGAAGGACTTCAGAGCCTTGGAAAGAGCACCAAGGGAGTCACGGTCCAGGTAGTTAGTAGGCTCGTCAAGGACAATGACGTGAGGACGCTGCCAAGAGCAAGCGGCCAGAACGACCTTGACACGCTGACCACCAGACAGACCACGCATACGGGAGTGAGAGACCAGCTCGTTGTCCAGACCGAAGTTGGCGCAGTGTTGCTCAATCTCCTTACGGACCAGAGGGCGGAACTGACCAGAGGCAAGGGCCTCCTTCTGGTCAACCTCGGCGACCTGCTTGGAGTGGGACTCCATAATCTCGGAACGGGGCAACCAGGTGTTGTCGTTGGACATCATAGGAGTCCACTTCTCGGACTTCATGCCGATGTTGTCTCCCAGAGACCAAGAGATCTCGTACTCGTAGGTGTTCTTGAACTTACGACGAGAGTGGATGCCAATGACACGACGGAAGGTACCCTCGATCTTGTAGATCTTGTCCATGGCCTTCTCATCATCCTCGGTGACGATCTTGTTGGCACGGTCCATGGTCTCACGGTCCTCACCAGTCTGGAAACGCCACTGGATGTACTCGGAGGGAGTGGAGTTAAGGTGGTTATCGATGTGGGCGAAAGCGTGTTGCTTAATGTAGGCAATACGGATGTTCTCGTGCTGGTAGACATCACCGGAGGTGGGGATCAGCTCACCAGTCAGGACGTTAACGAGAGTGGACTTTCCGGCACCGTTGGGACCAATGACGGCAATACGGGAACCCAGGGAGACCTGGAAAGTGATGTCGGAGATCTGGGGCTTAGGAGTGTTGGGGTATTGGAAGGTCATGTTGTTGACACGGATGATAGCCTTAGACTTGGTCTTGACACCCTCAAGGAAACCGGGCTCGGGGAACTTGAACTCCATGTCGGAGGCACCCAGCTCGTAGTAAGAACGAGCGGCGGGGACCTTCTTGACGAAGTCGCTCAGGGTACCACGGTAACGCTTGAGCTTGAAGCGCTCGTAGTGGATAACGTGTTGAATGACGTGGTCCAGGAAGCGAGAGTCGTGAGAAACCATGATGGAAGTGCAAGGGGAGGTCTTGAGGTAGTTCTCGAGCCACTCAACGTTCTTGACATCCAAGTGGTTAGTAGGCTCATCAAGCAGAAGAATATCGGGGCTCTCGAAGACGGCACGGCACAGAGCGAGCTTCATCTTCCAACCACCGGATAGGGCGGTGATAAGACCGTCAAGCTGGTCGGGCTGGAAGCCGAACTCGTTGATCAGCTTGTCACGGACCTCAGACTCAACGGGCTCGAGGCCGACCTCGCGCAGCTTCTTGATGGTCCAGCCAATGACAGTCTGCTCAGTGTCGGCAGCGTCAAGGTCGTGCTCGACGTAGACGGTCTTGACCTCATCCTTCTTGGGGAAACCCTCGAGCTGCTCGTTGTTGATGGCACGCATGAGGGTGGTCTTTCCGGAACCGTTGGGACCCAGAAGACCGTAACGCTGACCACGCTTCAGACGCAGGTGAGTCTGGTTAAGCAGAATCTTGGCACCGTAGGCCAGAGAGAAGGTACAGTTGCAAAGGTCAACACCCTCCTCCTCGTCAGAGGGCATCTCATCGGCGGCAGCGGCCTCGGGGGAAGCCTGCTTACGGAGAGCCTCAGCAATGGGGCGAGCCTCCTCCTCACCAACGATGGCAATGATGTAAGGCAGAGCGTTCTGGGTCCAGATGGTGGCATCAGAGTCCTTCTCATCAACGAGCTGACCAGCGACGGCAGCAACGTAGTTGATGATGGTCTCGCAGGAGGCGATGCGGGATTCGAACTTGGGCTTGAGGATATCCTTCAGGATAGCGGCGACGGTGGAGATGTCACCAGCGGTGGAGACCTCGGGGATCTTGCCATCCTTGATCTCACCAACACGGGTGAGGGTGTCAAGAGCCTGACGGGTCTTCTCACGGGCCTCGGGGTCGGCAAGGGTGTCGTGGTTCTTGTTCAGACCCGGCAACATCTTAGGCAAGAAGGGAGCGACAATCTGGGGGTCCTCGACCAGCTTACACATGTTGTCGACAATGACGGCAGACTTACGCTTGATGGCAGTCTCACGCTCAACGAGACCACGGTCCAGAAGGGGAACCATGATAGCGAGGGTAGGGCCAGTGACATCGGAAACGAAAGTGGTAGCACCGAGCAAGTGAACGGTCTCGGGGACGTTCTCAGGCTTGGCAATACACTTGATGAGCTCGGGAATGAAACGCTCAATATCCTTGTTGACGATCAGACCGCAAACCTTCTCCATGGTGGCGTAGGCGGCCTTCTTGATCTCAGCCTTGGTGTCCCACATAGCCTCAGAGACAACGGGGATCAGGCGGGGGACCTGGTAAGACAGCTGAGCGGGAGAGGAGGCAATGAGGATCTCAAGACAGTCAAGAGCGGTCTTCTTCTCGGCCCACTTCTGGGCGCTCTGGATAGACTCAAGGATGGCAGGGACAACAGCCTTGACGGCGTTACCGTTAATAGCCTGAACGATAGCGACAGCAGTGCTCTGGGCAATGTCCTTAACGGCGGGGACCTTGTCACCGACAGCGGCAAGGACGGGGCCAAGGAGGGCGGCCAGGTGAGGCTCGACACCGGGAGCGATAGTGGTGTGCTGGGCAATGGCGCGGATACCGTCGAGGGCACGCTCACGGACAACAGCATCCTTCTTGTTGGCGAGCTGCTTCTTGAAGGTCTCAGCAGCCTTGGTGGGCAGAGTCTGCTCGGGGATAGGACCGCTGAAAAGAGTGGCGAGGTTGCCGGAGGCGGCGTTGACCTCCTCGGGGCTGGTCGAGATGTTGAGATTCTTGATCAGATCCTCGAGGACAGCGACCGACTGAGCAACCTCCTTGCCAGAGGAGGCAGGAACCTTAGAAACGTCGACGGCAGGCATTTTGGGAGGAATTTTGGCGGTTTTTGGGGGGAGGAGAAATTAAGATAACGAAAGGGGATTTTTTTTTCTATGGGTATCACGGTATCGATTTTTGTGTGGCCCAGGCTGTGTCCGCTGTTCAAGACACAGCAACGCTCTGTTCAGGGATGAGCGAAGGTTCTATCTGTCTATGCAGAAAGAAAAAACAGAAAAAAAGAAAGCGAGGACAGACCTCAAGAAAAAGGATGGAGAATGAGGAAGAAAGGAGGGGCGGGTTGAAGGGGGGGCGAGATTATTTATCGTGTGGCCCTTCGCCGCCCAAGGGTGAATCGAAAATTTTTTTTGTCCGCTGAATATGGTGGACGAGACTAGTTCTGTTTGGGCGATAGCGGTGGTCTTGCGGGATCCCGATTGGCCCGTGGGTGACCTGTGCCCAAATTCATGGTCGCTGATTGGTTCAAATTCTGTTTGAGCAAAAATCGTTTGCAAAATGAAAATTTCAATTAGGAAGGAGGGGTGCTGCTCCTTCCTTGACACACACTGATAATGATAGAGACTGATATAGCAAGCAGCCTTGAGATAGGGCAGGATAACTATGAGTATCGGATTATAGGCTACCATTGAACCACCGGGTATACCTCAATTGCTGAAATAGGGGTGTAGATGGCAGAATTACAATATTTTGACTTTTTTTTCCCTCCTGATTCCCTGCTTAATCTATTTTTATTATTATATTTAAATTCTATTTTATGATTACCCTCGCGGCTACAGAGGCTCGAGGACCCTGTCGTACACTGCACATGCAGTAGCAGTCTAATCCACTCTAGGTGATCAATCCGGGGCATGAAACAGATAATTTGGACTGTCCCGCGCCATACATGTATGCAGAGCTGCAGGTAGAAACCAGCCTGGCCCTACAGGCTTCCGCTGCCAGAATTTTGCGGTTCGCCACTCCCATGACCCGGTGGCGCAGCCTTTTTCAGACCACGACAGGTGCAGTGAATACTCCAATTCAAGGTTCGGGGAATCGAGTTTCCAAGAAAATGATCGAAAGACCAAAATCAAAATGATTTTTTTTTTCTTTTTTTTTTTTTTTAAAAAAAAAATGTAACTTTATTCGCTGAACTATGCCGTAGCCTACTCCCGTTTTTATCCGTCCAGATCACAATCTGAGTGTTCTGGAATCTTACACAGGGGCTTACTCTACGGTAGGCCTTGTGTTGCGATGGAGGTTATCGTAAGCATTGCATGGAGAAATCAGGATTTGATTATTTTATTTTGATCATGAATTCCACATGTACAAGTATGTGCTTATTCTTTTTGTTTGTTATATGAAGATCTACGTATGGCCTTCGATCGACAACCATCCCGGGCCCAAACACTGAAAATTTTTCAGGGGTAAGAAATTTCCCATCAGTACTAAACATTGTATGTAGTGGTCCAATGCGAGCTTGAACTTTCATATCAAAAATCAGCCACAGCCTCGGTTCCATAACGTTGAACAGCATACATACTACAGTGTATACTTCCTCAGTATCGATCATCACCGCTTTTTCCTCACCGCTTCAACGGCTTATCGCTTATCGCGGGACTAAGCAGTAGAAGTAGATGTAGATGTACAAAACACCAACACATATCATCTACAGCTATTTTGTACATATACTTATTCATGCCCTTGCCCCCAAAATTGAAATCCCTGTTCAAAGACATCAATCAGCCATTCACATCATCTCCCCTAGTCAAAATTCCAAAGCCACCCCCCAGGTTAACACCATGTACACCATATTCTCCATCCACTTATCACATCCCTTATCCCCCAGAAATTCAGTGGCAAAAATCGATCGGGTCTCTCGGCAGTGGGTCGGACTCCCCGTCCATAAGAGCCCTTACTGCATTAGCGGTAGAGTCCCAAACTAGTTAACACTGTTCAAAGTTTTCACTATCCGAATTTTCAATGTCTTTGTGTTTCTCCTGATTCGTGGTGCATTTTTCCTTCTCTCCCGATATTTCCCAACTACCAAATTCCTATCGCTACAAGCGAGCCAGATACTGGTAGCACTGCACTAAATAGGCCAATCATGCGAATTCTACACAATATCTTCGTGGCGCAGCTTTCGCCCGACACCATCATTTTAAAGGTTTTTTTTTTGTTCTATACTTGGCTCTGTATACATCCGGAGATTATGGGGGCTGTGGATCCCGCATGGTTGGCACTGGCATGCGCCCCAGTCGTCTATTCTATGGGGCTGCCAGCCTTATCTCATCCCTTTCTTTCACATCCTACCACCTAAACCAACTAGAAATGTTAATAGACATTAAGGAATGGGGCCAAGTACCCTGTACCCACCCCTTCTTGCAACTTATCGGATCTGGGGTAGATCCACGTACTAGGGATGGGGTCCACAGATGCTCAGGCCGTCCTTTGTTTGCATATACACGATTTTCGTTTAAACATTATAATGGCTAGGGGCACCCCTTTTGTCAGAAGCACATTCAGCCCCGAAGGTTATTTACCCTGGACATCAGTACCGTAGCCCCCTTTTGTCGTGTCGACTACAACACATGTATCTTGCCCCTTTTGGCGCTCAGGCCCCAGTGATACACGGTGGAAGTGCTTGGTTTAATCAGCCTATTACTGAGCAAGGGAAAAGGAGTTAACATTGAAGCTAGACAGAGACTTTGTCTCTTGGTATACTAGTATTTGTCTGTACTTACCCATCGGGGTTTAATTCTGTAGTTCAGCGATGTCTGAGCCCGGGTTAGTCGTGAAAAGTACTGTTTCACTGCAGAAGGTCGCAGTAGTGTCTTCGATTGGATACTTCGATGGTATTGGCTGATTTTTTGTTTTCGGGGGCTCATAATCTAGGGGCAGTCACGTTGAAGGTACGTACCTCAACCTTGGAAGTATGCACATACGTGTACATTGAACCGGTGCCAGTAGCTGACGTGAGAACTTTTGAACATTCTATCCCCTCGAGCTAGGCTAACCCAAGACCAAAGGTACCCCTACGGTTGATTTACAATAAACACGCACTTCATAGTTGTTTTGGATCTAGATGGTATCGAATAATTCATAATCTATGCATTTCTAATAGACAGTGTACACCGAACAAACAGGCCAGAAAAGTGAAGGAACAATTAGTATGTGGATTCTTTCACGAGTCTACCAACCGGCACAAGTCCACAGTAAGAGTCCGACACTCCAAAGTCTATATCCACCCAGGACAAATATAATAGCAAACAAACAAAGTATATACACAAGACCTCTAGCCTGGATCATACAGGACAGGGTAAGTGCCAAGTGGTATCACAATTCCGCGGGACATGAACGAGCATAAGGTAGGAGAAGTCCCCATGATCGATTAAGAGTTGAGACAGGGGATGGGGGGAGGTGATATAGCAAGAGATTACCGAGGCACACCAAAATGCGTGGGCGCTGGGTCTTGCTTTTTAGGCGAAGGCGAACGACAAGGATAATAGATGGTACAGTCCTGGAGAATGGTTCTCGGATTGTCTGTACAGAATAAACAAACGCTCAAAACTCCATGCCACAATGCGCAACTCCTGAACAGAATTGAAAACGAAAAAAATATAATTAGTTGATTTTTTTTTTTTTTCTCTTTATTAGCATGCTCATGGCTTCTTCTTGACGTGACGGCTTCCGGAATCTGACGGAAGTTCATCGCCGTCAATAATGCGCCATAAGCGACGGGGTGAGAAGTTGTTGCCGACTAGATAGATTCCGACAAACCAGGCAGCAAGAAGATTTGCGAGGTGGTGAAGGAGGTATGCATAGGTCACGCCGTAGACAGCGGAATACATTGCGATGGCAAAGAAGATTGTTGAGGTGACATGTTTGAACCTAGGCGAATTAGTTTGAAGTTCCAGAGAGGAGCGAGAAGAGATGTACTTACCGAGTTGTGATGCGTGGGATCATCGCTCCACTCGTCATGGTCTCAACAAGAACTAGAAACGGCATGATTGACAGGACGTTATGATGAGAGGAGAAGGGCATGAACCAATGCACAACAAGGTTGTGAGCCCATACCAGAAGAACCAAAACATTGATAGGCAGAATCCATAACATGAGAATGAGGATCGAGTGGGCGTAGTTGCCGAAATTAAGGTGAGAGGTTGATCTCTGTTGAAAATGTTAGCAGTTGCAAGTCGATGGACTGGATAGATGTACACTTACGGTCTCCTTGGCATGCCATTGGGCTCGTACACAAGTCGCCAGTTGGACAATGCAAGCCACCATATAGGCAAATTGATAAGGGATGATTGTTGAAACAAGAATCAATAATACAATCGTGTGAATAACACGTCGCCGGGGTGTCGGAGCACTGAAGATCGGGATACTTCTATCAATGGTTAAAAAGCGGTCTCGGTTTAAATAAGGGAATTCCAAGAAAGACGAATAAGCTTACCCTCGGTCTTCGCGGCGAATATAGCCAGACTTGCTGTTCACAGCACCGTACATCAAGGAAAATATGTTAACGAGGAACAGAGCGGCGTAATTAATTATCACACAAGCGCCCACGCTGATGATTCCAAATATCGGAACGAGGAACCAAAAGAAAGCATCCTCTGACCCCAAAAGAAGGTCATTTCTAGTGAAGTCGGCAGGACTCTCAGTGGAGTTTGTCCGCAAATGGAATGGGTCGTCGGATTGAGGCAATGCCTTCGATGTAGCAAGAGAAGTTGCGAGTAGTGACATAGCAACAAGCAATAGAGGAAGAGAAGAGCGCAAAGCTCGATCAAGACCATCGTTAAAGGGGATGAAATAGCCTGTCTCATCATAGATCTGGAATTGCTTACGAAGCACCAGAGCCACGACCAATAGTGGGAATGCCGCAAAAATAGTACGGTATCGCATGACCAGTTCACCAAGACTGCTCTTGATATCGACCTGCAGCGAAATATCGACTGTAGACCCGGAACTAGGATCAGTCCAGAGTTGAAACGAGACGCCGGTCTGAGCAGCCTGGTCACGAAGTGGAGGTGGCATGAAGGGAGCAACGCCATGCAGATTGACTTTGACCTCGTCGACATTTACGAAGAATTTCGATTCATGAGGATCAGGAATAGATTGTCTCAAGAGAGGAGCAAAAAGCTCATCTTTTTGGGGATGACGGGTGATTTTGAGACGGTAATCCAGCAAGCTGGAGTGCAAAGCTGGGATTTTGATTTCCGTGAGCATGGGTCGATTGGCAGGCAGGCGCATCTTAATGCCTGCACTCAACAGTCCACCTAGTCCGACCTTTGCACGGATCATTGCATCTGAGCTGTCGGAGAACTCTGCGACCAAAAAGCCCCGAGAAGGCACACTGGCCTTGTCAACCACAGCTACAAATTGATGCTCGGCGAGACCTTCTAGGTCGTACTGGAGGTACGAGAATGGTGCAACACGGTCGTAAGCGTTCTTCGACGAAGAAGTCGAAGCAGGCAAATGAATTGAATCTTCAGCTGCGCTCTTGCAAGCCAATCGTGTAGAGCCAACGGTGCCACCTGAGAAATCCATGTTCATAGAAAAGACGGTTGAACGACCGTTGTTGAGAGGGAAGACGCTGCAGAAGAGGGCTTCAATGTTGCCCTGTGCACCAATAGCCTGGTCTGTGAGAAGGGTAAACTTCTTGCCTGCAACGCCCTGAGGTGGGATTGGCAGAAGATGAACATCAGGACCATGACGCTTGCCCATATCGCGGAGTGTCAGCCGTTGACCCTGGGCAAGGATGGTGTTTGCGTTGTCTTCCAGTGTCAAAAGGGTATTCGGTTCTTTCTGAGCCAATGTTCTCTCAGCAACATCCTCCAATCCTGTCAAATACCATCGCTTGAGAACGCGCATACGTTCCGCTCGAGGTTTCGTTTGAGTAGGTCGTCGAGCATCAATCATCTCGAACAGCGACTTGATTATCGCCTTGCGAAACTGGTCACACCAAGTGATAGATAAGTGGTCATTGCCAATCCACACATCGGGGATAGAGGAGGTGAACACAGTAAACCCGTGTGTTTCAGGGACAAGTGATGAAATACTGGTATAGTCGGAGGGCACCACGGTATCGCGCGAGCCACCTGCAATAGACACCAGGGTTACATGCCATAGTGGGTTATTATTCGCCCAAGTTTGCGAATAAGCCTCGCGCCAGTAGTCATTGATCTGTTTATAAGTATGGACAATATCGGAATCAAATGATACGGGCGGTCTTGCATGCGGCGCGGACATGGTGATGATCGAATTTACTGAATTAGCCTGGTAATTGGCCATGGTGAGGACAGTGCGCGCCACAATGCCACCCATCGAGTGTCCAATAAGGACCACAGCACTGGGGTCCGGCAGTCCGGGATCTCGTCGGGTCCGTCGAGGGTCATGATAGAGCGATAGAATATAGGCAATGGCCTCATTCACATACTCGGCCTGATCGAGCAAAGTCTGACCATGAAACGCCGCCATATCCTCATTGAAATCGACCATGAAGAAATCTAAGCTCCGGGTGCCGGCCGCATGTCGATCCTCATCATGCCGAACCACATCGTAGTAATGTCGCGAAGCCTCCGCAGCCAGAGACCGGACCTGTCGGTAACTGCCCGCATTGCCGGGAAGAAACAAAACCGGTACACCGTTCAACTACAAACTCACATATCAGTACGAATCCATATAACCTATCGAACCCGGGCGCATCCTTACCCCGATGTTATCCTGCGTATACGGATCCACACCTTCCTCCCGATAGAGGAACAAATTATACTTGCTTGCAAACCGTGTATGCTCTGTATCGAATTCCAGCATGCGAATAAAAGTCGGACTCATCATCGGTACCGCACAGCCATCCCCACCGGTGGAGCGACTCGTGAATGAGCGGACGATCGATAGGAGGAACGCAACGGCGAAGAAAGTCGTACAAGCAGTCAGGATGGAAGAGGACCAGGGACTGCGGTAGCGGGACTGATGTGCGCGACGACCCTCCGGGGAGGGAGCCTCCATGGGAAGGCGCGGGGAGTCCAATGGCATGGTTTTTGTATCGTTGGACGGTTGGGAGGAGGGAGTGCGCCACAGGCTCGAATTCCGCGAGCGCGGCGTCGAGGAGCCGTTATCCCGACGGAGATCGAAGCTGGTGCCGTGACGAGCTATCTGGGAACGAGATTTATCGATGGAAGAATCCGTGGCATTGGAGCCATGGTCATCAGATCGAGCCGAGGAATCTTCAGTGTCGTCCGCGACAGGGGAGCCAGACGACCGTCTGTGCATTGGAGGATGCGGAGTCGAGACTCATCCAGTACACAGGGGGAGTGAATCGTTCTTGGCGCACTAAGGACGACCTCACACTGGTCGGGGAGTTGGGGGGAGGGGGTGAGGGAAGAAGGGGCGTTGGAATGCGAAGACGGGAAGGGTAGGAGAGGTTCGAGAGGCGTAGAAGGTTTGGGGCAAAGATAGAGTGGGCTCCCCGGTAGGACTTGGCGGGTTTCTTCTTCTTTTTTTTTCTGTTTCTTTTTTTGGCTGGGGCTTGATTTTGTCCCGTTTCCTATAGATTTATCGAATGATGCATAAGAATATTATTCATCAGGGTCTTTTTTAGACTCTGCTTCATCGGCCTTGATTTGCCAATAAAAATGTGTGGAAAATCCAGGTACGTCAACTGGTCTCGAATGGTGGAACAGGAACATGAAACCAAGCAACCGGTTTATCACACGCTAAGAAGATTGACCGATCGCCAAGCTAGTATTGGACTGATCAAATACAACAAGGATGAATGGAATATAGATATCCAGCTCTGCTATGAGAAATCACTTCACCCTGTTCTTCTTCTTTCTCCTTTTTCGCCGTACTCAATGCATCGTTTTTCCTTTCGGGATCAATGGACGGAATCGGCACTGTGGGGCTCACAGGATTGACGGCTCAAAACCTGGAGGCGAGACCCTCTGAGGTGCCAAGACCTTGACGATCAGTGTGAATGTCCAGAGTATAGTACAGAGGATAAATCTCGAGATATAATTATAGATCTATTATCATCCTCCACGGGTGAGTTGCATGATCTAGATAAAATCCTTCATGATACATCCATGTACATCCATGTCCTCCCCAGGCAACCATATACCGGCGTATCCCTTGTCCACGTAGGTACCTGCAGGACGCGTATGGGCGGAAGGCTATACGCTAATCAGCAAACTATAAATATTCAACAGAATATCCCAGCTGAAAGAGGCGCAGGAAAGGGCTCAGCCCCTTGGGAATATTCAATGCTTGTGTATGTACTAAGCCGAGGATTCGAATATCCACCGCATCAGGGACCGGACAGGGTTCATTACCAATCATTGGCGCGGATGGCGTGACCCAGACGGGCCGAAGACGAAGTGCCAGCACTCTATACATGGTGTGGTGTGGTGTAGAAGAGCCCAATAATTTGCAGATTATAGATAATAGATAATATGCCGGTGTAATATAAACCGGCAAATCATCTCAAGTGCATTTAGCCTAAGACTGCAAAGTCCCCCCGGGGCCGCAGCCACTCACAGAGCAGAACCGTGTAGAAGCAAACGGGCCAAACACAAACCCCAACTGGAACATCCTGGTCATTCAATGCGGGGTCAGTCTGTATAAAGGGGAGGTGTCTGTTTGGTTTCAGACTTGCTCTTCTTTCTGCTCTCTCATCTCGCAAGATCTGTGTGTTTCCCCAGCCTCAATATGATATGTCATTCTAGGTAGTATCAATGACACCACTCAGCCCTGATTGTAGTGTGAGTTATTATTTCTTCCTTCTCTTTAAGCACATGACATGAAGAAACCTCTTCAACCCTGGGACCGACAATCTCGGCATGACCCGTTATAATTAAGCAGATTCAGATCATCATATCCGTGCCCAGCCAAGAGTGGATAACAGACTTGGCCAAGCAAAGGCTAACTGAGCGTTATTTCGACTTAGATCCAAACTCCCGAGACCATACAATTGAGGAACATTGGAAAGCCAGAAAATGTCATTAAATTGCATCTATCGTCCCAGCTATCCATAAATTTCATAGATAAAAATCCTAAAACTCGTCAAAGGGGTATCCATTATCCATCTCTCATCAGCGCTTGTCCAAATTCGTGGTTCAGTTTGAAAATGGCAAAATATCATCGGCCCTTACTCTCTCTGCGTAGCAATCGCTTTCTCCGGGTCACTGCCTCTACGATCATCATCCATTCCTCGGTGCGCCGCCGCAATCGCCAGATCAGCGTCATGCTCAGCATCGAAGTTGCGACCAAGACGCTCGGGTCCAACGAGGGTGACAAGAATAGTGTAGGCAAAGACACAGCCCATGAAGATACAGATGACCTTGCCGTACTCGTAGCGCTTGGTACCATCCTCAAGCGGGGCCAGCGGGAACCGCTCGCCAATGGTAGACTCAATAGTCGAACTAGCGGAGGAAACGAGGTTACCAAGTTGGTAGGCTGTACCGACGACAAAAGTTCGAATGGGTCCCGGAGATAACTCCATGAGATGAATGGGGATAACACCCCAGGCACCTTGGACGCAGAATTGCTCAAAGAACGCGGCCGCCATGACGGACTTGTCGGTGACAAAGGTGTAAGGGTAAAGAAGAGCACCGCCAACAATAGAGATGGCGATGATGGAGAAGCGACGGCCGAAGATCTGACTGGCCCATCCGCAGAGAGTACCTCCTGTCAATGCACCCAGGTTCGCCACAACTTGGGTGACGGTGACTGCATTAGCGGAGAACTGGAACTGGTTCTCCAACATTGTAGGGTAGAGGTCTTGAGAGCCATGCGACTGGAAATGGAGTTAGCACTTTTGTCCTTGCTACATTCATTTCGATATTAGAGATTGAACACATACCATAAAGTTGAAACCGGCCATCAGAAGCACCATGTAAGCCAGCAAGAGCCAGTGTCGCTTAAGTGCCACCTTTCCTTCCTCCATGAAAGACTTGGCCACACCACCACGAACCTCCGCGCGTGCCTCCTGGCGACGACGGAAAGTTTCCGTCTCAGGCAAGCACAAGCGGAAGGCAATAATCAGAACAGGAGGAGCCGCACCGAACCAATACAGCGGTCTCCAGCCGTGCGAGGTCGTATCAACCAGACCACGAGCAAAAGCAGTCGCCAGAAGATATCCAAAGGCGTAACCTTGCTGCAGCAAACCAGAAACAATACCACGCGCCTCGGGTGGACAGTCCTCCAACGCTGTAGCAGCCGCATTTCCGTAAAGACCACCCATTGCAATTCCAAACAAAGCGCGACAAGCGAGGAATTGCTTGTAAGTCTGACAGAAACCAGCTCCCAGCTCGAGGACAATGAAAAGGAACTGGTTGACAATGAACGGCCACTTGCGACCCCATCGATCGGCGGCAATACCGAATGTGATGGCGCCGACAGAACGCAGCATCAGCACCAGCGTAATTCCCCATGTGATATCAGTAACCGATTTATCGAATTGCTTGGCCAATTCGGATGTTGTCAATGAAACGGTGAAGAAATCAAAGGCGTCCCAGCTCCATCCCAGAAATGCGACCTAAAGAGCCCAACAATCACATTAGAATCTTGTACAAGGGATCGAAGATCATGAACATAGTGCAAAAAACTGATGGTCATACCCAGAAAAAGAGCCATTGTTGCCTGTTAAGCAGAGCCAGTGCCTTGAAGGGATTTGGCGCCTTTCTCATCGGCGGCACCAAAGTAGGCAAGCGAGTCACAATGTACCGTCCAATGCTCATATCCCCCTCGACATCAGCCTCGGCCACTGTCGGGACAGCGACCTGCGCCTTGTCTTGAACATCCGCCATGATAGTGAATCACCGAGCAGCACCGGTGAGTTGGAAGGGCGAAGAAAGTAAAAAGCAAAAACACGTGCTGCGCCGCGGACAAAGGGGGGATAAGTAGGGACGAAAGGGCCCAAATTGCGCAGGGGTAAGATGAGTGATCGGAGAACCAAAAGAAGGAATGGCATGGGGGCACTACAACCACGTCTTAAATAATCTTTAAAAAAAAAAAAAACTCGGCAGCGCATGTCAGGACATTCCTCAATCGACCATGTGCCCATGAGCCTTGACATCCCCGCATCTTACCACTGATCGCGTCGCATCCTATTCGCCTGAGTAATGGAGTCAGGATCCTGAAGTAGCAGCGGGGACGAATGATGGCCTGCGAACCAAGGACCTAATGCCGATCTACACACGTTTCAGGTAAAAAGTGGAGACATGCCCCCCAGACCGGGGAAAATATCTGTGCACAAACACCGAGAACAAAAAAAAAAAACATGGTCGGTAACTTTTTGGGGATTCGGGGCTGCTACGGCTTGGAGCGGGATAAATTTCTCGGCATGATTCTCATATCTGGAGGCGGGGGTGCGTTGATGAATGCTCCGATATCGTGGAGGGATGAATAGCCTTCCGCTATTCTATGAAAGACTAATTAGCCTTCCCCCCATCGATTAAAGATTGGTTGGAATCGCCGACGAGGCACGCAAAGAACTTTCCTTCTCTCTTACCTTGTGCGCCTGTGATGCAACCCTTTCCTCTTTTCATATCTCAGCCAAGCCAAGCCTCCTACGGAAGGCGTGAGGCTCCCCTAGAGAGACACAGTCACACTCCCGGACGCCAAGTGAAGGACGGACAACACCTGTCAATCCGAACACGAGGTATGCCTTATTGACTCTACGTGCTGAATTCCTGCATCCTTCTACCCCAAGTCCTGTCTACTTCAGACTTTATCCGGTGTTGATCTGCCCAGACTCTTTTGTGGAGTTCTGGGGATGGGAAGCACTCGCTTGGACTCCCGCGACCCACTACGCTCCGAACTAAAAACAACATGTGGCTTGCGCCGCTTCCCTTTCAGCGCGGCCGGAATAGCCATGATCGGCCCAACCGTAAAGCTCGGCTTGGGCTCTACAAGGACTTGCCGAGTTAGCCTATGCGTCCTTCGGAATCTGTTTACCATAAAAAACATATGATGAACAACGTACAGTGTACAACGAACTGTCACAATAAGTAAGAGCAAGGCTGAAGCTTCTTTCCCCAGCTTTCTGGCTTGGTTTTCTTGTCATGCGGGACCCCAGGCTCGGCGAAAGGTTCTTTCTGGCCAATGCCCCGGCAAATAACGCTTCCTCCGAGACTCGGCGGCCCGGGGGCGAAGCTTGGCAAACACGGGGTTTGATGGGGGATGGGGGGTCAACACCCACGCGGAGGATTTTCTCCGTAAGATCATGTCGGAACTTGACCGACCGGTCACAGATCCGATCTAAAATTCTAGATCGCGGGGAGAGTTACTAAAGACGAGGATAAAAAAAAGTACACATTAACCGAGTGTAGCACCTTAATCGTGCCTAAATTCCCCGGTTTATAGTTTGTGAAGCGAGCGACTACTCCAAAATCTCTGCATCGATCGTACTTTGTAAGCACTTTGAAAAATTGGAGAACCACATTTCTGCTCCATCTCTTCTCGTGTTGGACCATTAAAAGAGAAGGTCTATAGCTCGGCCGTCAAGGTTGTGGGTTCCGTGGGAGGATGCCCTTGAAATTGCCGGGAAATTACCGAGTTGCCATGATGTTCAGGGTCTAATTAAACTCTCTTAGCAAGAAGGCACCTCCGCGGAGTGATCAAATTTAGTCATCAGTTTCTCATTATGAATGATTGTTCATTCATCCTGTCCATTCATCTGTTCGTTCTAGGCCTTCTCTAGACAACGTAGCCGCAAGAACTCACTCAGATCCGTGACTTTATGTAAAAAGTTGCAAGTTCAGTTTTCGCCTTAGACCTGCAATTCCATCAAGTTTGTTAAATTTTGTGTGGCGAACTTGAAGTGATGAGGGCTACAGTGTAAGAGGGAAATCGCGATACCCATTCGTAGGGGAAAGTTGTAGGTAAACTTTGTTTCAGTGAGAAACCTGAAGCGCTTGTGGCCCTTAAATATCAAGTCATGAATTGTTGATTTTAACTTGAATGAGTTTGAAGAATGGCATCATGATGCCGATAAGCATTTGGCAACAACAGTCTTTTCATCCACCTAGTCCTAAGGCTTGTTCAGCATGTTCTTTCGCTACACAATCAGTATTGGGTCACAGATTAACGTTCAAAAGAAAGAGTTGAGCCATTGGTATCCAATAGAAATTGATTTCAAATTCAAGCCTAGTGAGAGATTATCTTTCGTGTTTTCTTATAATTCTCCTCTTTGTATACCCAATAGTATCTTTAAGGAGAAATGCCACTCTCCAAGGCATGTGGACCGGGAAATGGAGACCAACCGCCTACTATAACAAAGAATGAGATCTTCAGATGGGTCGACTGCAGTAGTATAGTACCTGGGTAGTATTGGTACTAGTTGGTATCTTCATTTGAACAAAATAGTCAAATCCCGAGTTCGCCCGATCGCATGGCACTAAACTTCCAAGGTTGAGCAGATATACTAGGTAGTACTTATTCAAGTTGGCGATTTTTAAGGTTCTGGATAGCGTTCAAATGAACAAAAACCTTTGATTACTTTCCCCCCAATCATCGCTTATCATTTGGGGTTCGGTTAGAAACGACCCATCAGAGTCTTCTTTAAGCGCCAAGCAGCTAATGGAGGGATCATCTCTCAACTCAGCCTCTATGGCTTTGATCACTCAGCTACCCAATGTGAAGAACATTGAAGCTACTCCCATAGCTATGACATTCTCGAGCTCTCCAAGTTCCGCGGCGATGGCACCTTTGAACCAGTTGACATAGATTCGGAGTAAGCGAATTATATTCCAAATTTGAAGTTAAGGCCTGCGATTTCACATCACGGTTTCCGCCTAAGATATGCAAGGTGATCTGGAAATTAGTACAGATATCTTCAAATGTTGTCTCTTTTGCACAGAATGGACCCCGGGGACAATTTACGGAGCATGTTGATGAAGACAGCGATGAAGTTCATGGAAGATATCTGCTTCCTACAAGTCTTGTAGTCTGAAGAACTGACATTTTATTTCCACCTGGAGAATGCGGAGATAACATTTGAAGAACGCAAATTAATTAAAATCATTTACCAGTACGCTGATAATTGATCAACACCTTCTTTCACCCAGCCTGTAGTAATAGTAACCTGATCATTACCATCAAAGCCATGGTCGCCATCTTTTGCATCAAACCTTACATTAACATCAGGCTTGTAGTATTTTTGAAGTAGGTATCTTCCATTTTGTACTGCGCTGATGGCCAGCGGAAGTCTGGTCAACCCCACCTTCCGGGGTTCTTCTCATACTTTTCAGCCCAGAATCGATCTCGAAGATTAATCATTGGATACGGCAAGATAACAGCCTGAAAATTGATCTCAAGATGCAAAAACATACACTGAGAGACCATCCACCCCACCGCATTACTACCTGTCGTCAGTATACAGTTGAAGTCTGGTCGAGCATTCACCTGAGGTAGTATTAGGCAAGTTTCGATTCCAACATTGTTAATGGGAAGTCATTCCCAGAAACTGGCTAAGTCGTCCAGAATGTCGTGGCCATTTGACTCGGGGAGGAGCCGATGGTCTGGTGTGACTACAATGTCACGCCTGGATAGGGTCAGCTCAATGAGCCTATTTGAATATTTGAATGTTAGTATGCATTCTTGTAGTTGCTTGAATCTTCTTCCAACTCGCCAATACGAGAACCAACCTTGGAAGGCGAGAATAAGCGGTTTCCTCCCACAACAAATCCGCCATGAAACTCGGTGATTAGAGGGGTCGTTTCTGATAATTGTCCATTACGAACCATGGAGTTTGGCACGGGGATTGATAGATCCAGGGGATGGCAGGAGACGACTTTGTATGTCACATGGTGAACATGGATGAAAGTCTTTGTATTTGGCACGGTCATGGATCTCGGGGCCTCCAGTCATGGTGGGCAATCGGCCACTAGTACATACTAGTACCTAAGTAATAATGATATGTACCACCTAGTATATATGTAGCAGTAGCACTGAGGTACTAATACCTACCTACTAGTAGTACCTAGTAGCTATGGGAACTTTAAGTTGTGACTGCTACCTAGGTATGTACTACTAGTAGGTAGTCCTCTGTCGTCGACTCGGATGAATACTTTCGTGCACATGTGAGCACTTGAGAATTGCATGTGTGATTAAATTTTTCTTCCAAGGTTTTATCCAGAATTATTCTTGAAGGCTAACTAGGAGAGTATTTATATATACTATTTCTAATCCCCAATTTTGACTCCATACATTTGATTTATTCGATGGCTCGTAAAAGGATCGTGAGTCAACAAGCCTCGATCACCAAGGTTGCAAACAGTCTTTCCCCCGGCTCATGGATAGCTTATCCGACCTTATGCGAGACTTGACATTGCTAAGGCCGATGCTGCGGCACGAAGGACGGTTATCACCGAAGCTTTTCTATTAGGAGACAATATCCAGAACAGATGGCCAATAAGCAGATAGAGCCCGTATGTTAACCACTCTCCATTTGGACGCTTGAGGCGCCATCTTACAAACACACGAGATTTGTTAGAAGGGTTTGAATGGAACTGGGCATGTTTAGTCCGTTTGTCTCGTTTGTTTCTATTTGTAGCGGCGACAGGGATTCTGTTCTGTTTGTTCTGTTTGTGCCCTTACTGGCCCCCATAGATGGTTGGGGGCCGGTGGCCAATTTCTGAATCCATCCAATTCCACGATTGGCTCTCATTGAAGCTTCGTTTTTAGAAACGAAAGGATAGGCGGTGTATGTATACCCCTGGTCAAAAAGCGTCATATACGTTCTTGACCTTTGCCATTTTAGGGATGCTTTGCGGGGAGTAGTCTTGGCGCCTGGCGGTGCGAGTGGTCGTTTCCTTCGATATCGCTTCGATTGCGTCTAAAATCCAGGGTGTTATTGGATCCTTGTAACAAAATTACAAGAGATACTCCGTAGACATGATGCATATGCTCTATAGTATCTAGGATGATAACACAATCTCGCAGCAATTGCTCAAAGTGGATTGATGTGCGCTTTCGTGCGCTTTGATATGCGCCAAGTCTCCAACCAAAAAAGTTTGGTCTACTTCCACCGCATCATGATGCATGACCGAAACTTCCCCACTAAGGACCCATGAGCCTATCAGATCGGAAGTCTATCTGTCCCAGCCATATCAAAGCCACAGCCCTACGGCTATACCGAGTGGCTTTGCATGGCAATGATGTTGATCGCTTCTATTTACACCTAACAAGCCAAGACCCTGAGGCGGAGTGTCATTGTCTCCCTCGCACTCACGACCCGCCCCCGACAGGGATCTTTGTCGTGGCGAAATGTTTTTGAGAGGAGAAGTCGAGACATAAAGAAAGGCCATTCTCCCTCCTCCATGAACCGTTCTTCCAAGCTTCAAAGGATCTCATCGAGAACTTTATTCACTTATCTTAAATACAACCTTGAGTTTGTCCATCTTCGCGAACATGTCCAATCCTATGTACGACGAAAAGATCGCTGTCAACAATGTGAGTATGCTTCCTATATCAAGCGTGGAAGAAACATCTTGATCTATGAACGGCCTTGAAATAAGCTACCAAGCCCCAAAACAAGGTGCTGACACTGCATTTCCTAGGAACGGGAGCTGTCCTCCTCTGCATCTCATAGCTCCACCCCCTCTCACTCATCTACACCGTCCTTAGGCGAGAATGCCTCATACTACGGTGAAAAGCCGCCCCCATATGGCCCAGATGATGTCGTCGGTCCCGACGGCGAGCGGGGTCTAGGATCTACCCTTCTGGGTGGTGCTGGTGGTGCCTATATTGGCCACCAAATGGGCGGTGGCATGTCAACTGCCGGAGGTGCAGTGCTTGGAGCTCTCGGTGCTAATGCTGCTACCCACGCATAGTAAGTTGTACCAAAGTGCTTTCATTGCATGTTCAAGAAATTAATGTATGCCCCACAGTGAGAACCATCAGCAGCACCAGCAGCAGCAGCAGCAACCACAATATTACCAGCCTCCTCCTCAGGGATACCCACCCCAGGGCTACTACCCAGGCTACCAGCAAGCTCCATACCCGGGCCCTGGCTACGCACCATCTATGGCCAGTACCGCTAGCTATGGCCCTGACATGTCTAGCCGTCGTTCACGCCGCCGCTACTACAAAGACATGAAGCACGCAGACAAGACATGCTGCGTTGGACGTCTGCTTCATCCCGGCCGCGAGCGTCGCCTTCAACAAATGGGGGTACCGAGATACTAAGGTCTTTTCCTCTGCGTCAATTTATTAAATATGATATGGTGAACTTTAAATAGTGATCCATGGTCTGGGGGGTTTTCTTTCCCTTTTTTGACGTGGCCAGGATGTGATGTATCTTTTTGGATTTCTTTTGGGGCGGAGTTTTGAAAATACGCACAGCACGTAAATGGCTAAATCTGTTTGTTAATGACTTGGATTTCATTGTATGGAAGTTTACCTTTGTTATAAACCAGAAAGTTACTAGTATGACACCGTGGACATTACCTACTACGACGGGTATTTAATGCATGCATAAAATGCACAGATAGTTTCGAATTCCCAGCTATAAGCTCGATAATTATTTTCATGGAGACTATTCATACATAAATTTCGCTCAATGGGTATTATAAAGTACAGTTGACGCAAGGGTTCAGATGCCTTTGGTCCTAGGCTGGCCTTGGACTTTTGGATGAGACTTTACTTGAGCTGGGCCCGAAAATCTCATCGAGGTCCGAGTCCTGATCCACCTCGAAGGCCACCTGTGGGAGGATTTTCGAACTGTCCCAATGAAACCCCCACTTCTCCACGGCATCACTCCAGTGCATCCGCGGCACGAAACCAGAGATTCGCTTCCACAGACGGCGCATAGACCTGGAAGTAATGTTGTGTGGACGGCCATTGACATAAGGTCCAAAAGTATGGCTTTTTTGCGGGCCATCTGTCAAGAAATGCAGCACAGTATCATCTTGAGGTGTTGGAAGGGTTTCTGGCCTTGTCTTGAAAGGCCTCCAGGGCACAGTACCAGCAATCAATCCGTCCAAAATGCTCAGTTCTTGTTCTGGTAAAGGTGGCAGCAAACTGTACAATGTATCAATGTACCACCTACGCCGAATGTTAATCCGACGAGATCGAGCTACAGGTCGTCCCCAGCTGTTTTGTTTCGGGATCGGAGGCTCCACCAATTTTATTTGAGGTCGTAGACGGGATGCTGTGAATATGCCATGATTCATCTGGGATTTGATGAGTCTAGAGACAATCTGTGGGGGTTCCCAACCATCTTGATAATTAGACACACTGGTAACCAATTCTTTCAATGAGTTGGTGTCTGTCGGGGCTTCAGGCTTCAGCAGCTGAGCTATTAACTCATGTCTTCGTTTACCGATGCGACCATACGACATGAGCATAACTTTATCAAGTGGCCGTGGATACCCCTCATTTGCTCTCTGTAACAGACTGAGACCCTTTTTAGCTGACTTTGTCAACTTTTCTTCTGATAATTTGGACTCAAATGCGCGACGATATCGGTCAAGCACATAGCCCCGCATGTAAGTGCGAGCAATAGGGTCTGGAAGATAGGAACATTCCTGTAATGTGGCCCGCAGAACGTGTTGCCATTGGGGCGAGTCTCGAGTTAAACGAAACAGTGATATTCGTGGTGTAGATGCCATTGTCCTCCGAGAAAGGATTAAGTTTCTCCCAAAACGGCGAGAACGCGAAAACCTTGGCGGCGCGGTCACGGGATTGACGCGCGCCGTCCTTTCCTCACTTCACTCTCCTCAGCCCCGCGACTTGGTCTCGCCTTGCGTTGCACTTTCCGATCTTCAATCCGGACTCGGACACATTCTCGTGCATCTGATGATCTTTGATCCCACAGGTGTCCTGTGTATAGTCCTAACAGTCTGTTCGGAGCACTTTTCGTTGTAAAAGGTGGTGAAGCCACACGCGCCTCCTTTTCGCTTTCGCGTTCCGGTAATTTCTCCACTTTCTTTTCCCACCCTTGTCACCTTAAGTTGTTTGCTAACGTTCACCTCAGAAAATCCCTAATTAGGAATGAGCTTTTCGCAAACCGGCATTGTGTCATCGAATGGACCGAATTACAACACTCTGAACAATTCCCGATCCATCACCTCCACTCCTCGCGACACGCCTCCACCTCGGAGAGATTCCCAAATGTCGTTCAACATGTCGAACGGCGCACGGGGGAGCTTCGGAGGCTACGATGGGATGACCGATAATGGCTCTATGATGTCGTACCAGGAGGAATACAACAAGCCCCAAATATATCGCGTTCGTCAATTCATCCTGACCTCGGTCGTTGCTTAGACTGACAATATTGAATTTAGGCTGTCTACTCTAATGTGTCTGTTTACGAAATGGAAGTTAACGGTGTCGCAGTCATGAAGCGTCGCTCGGATGCATGGCTCAATGCGACTCAAATCCTAAAAGTAGCCGGTGTCGTCAAGGCTCGCCGAACAAAAACGCTCGAGAAAGAAATTGCAGCTGGGGAACATGAAAAAGTACAAGGTGGATATGGAAAATACCAAGGAACCTGGGTCAACTACCAGAGAGGTGTGGAACTGTGCCGTGAATACCATGTGGAGGAGCTACTCCGCCCTCTGCTGGAATATGACATGAGCCCTGATGGTTCTGGTGGCCCTGTACCAGGAACTCTGGACACACCAACGAAAGAGCAAGCAATGGCTGCACAGCGCAAGCGCATGTATAGTGGCACCGACAGCAGGAGCTCGTCTCAACCGCAACAAGGTACTTTTTTCCAGAACATTTCACGCACTGCGGCAACCGCCGTGAACGCTATTAGCAAAGCTCGGTTCGATTCCCCGAGTGCCAATAGCAGACGTCCCAGTGTCATACGGAAGCCATCGCAACAAATGAGCAGTCAGGAATCTCAAATGGCCTTCAGCAGTCAACATAGCCTGTATGGCATGTCGGACAGCGGATTCAGTAGCCTACAGAATCGTTACATGGGTCAGGATGATAATGATGACTTCGCCGAACCCCCACGCAAACGAGTTCGCTCAGCCTCACATCACGCCCCGTCAATTGGACTGCCCAGAGAGCCATCCAATTTGTCCATGCATGAACCTACTCCTACTGAACCAAACGAATCTTTCTACCAAGATAATGATCTCCCACCCCCGCCTATGGATGACGGATCAAAGCGTGGTATCGAAGCTCTAGGCCCAGCTACCACCCCGGAGAAGTTTCAAAAAATGAAGCTGATAATGACTCTTTTCCTTGACAAGCGGACAAAAGACTTTACCACCCACCCCGCCCTATTGCAGTTGACTGGTGAAGATCTTGAAATACCACTTGATGAATACCGAAACACTGCCCTTCATTGGGCTGCCATGCTTGCACGTATGCCTCTTGTACATGCATTAGTGGAAAGAGGAGCCAATGTTTCCCGTGTTAACGGAGCTGGGGAGACTGCTTTGCAAAAGTCTGTGGGTACTAGAAATAACCTTGACTACCGAAGCTTTCCTAGACTTCTCCAAGTCCTTTCCCCAACAATCGATATGGTCGATTATAGTGGTCGAACTATATTGCATCATATTGCTGTTATGGCAGCGACAGGCGGAGGGGGACATGTTTCGGCTAAGCATTACCTCGAATCTCTTCTAGAATTTATTGTGCGACATGGAGGAATCATTTCGACGACTAACGGTGACCATAAGCAAAATGGAACCGAAGGAAGTGATGTCATTTCACTAGGCCGCTTTATTTCGGAGATCGTAAATCTGCGCGACGATCAAGGCGATACTGCCTTAAACCTCGCAGGACGAGCCCGCTCAGTCCTTGTCCCACAGCTTTTAGAAGTCGGAGCCGACCCTCATATTCCCAATCACACCGGTCTAAGACCTGCGGATTATGGAGTGGGTGTTGATATGGTTGATGGAAGCGCTCAGTCACAGCAATCCGATGGTCGGGGTGATACCTTTATTGACCAGTTGACGAAATCCAAAAAGGAAATCCTTGATGGTATGCAAATTTACTCCATCAATATTCTTTTGCTTTCAGCTAACCTCATTTTAGCGACGATGTCTCAAATTAGTACCATGGTTGAGGAAGCGCTCGGAGGAATTGACCGAGAATTGGCAACAAGCTTAACACAAAAGCAAGAAACGTTCGATCACTGGCATGGTAAAATCAGAGAGTCTGCAAAGGCTCGCCAGATCGAGCAAAAAGAGCTTGATGGATTGAAACAGAAGGGCACCGCCCGAGTGGAGCTTGATCGACGGATCAAGAATATGGAGCGTTCTTCCGAGAGCTTGGTTGAGACAGCAAAGAGTACAGGGGCTATTGATTCATCTCGTATTGCGATTGTCGGTGACGCAGACCAGGATTCAGGCGTGGATGTTGCAGCTTTCGATAATTTATTCAAAGACAGTTTCGACGCATCAACTGGTTTCTCTGACCAACAGATTGCTTTTCTGGCTGCATTGTCACCCCCAGACATGTTGAAGCACCGACTGCAATTGTACCAGGGCTTCCTTGCCAATGTGACAGAAGAGGTCGACCATCTAAAGGCCAAGAATGCAATTCTAGGCCAAAATTACCGGCGCATGATAATGGCATGTACCAACTGGACTGCCGAGCAGGTAGATGAGGCAGCAGAAGGTCTGACTCAATGCGTTAAGGATCTAAACGATAATCCCGTGCCAGAGGATGAGGCTATCGAGATCCTGATGCGCGATCGTGGTCAGGACTGGTAACCATACCATGATCTTTCTCTCCTCCAAATATTTCTCTGAGCGTTTCGGATTCGGTTTGATAGGCGTTGATGAGTTCACGTGTACGATACAAAATACCCGGGTGGCCTGCAATTACTCATTATTTTTATCTATGTATCTATGTCGATCTTTGAACAAATTATTGGATCTAAATATTCGGACTATTCACCCAGTGATCCCCACGATTTGGTGTGGGGTAGTATAGCCTAAATGCAGACTTGGGAGTATACAAACGCGGGGGTGACTGGAATTAACCGGTGTCAGGGAAGGGGCCAGCTACAGCCACTTGGAAAGCAGGCCAGCCATCCTTGTTGCACATGTGGTGTACCCCCGCGTCTAGATACCCCGAATCCCACATCTTGCAGGGAACGCGACGGTTAAATCTCGGGCCAACTGTTCGATGCTTGGATATTTAAACCCTCACCTAGACCGCGCTCTTTGCACGGATTCCATTTCTGAACTTCCAAATCTACCACCTGGATCGATTCATAACAAGAGATTCGGAAACATGGCAACAGGAATCCTCAAAGTAAAAGGCGACTCGGTCGTCGATGAGAATGGCCAACGCGTTACTCTGCGGGGAGCGGCGCTTGGAGGATGGATGAAGTAAGTACTAGCACTAGCAGAAGTCAACCGCTTCAGCTTTACAGCACTACGTATATATGTACAGCGAATACGAAATCATCCCGGGGTCTGTCTAGACCAAAGTGCTGATAGTACTGTATAGCATGGAGAATTTCATCACCGGATTTCCGGGTCATGAATCCCAGCACCGAGCTGCAATGCGCAAAGTTCTTGGACAGGAGAAGTACGAGTTTTTTTTCGACAAGTGGCTGGAGTATTTCTTTACCGATGCGGATGCCAAGTTCTTTGCTGAAGTAGGACTGAATTGTCTCCGATTGCCATTTAACTACCGTCATTTCGAGGATGATATGAACCCTCGCGTCTTAAACGAGTCAGGGTTCAAGCACCTGAACCGTGTGGTTGACCTGGTCAGTTCAACTTTCTAATTGCTTATTGACATAACACAAATAAATACTTACACCGCATTTAATAGTGTGCTGCCCACGGGATATACACCATCTTGGATATGCACGCCGTTCCTGGTGGACAGAATCCAGATTGGCACTCTGATAACCCGACTAGCTATGCCGCTTTCTGGGATTATCGCGATCACCAAGACCGCACCATTTGGCTTTGGGAGCAGATTGCGTCCCGATATAAGAATAATCCATGGGTGGCTGGATACAATCCTCTCAATGAGCCTTGTGATCCAGAGCATGTTCGCCTTCCTGCATTTTATGCCAGGGTAGAGAAAGCCATTCGTGCAATCGACCCAAATCATATCTTATGGTTGGATGGAAATACGTTTGCCATGGAATGGAAAGGATTCGACACAGTGCTGCCCAATAGTGTCTATGCCATGCATGACTACGCAGTAGGTCTACTCGGAAACCGGAACCCTTCATCAGATGCTAAACAGTTGCTTTCTAGTCTATGGGCTTCCCCACCGGAGAACGGTACCAAGGCACAACGGATCAGAAGCAGCGTTTGGAGCGGTCATATCTTCGTAAAGCACAATTTATGAGCGAACACGGCACTCCGGTTTGGAATGGAGAGTTTGGGCCTGTCTATGCCAACCCAGATCTGGAGACTGATGCAGCGACCACCAACCAAGAGCGATACAACCTTCTCGGGGAGCAGCTCCGAATCTACGACAAGCATTCCATTCACTGGTCTATCTGGCTGTATAAAGACATCGGCCTACAGGGGATGATCTACACAAACCCGCAGAGCAAATGGAATCAAACAATCAAACCCTTCCTGGATAAGAAGCGCGCAGTTTGGATTGATAAATGGGGCCACAACCATGTTCCCGAGGCTGAGGCGGCTATCAAACCACTTCTTGAGTGGATTGATCGCGTTAGCCCGTCTGCCAAGGAGACTTATCCTACATCCTGGAACACGGAGCTGCACGTAACCCGTAATGTGCTATATACATTTTTGGCTGCGTCTTTTTCGGACGAATTTGCTTCCTTGTTCAAGGGAATGGAGGAGAAAGAGCTCGAGGAACTGGCAAGGAGTTTTCACTTTGAGGAATGTGTGCAGCGGGAGGGACTCAATCGGATCTTGAAGGAGCATTCAAAACTTTCTCATTAGATCGGAGTGGGGCGGTTGATAATATAGTATCAAGTAGAAGCAGCGGGAAGAATGAGGGGCATAACATAGTGCGTGGCAATATCGGGTCCCTGTATACAAAAAGTCAGTAATGATATGGAGGTAGACTAAATCCACGCATAAATATTTGAAATTCGCACGCTATCGATAAGAGAAAAATCGAAAAGATCGCGGGGTTTTCGCACTTTCAACGCACCAAGATTTGTGGAGTGCAACGCCATCCAGCTTGGATTCGCACAAGCCGACGTTCACAGTCGAAATGGCCGAGTCCTCTCTTCCAACCACGCTGAATGGCGTCTTCACGGCACCCCTTAGGGACCAATATGACCCTGTGCGCTTGACATCGAACAATATTGTCCCTATCTTCGAATTGCCCTTGGCAAAGAAGATTCTGGGCCACGATGCCTCCGACAACGATTCCCTTGCGAAGGTCGCCAAAGATGAAATTTCATATACTGAATTCGTCGCCGAACAAGCCCGCGCCGCCCTTCAAAGTCCCCCAAATGATTTGACCGTCGAGCAAACACAATCGCAACTTGTACACATCGGTCTGGCCGCCCTTTTCAGCTTCCTACAATCCAACGTTACCGGTCCACCTTTGGAATTCAACTCAGCCGAGACTGTCCTGCCCTCCGGTTTACGAGGAGATATCCCAACCCTCCGAGCCGTTCGTGCCAAGATTATCCGAGACCTTTCTGTGGATGGAGAAGCTGCTTATAAATTGACGCCCAATGCCGAGTTATTCTCTGTTGCTAAGGCGCTGTTGGTGGAAGCGAAGATTGATGGATCTTTAGTCGCGAAGACTGCGCGCATGCGCGTCAACTTCCTTCACCAGAAGATGCTCTCGGAGGTCACAAGCACACTGCAAGATGTTATATACAATGATGCCGAGGAGCTGGCTAAGACGAATCTCAATGATGATGATAAAGGAAAATTCTTGCTTGAGCGCGCTATCATCAACACCCACCATGGCTTCGATGCTAAGGCTCGCGCCGATCTTGACCAGGCAGCTCAGGTGCGCAACTTTGAGTTTGCCCTGACTGGAAAATTGGGAAAGCGGACAAAATTCCAAGATCGGGATATCAGTCAGCTTGTTGTTTTGGCTAAGAGTGCTGATGGGGATTCCAAGAGCACAGATCCTTCTGGTCCTAAGAACTTGGACTTGAATGATGATACCCTCCTAGAAACTATCTCATTTGCTGATAAGAAATCTACAACTGTATCCGAAGAGCTGTCCCCAGCTCTGCAGGCTGTTGACCCTAATGACCAACCTATCCTGAACCCAGTGGACTCGGCTATTTTGTTGGCCATGGCGTCGGCCATTACGAACACTGCCCCAGAAAACGGCCTTACTCGTGAAGAGACACAACCATATGCTACCCGTGTTTTGGAGGGTGGCAGCTCCAACTGGCAGATTTATACTGAAGCATTGCTAGTCCGTAGTCGTGTCGAGGGTTTTCGTTCACGAACTGTTGAGCGATCTGTATTGCAATTGCAAGCTCTCGTTGACCAGGTTATTGCCGACACAGCAACAGATGACTCTGCTGCCCAACAACCCTCTTCTGACCCTACAACTTTCTTGCCCAGGCCTGAGAAATCTGAGTCGGCATCCGCAGCTGATCGTTTAGAATACATCTGGATTATAAATTTTTCTACGAGGTGGAACCTTGAAGCCGAACTAGCTAAGCGCTGGGTCGAGCTGGGTGGTCTCCGTACCGCTTTGGAAATTTATGAGAGACTTCAAATGTGGGCTGAGGCAGCACTTTGCTACGCTGCCACTGAGCGTGAACTCAAAGCCAAGAGCATGGTGCGTCGCCAACTTTACGAGGCGAAGGGTGATGATGAGGATGATGAGAATGAAATGTTTGAAGGACCAGAGCGTACGATACTGCCCGGTGATGCACCACGGTTGTTCTGTATTCTGGGAGATATCGACAAGGATGAAAAGATGTACGAACGTGCTTGGGATGTATCTGGTCAGCGCTATGCTCGTGCTCAAAGATCTCTGGCACGTCACTACCTGAGTCTCACACCCCCAGAATTGGAAAAGGCCGAAGGCGCTTACCGTAAGAGTCTGCACATCAACCGTCTTAACCACGGTGCTTGGTTTGCACTTGGATGTGTGCAGCTGGAACTCCAGCGCTGGCAGGATGCTGCCGATTCTTTCACCCGTACTGTGCAATTGGATGACACAGACGGAGAGGCATGGAGTAACTTGGCAGCTGCTATGCTGCGAACATCGGCCCCAGAGCAAGGTCCCGATGCACCAGCCGATGATAGTGCCGAAGAAAAGGTGGCCGTCGAAAACGACCCATACAAACGCAAACGCGAAGCCCTCGCTGCCCTCCAACGTGCAGCAACTCTGAAGCACACCGACGCACGAATTTGGGACAACGTGCTCACTGTAGCGGCATCCATCCCCCCACCCGCCACACCATTCCGAGAAGTCATTACGGCACAAAAGCGCGTGATCGAGCTATTGGGCGAGAAGAAGGGAGAGAAGTGCATTGATTTGCCGATCCTAGGCATGCTCGTGGACTTTCTTTCAACTGCCTTCGATTATAATGACCTTCTTATCGAGTCGGACTCCGGCCCGGTCATCCGTACTGGTACGATGCCTGGCCAAATCCTGTCCCTACTGGATGACAACATAGTCCCACTTATCACACACTCCTCTGCACTATGGCTGATTGTTTCTCGTGTTGAAATTTTCCGGAACCGCCCCAGCCGTGCCCTGGAAGCACACGAAAAGGCATGGCGTGCTACCATCACATCCTCCACACAAGGTGCATTCCAGATGGGTAATGAGAAACCGTGGCTTGAGGTTGTTCGTGCCACGGAGAAACTTGTTCGCGATGGCTATGCCAAGTACGGTCCCATGGATCGCGAGGACCAGAAGATTGAAGGTGATGCTGAGCCCGAGATGGTTGCTAGCGACTGGCGATTCAAGGCTAAGAGTGCCATCCGAGGAATCTTGGGTAAAGGCAAGGAATTCTGGGAGGACTCTGATGGCTGGATGCGCCTGAAGGAGCTCCAAAACGAGGTTACCGGCATTTAGTGGATACTTGCAAAAGAAAGCGTTGAAATTTTTTGTTCATTGCTATTTCTTTCTCCATGTCATAAAAAGCCTAGGGCAATTTTTGAAAGCATAACGACCATTTCATACCTACTTTTTCTTATAGAATAGTCAAAACCAACGAATTTTCGAGTCTCATTTGAGAGTAAATTAATCGAGCCAAAAAATATCTATAAACAAATAGTAATCCTCAGAAAAATAAATCACCAAATATAAGGTATAAAGAAGTCAAAATAAATCAAGCGCAATGTAGTATGTCCGTGTTGACGCCAAAAAACCCAGTGCTCGAGTCATAAGTGTCATAAAGGGTTCACGCCCGTATATACCCTCACTCTCTCTCTCTCTTTTTTTATTCCCTCACCCCAAGTGTTGAAGAGGTCTCTATATCCACCATGATCGCTTCAAAAATGCAATGTATCTTTTGTTCTTTTCGCTGGGAAAAGAGCCTTAGGCCTCCTGGATAGCCTCATGGGCCTTCGCCTTTAATCGCTCATTGCGCTGCATACGCCATCCGGCCCCCCATTTCATCTCGATCATTAGCAGAGGAACCATTGCCACTGTAATACCAGCGAGCAGAACAAAGGTCCAGAGGGATCCAACAGCATCAATGATTGGGGTAACAAGAGCAACACCTCCAGCACCAATCAGACAACGCATCAAGTTGTTGACCGCCGTCGCACTGGCACTAGCACCGGGGTACAAATCAATAATCAAGGCACTGTTGATTGTGAAAATAGCAGTAGCACAGTAGGCAATGATGTACTGCAAGATAATCGGAACAGCAAGATGAGTTCTCAGCGAGACGCCGTACAAAGCGGTGCAAATGATGAATAATACTGTAATCCACCATGTATTTCGCATGCGGGCGTACTCAATAGGGAAGTCGGAGTGGGTCTTGGTTGTGATTCGAGTGTCCAGGGGCAGATTGTTCTGGCGACAGTAGTCACGCTCTGTACGCTTGTGGTTGTAATCCATGAGATAGCCAATGGTGTAGGAGCCAGACATGCACCCAAATCCATTACCAAGGAAGGTCAGACCCACTTCCATGGTGTTGATACCGTATGTCTCTTCGAACAGCTGAGAGGTTGACGAAGTGACCATTGACCAGACAGTGTAGACGATTGCACCGAAAAACAGGGTAATGAAGACATCCTTTTCGCCAAGGAAGGTAAGAGGCGCGAGAACTGTCTTCCATGTAACTTTTTTCTTGGTGCCGATTGGCTTTGCGCCTTCTTGGGCGCCTGGTTGGCCGGTCACGTAGTAGATAAAGGGCTTGTGTAGACCATTCAGGGGAACAGTCCCATTACCAGCAATAGGGCGGAGTGTTTCAGGAAGGAAACACAAAATGGAAACAAGACTGATGGCCGCAACGATGGTAAGGAACCAAAAGATGGATCGATAGCCTAGGTATTGAGAAAGGATTCCGCCGAAGACGGGGCCAACACCTTGGCCAAGCATGCGAACTGAGAAGCTTGGTTAGATACAAGTGCTGAAAGAGGTGACAATGAGCTCCTTACCTCCACCGAATATTCCTACCAAGCTTCCACGCTCAGCAGATGTAGTGATATCCCCAATTACACCTGCGCCAATCGAGATAGTTGCTGCACTACCAGCAGCCTGTAAGGCTCGGAAGGTCATCAGTTCCGCATAGTTATCGGAAACAGCCAATGCAATGTTGGAAATAATGTAAACAATAAATGTTCCAATGAAGATTCCACGCCGACCAATGACATCGGAGAAGGAACCCCAAAAACTAGGAGCAAGACCTTGGACAATCATGTATACAGTGACAGTTAATGTAGTAAGCGACATCGATACATTCAATTCCTGATGAATAGTTAGCATTTGATTTAATGTGTTTTATGTTTAAAACAAGTCGACTGACCTTTGATATGGTTCCAAGGGCAGGGAAGTAGATGTTGGATGATAATGGTGAAAAGATAGCAGCGAGAGAAACAATGCAGACCATCTGTAATTTGCGGGATCGAGTGAAAACATGATATTGTTGTTGCTCGGGAACTTGGCTCTCGAGCTTAAGTGTAATAGATGAAGCAGATGAGTTAGTTGAAAGTTGCTTTTCATCCTGACCAGACAGTGTAGGCGAAGGTGAAAGAGTAGGGCTGCTAGAACTGCTAGAGTGGACAGAACGCTCTGTGACGGCAGCATCTTTTTTCAATGCATCGGGTGTATTAAGAGAAGACATGATGAAAAGTGAAAAGCAATAAACTTAAAAGCTAAGGGGCTCGTGTCCCAAACAGACAAGTAAAAAAATTATAGACAGAAAGAAGTTCATTAATTGGAATGGCTGTCACCCGGATAGACTTTGATCGACTTGAGCCTGGTAGGGCAGCGACCTTTTGTATCTCAGTGTCAGGTCTAAGATCCCCCCCTATAGACCTACCCCCCCTCCCCCCAAATATCAACTGGATCCATAATACCTACATATGAGGAGAAATAAGACCATGTGCTCCACTGTGGGCTCAGCCCAGGAGGACTTTGTCCCCCATCTCCCTTGGCAATCACAGTGGCGATGATCAGACGAATAGGGTAAGGAGGATGCAGCTCAATCCACGGTAGATAGATATTCAGTAGGAATTAGCGTATTCTGAATGTTTAGACCATTCTCAGGTTGCACTATGATACTCCAGCCAATACTAAAACATTGAACTAGCTTCTCAAATGCATACCATCCAGTCTAAGCCGCGACTGCTGGCGTGTCCCTTAGTTAGACCACAAATGTTTGCAAAACATTATGCATCATTCAACTAAAAGAGAATATACAAAGTAATGACTCGTGAGACACTAACGGACCCTGGCTTACGAAACTCCTAGTCGAATACCATTACCCACAATCGGAATTCCTTCAAGGGTCTGCAAACACGCGTCTTACCTGTCCACTACGAAATGATCTACATAGCGGTGATGACAACACGCCATCCGGACAGTACAATCTGACTACAGGAAGCAATGTAACTTTTCATCAGCATTAATATCGCCTTCGGGCCAATTCCTCCTCAATATCCCGAGATTCTGCAGCTTTAAAGCTGCATGATAAGGACGCAGGAAAAGACCGACGACCAATAACCGTGGCAAAGCCAAGACTTGGCGAGGTTTCATACTACACATGGGCTTCAAAGCTAATTAGAGAGGGCTGGATTCCTTGTTCCATGGGCCTTATCCGCATTTACCTGCGTGACAATCCGAGATGATCAAGCAAAGGCCAGGTGCCACAAAAAAACCCCCGAAATTTACTATCTATAATTCAGGGGGAAACTATTTGACTCACGCGCCAGCTGTTGACGTACACCTTCTCCTTGAAATGGAATTTTCTTTTCCTTCTCCTAAGGAGGTAAACGATTTGCCCTTGCTTGTTTGGTATATGGCTTGGGTCCAATCGGGGGGCCAGAAAGGGGTTGGTGGATAAGCTTTTCTAATTATCATCCAATGACGCTACAGTGAGGGTCCGATAAACAATCGAGACTATACCCGTAGACTAATGCGACCAATACATCTGCAATCTATCAAGCCCAGACATCATCGGGTGGGGTTTCAAGGGACAAGAATGCATCTTCTTCCTCCCCGGCACTAAGTTGGCGCTAAGCGGGTATGATCGACAACCGAACGGCCTTTAGGACGCCAGTGCGCAATGGTGCCAATCCTGAGCGGTCGATCAGCCCCACTCATCCTCAACACGCTTGGCAGTGCTTGCGACAGGGGGGGCTGCTGCTGGTGAGGTTGTGCCCATCGGTGCATTAACGGAGAGTTAATGCATGAGCTCCAAGCTCTACCATATTGGTTTCTGGCCCGTAACCCTGGAACTATGGACCCCACCGGGGAGGAAGACGCTTACTAGAGTAAACTTAGATGCCCAAAAACAACGCCAGTGAAGCAGCCAAGAATTGGCATTTTGTGCGTGCTGCGCCATGGCGGAGCGGCTTCGTCATCTCGCCATCTGGTTCATGGTCGGAATGTTTTTTTGATTCTGCCCTACGTTTCTTGCATTCGGGTATAACCTAAGGGTAAGGCTGAAGGGCTGAAGGGCTGAAGTCAATTGAGCAACTGATTGACATGAGAAAATAAATTTCATTTTCAACCAAAGTAAGATAACGAGAAGGATTCGGCACACCACCAAGTATATTATCGGTACTTTTTTATGTCCCGAAGCCACCACGTCCCGAAAATCTTGGAGGATCCCGACTCGGGTAGCCGACTGCAACCCAGGCCTGCATGATGGTGGCTGCCACGAAAATGATACCACCGTCAGCTTGATGAAAGCCCGATATCTTACCTAGTGGCTCTCGGCTTTTCTTGGAATTCATGTTGGGCTGCAACATCAGGAATAATTAACTTCGTGAGACACTAAAACCAATCATCGCAACTCTACTCTGTATAGCTTCTACATGAGGAAAAGCCCCCGGGCTGGGTCTTCTTGGGTCTCCACCTAGTTTTTGAGGGTCTCTAATACTTTGGGCCCTCTTAGATTAAACAATCAGTGCACGTTGCACAAGTACCTTGGTGATCCCAAATAGCCTTCACACCAATTTTCTTCGCCTCTTTGTGTCTCAGGCCTGGACCCTGGCGTCTCGATTCTGAGTTTCCCTTTTTATGGCTTACAGATATGTGCAGGCCAGACGTTCATCTAAACTGCTTGTGGCAATTGTTAGGTGTGGGACGTTGAATGTTTGACTGCGTGCATATTTCATCTAGAACTTCTACGCCATTCCGTATGAAACAATAGTTTGAGATTGCTGGTCCACTAGCCAACTTGACACAGCCCCCATACTATACCCCCCCCCCTATCATTTACAAATGGTGGATACGCTCTAAATGTGAAGCGCAGACTCGAATCTGCGTTTAGGGAGTTGGGAAACTAAAATTCAACGTAAACTCTACCCAATGGTAATTTGCGAGCAAAATAATATGAATAATATGACCTGTATGGAGTAAATCGATGGATGAAGCCTGATCGGCGCCATCAGGATTTGTGTTGCCTGGAAAACACGTAGAAACCTGTCGATCCCATCGTGACTCGTTTCAATAAAGCGCATGGACCAGGTGTTTACTTAGGAGATCATAGAGCCCCCTATGTCAGGAGGCTCAGGAGTTTCGACGTGGAGACCTTCACCCCCTTAAGAGCTACACTAGGGGTTGTCAGTTGAATAAAAGCACCCGATTCCCTGGCAAGAATGCCTAATGCCGACGATCAGTCCTCCGTATACGCAATCCCCAGCATACCAACTGGGGGGCTCTTTCACATGGTTCGCGTCCCCAATCCCCCAGCCGTGGTTTGGTATTCCAGCCTACAATGTAGCTTCCACGGGGCCAAAGGAAGCTCTTTCTGGATCAACAAAAAAAAAAGTCAATGATATAATAGGTATGCATAATTCGCTCGGTCATTGGCTGTTCCGATCGTATAGGTCCAAATTTTAGTTCGATGAGGTTATTAGCCTTGGCAGAGAGCTGCTGATAACAAAACGGTTTTCTCCGACCAGAGTGGATCTTGGATCTTCCTCACGAGGCGGACCGTATCCCAAGATCTTGGAAACGGACCCTCAGAAGACTCGGAATGCCCCTGATCTTCCTAAACCACAGCTTTCAAACGTGAATCACCGAAAAAGTGGCCCTTAAGGCTCTCACAGGCAGGATTTTGTGATGAAATGAGGCTTTCGAAGAAATCGCCCCTCTAGATCACCACGGCCCGCCAAGAAATCGGCCTTGAACTTGCGCCTAACTCGCGACCCGGCCAGATTACTGGGTGGGAATTGTCGGAGCCCTGATGCGACTCTTGGCGTTTTTTGACTTCTTCAACGAGTCTTTTCCCAGTTCTCCTCTCACTTGGCATCCTCGGCATGCATATATGTATGCAAAGACTTCGCCAGGTTAAAAGAAAGCCCAGCGGGTAAGTGAAAGCCCGTCTGGGCCATGATATTTACAGAAGCACTGGAGGTCATTCAATACTAGTATGCCCGATCATGTATCTCTGAATATATTGCATCATCTCACTCAGAGGCGGTGTACGACAGGAATACATCTGCGTGAGTTCCTGCAGATTGTGGCGAAAGGAAGCATGGCATATGATAATGAAAACCTTGACTTGAGACTGTTAGCCACATCTGACGTGCAGCTCATTTCTATTATGCAAAATGATAAGGGATATCTGGATCTAATTGAAAATGGTAATATGAACAATTGCACCGAAGTCTAAATGATGTCTAATAAATTTGCCTCCGGGCGGAAATTACAGCTAGTGGCTGCTAGTTATTCCGCTCATGGATTGCTAATGAATAGCCAAGAAATCAAAAACAAAAATAGGTGATCTGAAGTATTTGCATGACTCTGAAATACGGTTGATTAGATGAACCTCGGTGGACGTTGTAACTGGTTCAAGTTGGTCCCTGCTGATGATTCCACTCCAAACCCCCGAAAATGCAAATACATGTGAACATCGAGTTCTCTTGCATCCATTTTGAAGCAGTAAGATAAAACCAGAGCAACAGATCACTCCGTCTTTGTTACTTTCAAATGTTGGGACATAATATTTCTGTTAAAAGAGCATTTACATTCTCTAGTTGCCGCTTTTGCCCCTGAAGTTATCCTCAAATAAATGGATTTCAAAAAAGGGCACAAATGTCGAACATTAATTGTGGGAAATGCGATATAAAATGGAATGTAGCATGCCAAAACTGACGATGAGAGATGAATCGATATGATCAGTGACATTGACCTCTTTATAGAGTGCCAGTGATTTCCTAGGTAACCTTTCGAACTAGCAAAAGGTGATGGCTTTGCATGATTCTTTTGCATACCCCACATGGACATCTCCCTTTGAACTTGAAGGTCCTCTGTTGCTGCAGGCTGTGATGGAGAGATTGGCCCGAATAGCAATCTTCCAACTAGATCGCAACACCAATCGCAACACCAATGGCCAACCTGCAGCCGCTAGGGTATCACGGCGCTAAATGCATGCAGGTTACAGCACACCACCCCTCAATTTCCAAGGAATACGTTCGCCAACGATGCTGCATTTATTTCAGCGGACAGTGATCTGTTGCTTTTCTGGGATCGTATGATACAAGATTAATTCAAGTTGACAAGTTGTGCCATTAAGTTTGAAGCTTCAAAGTTTACTGATTCCTAGGAAACATTATATTCTACTGGAAGAGATTGATTACATTGAAGTCTGGACTAAACGTATAGACGAGAACTTCACGGATTTTTCAGCCGCAACCTCCAGCCAAGCCTAGTGGCGCCAGCCCGGGCGCTGACTTTCTCCATGAAGACACCAGGGGATTCAGATTGTTTGTTCCATTTTACCCCGTCAGCAAATGGTGAACTGAGAACTTGTGAGTACTTGAGTTCATGTGAATAAAATAACTCATTCTCCCATCATCACTCCATACAACCAAGAGCTCCGGGGCTGAAAAGCCGCTGTAAGCTTTGATTTAAACTACCCACCTCCAGGTATCTTACCTGAACGAAGGATCGATCTCATGCCTCGCTTTTGAAAGTATCATATATACATCATGAAACCGGATCGTTTATCTGGATTTGCTATACGCAGAAATGGTTCTTGCGGTACGAGCGAGAATGAATGCGGCGCCACTGGCGACCCTTTCGTGGCCTGCTGTCCTGGCGAAACCTCATGTTTTGGCTGGCATAACAACGACTGCTGTGTCGGAGGAACGAACTGTACCAAGACACTAATCGACTATCCGAGCTGTGCGAATGAAAGTTGGACAATGTATCTCAATGGTGGAAATTTTTGCTGCGCGCCTGGTGCGATCGGCTATGCCAACGGCGGTTCGGATGGATGTGCTGAGACAGGGAGTGTTTTACCAAGTGGTGCGACCATTTTGGCTTCGACTTCGCAGTGGACGGGTCAGAGTAAGTCAATATATGAGATGTGTGGCAAAAATAGCTGGTGGCGATTTCTTCAAAATGTTCTCGTCGAAGTCTCAACATGGGCTGATCATCTCTTGCTCTAGATACTACCACTTCGAAATCTTCCACCACAATAGTAGCAATATATACCGTATCGACAGCTGTGTCCACTTCTTCCCCTACGAGTACATCAACATCGAAACCTGGCAGTCGGAACAATGGCGGGGCGATAGCAGGAGGTGTTGTTGGTGGGGTTTTAGGTGTTTCCTTGTTAGGCATTGCTGGCTTCTTTATCCTTCGTCGAAGAAAGAAGAGAAGCAACCACCATGAGACGAACAGAGCAGAAAATAAACTGCGTACAGAGCAGGCTCCGCGAGAGCTTGATGCCAGTAATCTAGCACCACAAGAACTTGGCGGTCATGCCAGATACGAGATATCTGGCACTGGAACAGGCAGGAATGTGTATAATCCATATGCAGCTGCAGAATTACCTGAATTGAGCTAATGAGTTCATCACCTCCATTGATCTCTCTAGCTTTACCACATACTACTTTTACCTAGTTGGAATAAGAAATTTGCAATCGCATTGTTTGGTGAATCTGCTGTTTTATCTAGTATACTTGCAGTCCTACTGACCTGTCATATCAGCCTCGAAATATATTAATGTATTAGAACTAGTAGGTACTAGTACTAGTAGGTACATGTCTCTCGATGAAAACATTTGAAGCCCTAGGTACATACTGCAGTAATTCTTGTTCAATATAAGATTCCTTTTAAACTTAAATATGTACGATTAATCTCATATACCTTGGTAAATAAAATCGATGTCCATTTTTTGTTATTGTACAGATAGTGGGCAGCTACATACTGAGATACGGGTTTAAATCTATTAATTGTATAAACAGTATTAACTAGTATTTATAAATAGTTAGGTTTATGGCCTGAGGTCAATGGTCCAAAGTTCCCTGGAGACCTACATACATTCAAATATTGCCAGTCAAACATTGAAGAATAATACCTCATACTACTACTAGTAGTACACCCGTGGACACATGCAAGATCGTACATATACTAGGTAGGTACTGCAGTGAAAATCAATGGATACATGATTATCGTGATCGCTCTCTTAGTATCGCTCACCTGGGCAGACTTTAGCAAACAACCTTGGAACCAAGAATATTTTCAATATTTACGATAAACTCTATCGCTCTCTGTTGGAAAGGAGTCGGATGCATTTCTATGCATACTAATATATTACTTCTAGAGTAGATATATCAGAAGTGGATATTTCTAGAGCTCAAAGGTTGCCAATTCTCAGTCAAGTTATCGCATTTGAAAGATGGCAACAACGTGGACCTCAACTTGAAAAACGCAGGCGGGAAAGGATGGGAGCAAGTCTTCCGAGTCAATTCCTATCACCTAACAATGAACGATGAAGCACTGGATACTATTTTGCGCAACTTTCGAGAATGGATGTCCAACACAAGCCTATTTAGGCCTGCATTGGAGTGGCAAGACTCGCTTCAGATGATATGCGGGCGGAGCTTGAAGTTGGGGTTCATGATCCTTAAAAAACAATTTGGGTATCAATTCGCAAATGTTGCAAATGCTGTGTATGTACGAGTCATATAAATGAGAAAGGCTGCCATTTGCCTCGTTCTATCCTCAACCGCGGCCCCTCTTACTTCCCCGTCCACCTCGTCCACCTCGTCCACCCCTGCCACCCCTCCCAGAGCGTCCCCTTGAACTTGTCATGGAATGGAAATCTTGTTTGCTCAGATTCAGGGTTCCGCCTGAGAATTTTCCGATAGAAGATCCACCAATTCCCCGTTCTCTTCGGCTGTTGTCTGATTTGGTGACCTTGGAAGGCTTTTCAAGAATGATACCGTTTTCTTTGGCTTCGTGTCGTCTTTTCGCTTCCTTTGTAGCGGCCTTAGTTTTGATACCGATTCGATGTGAGGAGGGCATCTTTTGCTGGGCATAGAGAGATGACTTTGCGCCAAGAGACTGCATGCGTAGATCCAAGGCCTTCAATCGATTTTTACCTGTCGGGGCGAGATCGGATGAATCCTCAAGCAGATGGGATTCTTTGAGAAGTCGTTGTAATGCTAGGTCGTGTTTTAGATTGTGTGCGTCATCCTCTTCCTCTTCCTTTGTAGGCGGTTTCTCCTTTGTTTTCGCTGGTGCATCTAATGATGGCAGTTTCCCATTCTGAACAAGTCTTAGCATTGGAATGGAGGATGGAATAATATGTGAATGAACATACCAGGAATGCTTTGCGGGCTTTCTTATCCATCCTTTCGTCTGCCGCTATTTGCGCGTCCTTATGTTCGATGACCTGCACTTGGGGGGCATCTTCATCTTCGTCTGAAAGACCATCCCAGTCCTCTCCCTCCGAGTCAGAACCCTCGTCTTCATAACCTTCATCGTTCTCGTCATCTTCGTCATCCTCCTCAATGTCGGACTTCTTGCTGGCTTTGGAAGGTACATCTAGAGGTTCGAATTGCGCCTCAAAGTATTTGCGGAAAATGTCCTGTGCGTTATCTGCCGGTGGTGGACTTGGTTCATCTGATTTGGTAGATCGCGACACGACGGAAGTATCTCTCTTGCGTTTCCCAGCCATGTTGAACGTGATTTTGCGCAAATAATCGAATCGATTGGTGATTGTCGACATCCCCGAATCCGAAGTTTTTTTTTTTTTTTTTTGGGAGGACCAAGCTCCATTGTCACGTGCGATAAGACGATAAGCCCCTCGCTATCCACGATGAAATCGGCATTTAGCTTCTTCACGCCCGTTGCGACAATGACTAAATTCAGACCTTGCATTGACCTCCATTCGGGGCAAGTTAAGCAGATTGTTGGTGGTACACTCAGCAATGTTGCCGGGGACTTAAAAACCAACTACGTCTCTAAGCTTCCGGCTAGCTACTATTCGGAATTATATCAGAAGCATGATCTACGGGGAGGACATGTGGTAAAGCTTGGCCCAGGCAATGACGATGCTGCCAAAGAGGCAGTCAGTACTTGGAAGAATGGAATGCAAGTTGCTGGAGGTATCACCGATCAGAATGCCCAATACTGGATTGACCAAGGCGCAGAGAAGGTACGATCACCCCGCCAAGGAATTGTATAGGATTGACGACATTGTCATGTTCAAGAAGTGCATTGCGCCCTTTGCCCAAGCTTTTACTGTGTGACTTTGTGCATCCCCAAGTCGATTAACGGGATCATTGAATATGACGCTAATCATGGCATGTGGAATGCGGGACAACAGGTGATCATCACGTCATTTCTCTTCCCTTCAGGAAAGTTTGCCCTCGAGCGACTTCAGTCTGTACTCAAGGCTCTAGGAGGCGATAAGTCCAAGCTGGTCTTGGATCTGAGCTGTCGCCGAAAAGACAATACCTGGTTCGTGGCTATGGATCGTTGGCAAACAATCACTGAGATGGAAATTAACGCTGGTATGATATATGCTACTGGGACATCTGACTTGCATACTAACACAAATAAACAGAATCAATTGCATTTCTGGAGCCTTACTGCTCTGAGTTTCTTATCCATGCTGCTGATGTGGAGGGACTCCAGCAGGGCGTGGACGAGGAGCTGGTTTCGAAGTTGGCTGAATGGTGCACAATCCCCGTCACATACGCTGGTGGCGCCCGTAGCCTTCAAGATCTAGAGAAGGTCCATGTTAGCAGTAAGGGAAAAGTTGATTTGACCATCGGAAGCGCTTTGGATATCTTTGGTGGCTCTGGTGTGACGTTTGACGAATGTATTCAGTGGAACAAAACCCACTAATTAACAAAACGAATGAATAGATGACCATGGACATGGATCCTGTATTAGCAGTGTCTGTTGCCTTTCTTATGACTAGCAGAGTAATAAAAATAGAGAAGAGGAACAAATAAGCAATTGTTTTGCATCAAGCAAATGCTTAACTATACATGCCGAATGGTCTGGTGCCTTAGCCGAAAGCGGCTTAGGCTGGGAGCTCCGCCCGCCAACCTCCGTGATCTTCAACTCTTTCCATCCCCCAGTCCACATCTCGACCTCTGCACCCCGTCGCTCTCTTCATCGGGCGCCTACGTCTTAGACGCCTTAAGCATAATCCAAAATCTCTACATATAACGCATATCCGCTCTTTATCGACCTCTTCGCCATGAAGCCCGTTGTGTCGGCGTTAAACGCCTGGTCTTGGTAGGGTCTCCATATCTGACAGGATCATAGACTTCAAGTGCGCATCAACAGGTTCTAACAATCCTTCAATTTATAGTGTCGTCATTTCTATTTTCGCTATTGTCATCCTCTCAGTCCTTGGATCTCTATTTGGTGTATGTGCGACTACGAAGCCAGCCCTTTGGACTTGGCTCCGATACCAACCTCCGCCCTATGTTCACATGACGACATATTACAAATGCAAACAAGCTAGAATACCGATACTAACATGATTTTTTGCTTAGAGCAATAACCACGCTTATACCGGAAGCGAGGGAGAACCCGAAGATGGCCCAGCAGTCGCTGCCTCTATTTACGTTGCTGTGCTAGTCTACGCTGTATGGCGACCCACCCCCAGGGCCCCATCGCCAGGGTCCCAAGCCAACCACGAAATGCCGAACTTAACTAACGTGATCATTCTCTTTTACAGGGTTTCCTCGTTTTCTGTGGATTCCAAGCCTACCTCCATAGGCGCGCCAGCCGCGGCGGCGCCATATCACTCAATTAAAACCACAAAATCTCTACGATTTCTCTTGTTCGGTGTCTGTGAAGTTTGAAACCACCTGGTGTTTTACATATTTCGGTCTGTCTTTGGTTTAAATGGTTATTGAAATTCGAAGGGGGCGGGGATAGATCTGAAACGGATCAGCGGGCTGGATCTGTCTAAGCCTATCGACCATCTATCTGGTTGGGCCGACGGAGTCCGCATTCTGGCTCGGAAGCACAATGCAATCGGTCTCTTTCAAGGAATCCATATCTTGGGCAGGTTCCCGGCCTCCTTTGATAGAGCATACAGATGGCTTTTGCTGTGCTAGAAGTGTTTGTATATAAAGCGCTCTGAATTACCACATGTTTCCTAGTTTTTTTGATGGGTCTCTTGAGATATCTTGAGACTATAAACATTTCATCATTTCTCATAATTATCGACAAATACCACTTTTTGTATCATGATCCAAACGCCAAATAAACATGCAAACTTATTTCCTTAGTTCATCATGCATGCCGGAGACAGCATGTTTACTCCTCGTCCTCCCAAGGGTCCAGCATCTTAGACATGTAAGGACCATCCAGAGTGTAACCAAGGCGCGCGTAGTAGCTGCGAACACCAACACCGGATATAACACTGATCTTACGGCTGCCATGCTCCTCACGCGCAATGCGCTCGGCCTCTTCCATGAGCAAAGTACCAAAGCCACGGTGTTGGAACTTGCGAGAATCACGTCCGTGGAGAGGCACAGCGGATCCATAAACGTGAAGCTCACGGACGATACTAGTCTGCTGACCAGTGAACTCAGGACGGAAAGTGTGGGTGTCGCTGCACTTGCGCAGACGAAGAAGACCAATAAGAATATCCTGCTTGGGGTCTTCGTAGGCGAGGAAAGTCTCCCAGCCGCCATTGGCAGCGTAGTCACGACGGATAAGCTCGATTTGCGAGGGGCGAATCTTGTTCTTGACTTCATTGATACCGACCTCACGAGTTCGGACATCACGACAGGTCGTACCGAAGTCCTTCATTCGCGCTAGCGCCAATTCACGGAGGTTGCCGTTCTCGACACCTGAGGTAACCAGTGGCATGGGGATATCTCGTTGAACTCGGTAGATACGGGTCCATGGGGGAATCAAGGCCAGGATTCGGGCGACCAGATCGATCAGGGCATTAGGAGTGTAGTTCTTGTAACGGCCTGTTCGCCATAGCTCATAAAGACCAGTACCACGGATGACGAGGGTAGGGTAGATCTTCAGACCATCGGTACGGAAATCGGGATTCTCGAAATACTCTTGGAACTGGAACAAATCGCGCTCCATGCCCACGTTAGGTAGGTCAGGCATCATGTGGCTAACAACCTTAAAGCCGGCATCCTTAGAAAGCTTGAAGGTCTCAGCCACGGCTGCGACGGTATGACCCCGGTTTGTGTCACGGGCAACATCCTCATACAGACTTTGCACACCGATCTCCAGACGAGTGCAGCCGTACCGAAGCATGCTGCTCAAGTGTGTGTCCAAACAATAGTCGGGTCGAGTTTCAATTGTAATACCAACGCACTTCACGTTACTCATTTCGCCCGCCAGCACGGCCTCATCAACGTTATCCGTCTGGTATCCACTAAGAGCATTGTGAAGTTGAGAAATGAATGTGTCACGATAGCTCTCAGGCAGAGACATGAATGTTCCACCCATGATGATATATTCGACCTTGTCCACACTGTGTCCGAGAGACTTGATTTGGTCGACTCGTCCCCGCGCTTGCTCGAACGGATCGTAGCGAGCGCGAATCGCACGCATGGAAGTCGGCTCATATCCGGTGTAGGATTGTGTAGAATATTCAAAATCGGAGTCAGGACCACCGGGACAGTAGACGCAAATGTTACCGGTATAAGCAATGTGGGGGCATCGGTGAGGTTTGCACATAACCGCAACAACGGCAATACCAGAAGAAGTACCTGCGAAACAAGGTCAGCTAAAAATTTCAGTGTGTATAGACTGAGGTACTTACGAATAGGCTTCGCAATCAGCTTTGGCAAGATGTATTTCTTGTAATGCTCTGGCACGGCGGCGATAATAGCTGTAAGTGGCGGTTGGCTGGGTAGATGGTGCTTCTTTGCGACCTGACCACGCAGCTTGTTCAAGTTGATATCCTTCCCTGGCTTCGATGAATCTCTCTGCGCTTCATATTCTTGAATGAGTATATTGGCGATATCAGAGCAGGCTCGCATATAACGCTCGTTCTCGGGGACATTCTTGGCGTTCATTTTCGCAGTCTTCTTTGGCACTGTGGCCGTCATCGTCATAGTCGCCATGGTGAATTAATTGCCCGCAAGGACGCGGCAAACTCTATAAAACACCAGGGTATCGACTGGCAAAGCTCAAAGTGGGTGATGGTGGGGTGCGATGTTGCCGATTAGATAGAAAAAAAAGTTGGTGGCCGAGGCTGGAGGTCGGAGAGTCTCAACTTTCTCGGGTCCGCTTAAGTAAAGGTCTGTCCCGACGAAAACTCCCGGGCGCGCATCCCGATTTCTTGCTCTCGCTCCAACCCGCAACCTATCCTTTTCTCTCTATACCTCTCCTCTCCTCTCCTTTCTCATCACCCCCGTTGCAATCATGCAGGCCTTCCGCCGTAACACTTTCTCGGCCATCCGCAATATTGCTGGCCAGCAGCGCCGGGGCTACGCCGCCCCTACCGCTGCCTATGCTAGCACTGTGAACAACCTGAAGATCAACAAGGACACCCGGGTTCTGTTCCAGGGTTTCACTGGAAAGCAGGGAACGTGAGTATCAAGACTGCGCTGGTTTTCCGCTTTCGCGCATCAAATGCTGACGTGTAATCTTTTGGATAGCTTCCACGCCGAGCAGGCCATCGCCTACGGTATTTCACCCTCGCGTCGCGATTGCAAGAAAACACCATAGACTCATACAATACAGGCACCAATGTCGTCGGTGGTACCAACCCCAAGAAGGCCGGCTCTACTCACCTTGACCGTCCCGTTTTCGCCAACGTCGCCGATGCCGTGAAGGAGACCGGCGCCACCGCTACCGCCATCTTCGTCCCGTATGATACCTTTGACCGAGCTTGAATATTCATTGAACACGACTGATAATCTCTAGTCCCCCTCTGGCTGCTGCCGGTATTGAGGAAGCCATCGCCGCTGAGGTTCCCCTGGCTGTCTGGTAAGTTTTTGGCAAAGAAAAAAAATCAGAGCTCCTGAATGCGCTTTTTTTTTTACTGACATGTTTTTTGTTCACGAAAGCATCACTGAGGGTATTCCCCAGCACGGTACGAGCTACAAATCACCGAATCTACCTAAAACATACTAATTTATGCCCTTCCAGACATGGTCCGCATTACCGACATCCTGAAGACCCAAAACAAGACCCGTCTGGTCGGCCCGAACTGCCCCGGTATCATCGCTCCCGTAAGTGTGGACCTCCGACCCTTCCGACGTCATATTGGATATTCATATTGGGTTTTTTAGGGACAATGCAAGATCGGTATCATGCCCGGCTTCATCCACAAGCGCGGTCGCGTCGGTATCGTCTCCCGTTCCGGTACCCTGACCTACGAGGCCGTCAACCAGACCACCCAGGCCGGCCTTGGTCAGTCTCTCGTCGTTGGTATCGGTGGTGACCCCTTCTCCGGTACCAACTTCATCGACTGTCTGAAGATCTTCCTCGAGGACCCCGAGACCGACGGTATCATCATGATCGGTGAGATTGGTGGTTCCGCCGAGGAGGACGCCGCCGAGTTCTTCAAGGCCAACAACATCCACAACAAGCCCGCTGTTTCCTTCATTGCTGGTATCTCCGCTCCTCCCGGTCGCCGTATGGGTCACGCCGGTGCTATTGTCAGCGGTGGTAAGGGTGGTGCCGACTCTAAGATCTCCGCTCTTGAGGATGCTGGTGTCGTTGTCGAGCGCAGCCCTGCTGCTCTTGGCAAGGCTCTGCTTGCCGAGTTCGTCAAGCGTGACCTTGTCTAAGTGGTTTAAGTTCCTGTGACGTTTCATGCTCTTTGGTGCCCTGGTGCTTGATAAGGCTGGGATTCTGAGATATATCCATCATCTGGTGGAATTTGGCGGTTTATTCTACCCATGCCGCAACTGTATTCTTTTCTCCTTTGTGTTAGAGACCCTTGAAGAGTAATTAGTTTCTTGTAACTTTTACCTTGATGTGTGTGCATTGTAATCGTTCTTCGGACTGTACTAGGTAGATAACTCTTAGCTGGTTGGCTTTGTGTCTAGCCGGCCTGAATGGGATGCGGAAGCACATTGAGTTCTTCAGACGCGATTCACCCGAGCCAAGGAAACTATCAAATTGACTATACCCTAGAAGGTGCCGAGTGATGTCTTGAAGAGGATGAGTTCCAGTTTATAGTTTTAAACTCCAAGATAAAAGCCTCTTCGCATTGGTTTGACTTCTACACCTCTACACATCACAACTTTGCTATCGCAACATTCTTTTTGCTTCGCAACCATACCTTTCCCGCATAAGCAGCGTATTTATAAATACATCAAATGGAGAAGACAAAGTCTGCATTAACACTGGGTCCGCGTTCCCTCGACTCAAAGCTTGAGAAGATTTTCGCACGTCTGCAGCCATACACTGACATATCTACTAACAACGGCCAACCGCCTGAGATCATCGAGCTAAAGGACCTGAACTTCAAGCATACTAATGGATCTTCGCGACACTCGTTGAGCCTACCAAAGGAATAATGGCATGTGTGTTGTTTGTACCAAGTTACCTATCATTCATGTTTTGTCTATAAGTCTTGTGGTGCATCAGTCCAAAGGAGTCATTTTGTAACGCGACTCATTTTGTTTCTTCATGTTTAACATCCACCTGGGCACTAATATCATAATCTACTACTACCCTCATTCATGCTACATACTGTTATTATAGTCTAATGTTTTCGCAGCATCTTAACGACCTCCTCCGCCCCAATGGCCTCACAAAACTCCCCATCAAGAGTCGCGACCGAGACCGCATGTACAGTCTCCGCATCAAACCCACCCTTCCCAAACGTAGCAGTCGCATCGGGAACCAGAACAATTCGTCCCTTCTGAACACGAACTTCCTTAACATGCGTTCCATCAGACTTAATCTTCACAGGCCCCTCATCAAGGTACCGATCCACAACACCCAGGTTCGCCGCCATGCGGGTCGTAGTAGAAACACAATGATCAGTCGTCAGACCCGTCACAATAATTTGACGGATATCCTTTTCTCGAAGATGCGCCTCTAGATCAGTTCCAATGAACGAGGAGTTGACCGATTTCCAGAAAATCGGCTCCGAGCCATCTGATGCTGGCGTGGAAAAGTCCAGCGGACGGATTCCGTTGCTTGGGTGAGTGGGGTACAGTGGGCTATCAGGATTCACGGATGAATGATAGACATGGATGATCTCCATAAAGGTTGACGTTGATGACCGGGCTGCTCGAAAGGCCGAGAGGAGAGCCTGGATGTTCGCCTCATAGAGCGGGTTGGAGCGGCCTTTGCCAAAGTATGACGAGAGATCGGGGTGAAAGAGGCCAGATTGGTTGTCGATGAGGATGAGAGCTGTTGGGAGGCTTAAATCTAGAGGCCGTGCCATTTTGAGGGGGCTGTCTGTCGTCGAGGATGGTATTTTGAAGTAGGGGGGATTCTTGTCTTTCTTATAGAGGGTCTTCAAGGCTCCCCGCGGAACATTTGAAGCTGCTCAAGTGCATGACTCACGAGCTGGATGACAAATAGTCCAGCCACATTCTAGGGACAACAAGCTTGGCTTTTGGATATTCTATGATTTATGTAACATAAACTGATTCATAAGCAATTGAAAAAGTCACTGAACGCGCATCTATCTCTGGCTCTTACAACTACCTCATATCATTTATCTAGGATGTTCAAATTGGTGGCTCGAGGGGTCTGATGGGTTTAATAGGGCATCGCATCCACTATGTACAATTACTATGTACAATGGAGCACTTGAGATACGGAGATATGTAGAGGGAATCAATGTTTTTTAGTCATTAAAAGATACTCATCATAGTCAAAGGTGAGGAACTGAGCAATATCATGATTTGAAAGGCTGAGCATGGGAGTTTCTCTCCCTGTTACTGTTGACTTCCAATGTTGTCATCAATTGATATTTCACCTGCTTTCCAATTGGAATTCTTTCCAATCAACAAACTTATTGCCTACATTGTAATTTTTTCAATGTAAGGCTCGAGATACAATACACTGCTAATACTCAGTGGGTGTGCCGACTGACACATATTTTCTGATCAGAAAGACCAGTGGCAATCTGAAAGTTGGAACAGCCCTTCCATTCATCTCCCATTTCATAAGCAGTCAACAAAGCTTACCTTACTTCTAAAGTTGGATTTCAACGCGCACCACCCAATCTCAAGACGCGTCAATCTTGCTCGCACTCGACGCTTTCTTAAACCCTCATCCTATCGAACGAGAAAGTACTTTCTCATCGACGACCCCCTAAGAAGAGAAATTCACCATGGTCGGTACAGGCAAAATCTGGAGAAGCCTAGGGGTCACTGGACCTACAAAGAAGAATGTCATCGCTCATTCAATCTTGGAAATTTGCAACAACTTGGGAATCCGGACACTCGTGCTCTTCGAGGACCAGCGCAGATTCAATGACGCGTTGGAGAAAAGCCTCAGAAATCTTGCGAATACTCACTGGCACCCTGAAGTTACAATTCGGTTTCAGGAGAGTCCAAAGGCCTGTATGAGGTGGCTGCGGCTTCTGGCAGCAAAACTGATGGAGGCACAACGGACAACGACGACTCGGACGAATACTAATACTACTCAACCTCGCACAGCTCCCTCTACCCAATCTGTTGACCCGGTGGCTAGCGAGGAAATTCAGTTTCAACCAGTTGTCCCGCTCCCAGACTGTGATATCCGAATTCCTATTGATACTGCACCATGGTTTTATTCCATAAGGCTCAGCTCTGCTCTAAGCCAGGACTATCAGCAGGGGCAGACTCAAAGCCAAGATGGGCAATGGATTGATGGGTGCGCATTGAGTCTTGATCGCTTCCAAGAAGCTATTGGCAATAGTGCTGCGGAAAAGTTTACTCTTCGAGACCTGGAGCTGCATGCTCATCCGGTGCTCGGTCCATATCCTTCTCTCATCGAAGGCTTGATCACAGAGGAAGACTTCCTCACTAGTATCCTGGAGCTTCTTCTGCGTCATTATGGAGATAAAGTGCCCAATTTCCCTGATACAGTGTCCGAACGTCCAAGATTATGGCTCGTGTGGTGCCACGATTAATAGACCTTGCGACCAAATTACATGTGAGAATATCTGGCTTGAAGTGATCTTCTTTGTGTCCATATGATATTCAATTTCGCTCGCTCGTGTAGGATTTCTATTATCAGCCTCTACAGACATTCGACGGACATGGCAGCTCTAGAGGGATGCATCGTGTGTGTTATCATGAAAGATGTCTCTATGAGTACATGGAAATTCTCAAGCACCGCAAGGCTGTTCATTTACGAGGAAATTTGATCTTTGTACTCCATTTTCTTCAATTGCACGTCTAACATGTCATTTGCGCGCGCCACTTAATTCCATATAGAAGGAACCCTCGAGAGTTGCAAGGAAACTTTGCTTGTGCTTGTTTCAGATGAAAATACTCGAGCAAACCTTGCATCTTTTCCTGGAAATACCTGAGCAGTAATCGTGTTCCCACCTCCAAATACTTCAACGCTGGACCAGTCAACTAAAATACGCAACTTAATATTGCCATCTGACTCTGCCTTGGCAGGCGCAAAGTACTCTCTTGCGAATGTTTTGTCAAATGTGACATCCCCAGAGTTTCTGCGATCGACGAAAATCTTCTTTTCACTAAAGCTGTAGCCGACGCGCGTTTGTTGCGTGAAGTTTGAGGTAGCATGAACAATGATACCAAATTCGCCCTTGTCAGAAGTATCGTCATGCTGGGAGAAGCTTAAGCTGATATCGAGTGTCTTGCCAACGGGGCCAAGATCTTTTGTTCCTTGCTGAAAGGTATCCCAAGTGTATGACATATTCTTCTGGGCTTCAATTGATTCCCACTTTTTGTGAGGGCTTTGTACCAGCACTGTTTCCCCGTCACTATGCTTCAATGAGAGGCTCCGGGGAACTGTCATCGCACTTCGCCAAGGGTAAGTAGGGATGCTTTCCCCATATTGCCAGTTGTTCATCCATGCAAGTTGAACATGCTCATTGTCGCTTAAACCGTTATAGGCCGCAGAAGCATAGTAATCAGGCCCCCAATCCATCCAGTTCGACGTCACGTTTCCAGGATGAATACTCTCTGGATCCGCAGTGAACACCGTGCCATTGAAGTCTCCGATGAAGTATTGATTGCCAGATCCGACCGTGCCAGGAGGACCTCCAGGATTAAGTCCGACAACCATGACCCATTTCTTGGCTGTTTCGTCATTCTCGACTGGGAGTTGGAAGAGGTTGGGGCATTCCCACACTCCTCCAATGCCATTGAACGGCCCGAATTCACTTACGACGGACCAATCCTTGAGATTATCGGAAGTATAGATGACCAGTTTATGTATCTCAGCCAGGGATACAACAAGCACCCATTTCTGACTTGCCTTGTGCCAGAACACAAAGGGGTCACGGAAGTTCTCATATTGACTTTCGTATGGTGCAGGGGGGTTTTGAATAACAGGGTTGCCAGCTTCATATGTCGTCCAACTCATTCCATCATCCAGACTATAAGCTATTGACTGAGATTGTTGGTTCAAGCGGATCTCCTTGCCATTCTCCAGTGTTTGCTTCATCGGGTACTATTCAGGAAGTATTAGTGGAGTCTCATGAAGAAATGTCGCGAGCTCTTACAGAAGAGGTGTAAACAGCGACCAATGGAACCTTCCCACCAGCGCCAAACCCACTGGTATTGTTTGTGTCGACTACCATGCTTCCAGTGAAAAACATTTCGGTCACATTATGAGGAAAACCTCGAGCTAGGAGCGCTACAGGCTGTTCCTCCCAGTGTGTCAAATCAGGGCTGGTAGCATGGCCCCACGACATATTCCCCCATTCAGTCCCACCTGGATTGTATTGAAAATAAAGATGATACAATCCCCCATGGTAAACGAGCCCCGACGGATCATTCATCCAGTTTTTGCTGGGGGAGAAATGAAATTGAGGCCGATACGGCTCGGTATACAACCCCCATGTGTGGCCAGCCCACAGGCAGAAAACAAATGCTTGAAATAACCTGATCATTGGAATAACATTGAAAGAAGATTGCTGAAATCGATATCCTTCTTTGAGCAGGAACAACAAGCTGTTATTTATACATGCACGATGATTCCCCGTGGGGAATGCCAATGGCCTTCCCCATAGTATGGCGATTTCTCGGAGAAATTCCCGGTCACCCCCACAACCAAGACTATTTAGCTCCAATCGCTGAAGATTTCGGGGTCCAATCGCCGCATCCTTGCTGTTATTTCGGTGTTATTTATGGGTTCTTCATTTCAAACGTAGCTGAGTGTTTTTTTGAGTTGTCGCTTTGATTCTATCTGCTACGAACAAGGGAGGGGATTTGTAGATCGGAGACGTAATTAACTCGCCCGAGTAGAACTTGCATTGCTTCTATGCACATGTTGACAGGGTCGATTTTAAGACGTAGAGACATTGTGGAGGTCATTGCTCCGTCTCCCGTCTTCGTCTTGGCCTCATCCCCACCATGGACCATCAACTTGAAGCTCCTTTCTAGTCGTCCTTCACATTTGAAGTGACAGTTTGACCATAGTTGCTCGGTGCTGCACGATTGCAGGGGACGCCCGAGTCATCTTGATCAACAATGTTGGTACACTGATAGACTTCGTATTGAATATCAGTTCCGTACATTGGCAATCCCAGCGTGCTGTTCACAGATTGAAGATCGATATTCTCAAACTTTATTCCAGGACATGGATGCACATCGGAGCAATAGATCGACGATGCAATGTTATATCGTGATGTTCCCTTAATGTTAGACCAGGTTATATCCTCAATGGCCATCTTGGAGGTGTTACAGCTCTGTCCATCTTCAGTGTAAATACACTGGGAGATTTGAATGGGTAAAGCAACGTTGGTCAATTCGAAGTCGCGGTATGTGACGTTCTTAATTAGACCGCTGCCACCACCTCCAGCATCGCCATTGGAACTCCCGTCCTCAGAGACACCCTGCCATGTCTTGATAAATGCCCCCTCCATGCAATCGATACAGCGAACGTCTTCAAATGTGACATTCTGCACATAGTCTGGCATTGTCGGGTATTGTCCGACAGACCCGATTGTCATTCCATAGTTTCCATGACAAGTAACATTTTTTACATGCAAGTTGGTAGTGTTCCCCTTGGCTGCCACACAATCATCTCCATTGGTAATAACAGCATTTTCAACAAGCAAGGTATCACTATTCCAAGAGTCATACCCATCAGTATTGACAGTATTCCATTCATCGGAGCTCGTCGCATTCACGAAAAAGTTGATGATAGACACATTTTTGCTGTAGGTCACGAACGTTGCCCAGAACTGAGGCTGTATGATAGTAAGGCCATCAACAAGTACATTTGTGGAGTTTGTGATGGTGAGGCTAATAGGCCGACCAGGCTGATTGCTGTTGTTTTGGTTCTCTGTATACCATGCTTGGCCATTCCCATTATACCAACCGCCCTCACCACGGACAGTGATATTGGTTCCCCCAAAAAGCCAGGCAGTTGATTGGTTCTGAAGCCCCACATCCAAAGAGTGCGACAGCCAGTATGAGATATCATCTGAGAATAGCAATTCTCCCTGTAGTGACACATCGCAATTTTCCAGGTTCGTTGTGGTCATCACTGAATTGACGTTGAACGTGTTGTTGGAAAAGACAACTCGACCATTTGAACCACACTCTTCAAATGCTTGTTGGATCGAAGGCGCGTCATCAATCGCTTGTCCATTGTTTTTAAGCGACTCGGGATAAAGAGTGCAGATGTTGTCCTTTTGGACAACGTAGCCAGTCGCCAAAGATATCAGCGAGCTGGCAGTGGCAAGATGCGACCGTAAACGCATGATCACGAAAGTGTTTTAGATGTAGCAATGTTTGAAGTCTTGCAACTTTAGCTTAGACTTTAGTCAACTCCTTGTAATCAGATCAAAAGAGCAGTCTCCTTCGAGAGAAAGGGGCATTGATTGCGCATATGTTTGTCTGATATTCGCGGGCGTCAGTCCATTTGAAGGTTGTTTATACCCCATTACCCCACAACCGTTACATCGGACGTTCTATGTGGCTAATCCGGTTCAAGTACGCGATACGCGCCCGCGCTGCGCTTTGGGCGTGGTCGGTATAGCTTGGCCCGAAATGGCCCCCGGGCCCTTAGAGTGATGATCTATACTTCATATATCTCGCAAGATTATATGAATAATTCCAAGGTTCATGTCATTATACCGGGGCGAGTGTTTGAAAATGCGTAGGTGCGGGCTTGGACAAACTAATGTCATCTCTAAGTAGTACTTGAATCTTGCATGTCTGCTCTCAGACATACTACCTTTTTTCGAGGCCGTTGTTTAGAAAATGTGGGATAGATTGTTTGCGAGACTGGAATTGTATTCAATGGTAATATGCATTTGAGATATTCCGTGCGATATTGAGGCTGTGACTGTTGAAGAAATCATGATAGTCAAATCTGGTACAATAGAACGTCCCGAGGTCTACCCTTCTCGAGGGAAAATAAATACCTTAGGTACATAACATACCTTGCTAGGTATTAATAAATCTCCAGATACTGGCCTGAGGCATATTAGACCCACATGTGCACCGAAAGGGGTTTGCTCAATGACAATTGGGTGGATGAGCTGGATACTCTTTTCAGACTAGCTGATCATCAAGACGAATCCGCCCCCAAACTAAATTGTCTTAATCCTAAAAGGCCCGAAGATTAAGATAAAACACAGATGTTAATTACAAAAATAGTCTCATACTAGCGTTTTCACACCGCGCTAACGACATGCCTTCCATTTTGGAGTCTACTAAGATTTAAATAGATGTGTCTTCACAATGGCAGGAAGTCATAATATAAAGCTGGACGAATACTCGGGAGATTTCAAATCCAATAGGTGTTTTGTTCTCATGAACTGGTCGCAACTAATCATGGTATCTTTCAACATGCACTTTGTTTTTCTTTTTACCTTGATTTGGATCCATCATACGTATGCCTCGTGTGAGCCTGAGATATCCTATCCTGCTCCTAAATATGACCAACAAACGTTGGAAGACACATTTGAAGGAATAGAAACTCATTTCAAATCCCTGCTCAAGGCTGGCTCCATTGATGGGAGCTCTTTCTCATTGGAAATATCTTCCTCGTCTCAAACCCTATACTCGCATTACCACTTTGATAAGTCCCTGGGCGGCAGTCCCATAAATGGCTCTTCAGTTTATCGGATCGCTAGCAACACGAAACTCTTCACGGCGCTGGGGATTTTGAAACAAGAGGCAGCGGGCAAGCTTGGGCTCGATGATGAAGTCACTCAGTACATACCAGCTCTCCTTCGCGGAACAAACAAATCCAAATGGACAGGCATTACGATCAGGTCTCTGTTAGCTCATTTGAGTGGCCTGCCAGACAACTATGGGGACGAAGATCTGCTGCTTCAGCTCCCTGATCCATCTGCAATCGGTCTTCCTCCTCTGAGCACGAGTCAAGAAAACTCTCTTCCCAAATGCGGCGCGTATAGGGAATGGAAAGTCCCGTGCAATGATTCAGGTATGTAACACAGCCAAACTTGGCACGATAATCAGCTTTAACTAAAAGAATGTTTCAGATATGAATGGTTATCTCCGACGATCGAACCCAGTATTTGCACCACAAAGAGAAAGTTCGTACAGCAACGTTGGGTTTGATCTTCTTGGTCAAGTGCTAGCAAATGTGACGAATATGAGATACGAAGACTACATCAACAAGGTTATATTGAAGCCTCTTGGCTTGCATGAGACATCATTCGAAGTGCCCGATGATTCTGTCGCTGCTAGTGCTGGATCAGGCTCCGATTGGGCTGTGAATGAAGCTGCAGATAATGCGTAAGCTCAAATGTTGAATTTTTTCGAAACTTATACAGTGCTCCCTAGAAAATCCCAGCTAACATTATCAATTTTAAGGAGCGCCGGAATATACAGTTCCTCTTCAGATATGATCAAATTCTTACGCTGGGTCCTCAGGAACCACAAAAGCATCACGCCGACTATCAACTGGTTCCAGCCTACAGCATGGAATTCCGGGTCCCATTCTCTCCTCGGATATCCTTGGGAAATTTTCCGAACTACATCGATTCTTCCAGGCACCAGACGTCCCGTTACATTCTATACAAAAGGGGGAGGCTTGACGAAATACTACTCATACAGCATCATAATCCCCCAATACGATCTAGTCATTTTCATGGGCGTAGCGGGAGACTTGTCCGTGTTAAACACAATTTTCACGGGCGTTTTGAACCCTCTTATCACTGCAGCAGAGGAAGAAGCGCAGTCCCAATTGAGAAGTTCATATGCAGGTGTCTATAAATCCACCGAGCGGGGACTGAACTCTTCTATAACTTTTACCCAAACTCAGCCTCGGTCTCTTTCCATATCATCGTGGATTTCGAACTCAACAGATGTGATGGAAAGTTTGGCATCTTTTGTCTCATCAGCTGCAGGCACCAATGGGGAATTATACTTCCAGCTCATTCCTACTTTTCAGAAAAGGCACACGAAAGATGGGAGGGTTGGTGAGGTATGGCGCTTCATAGATGTCATTGATGACTATGACTTTCAGACAAACGCCACAACTGTCTGGAACGATTATTGTGTGGTCAATATTGATCCTTTTTCTTATGGAGCGGTGCCGCTGAATGAAGCTATCTTCTGGAGAGGCACTAGTGACTCCACCTCCTCGGTTGAATCTGTGACCCTTTCGGCTTTTCGAGTTGAGTTATATCGTGATTGATTTGTTCAAACTGTTGAATAGGCCTTTCGCGTATGTAAATCAGGCGTTTTCTATGGCCATTAAGACATGAAGGTTAGATGTGACCTGTAAATTGATGTGGAGTCAGTATTTATGTGAATCAATTTACGAATTTTGAGCATTTTCTTACCAGCTATCTTTTGTGGACAATGAAATGGCATCCTTGTGCAATGCTCTTATCCCAGTGATGGCTCCCAGGGCTCGAATTTGTTCCTCTATGTATGCCTGAAGCTGTTCAGAGCCATGAGCCGATTTTGAAGCTATACTTAAGGGCCATATAAGGGATCGAGCCCATGAAGAAGATTGGTGTCTGTTATTGGCGTTATGCGACCAGCTTTCGGGTCTCAGTTCCTTCGGTACAGTAGCACAAATATCCACTGCTGTCTGGTGCGCGATGACGGATGTATTTTTTAGTATACTTTTTAGCATATCGGTGGTTTCTTGTGGGATCGTAGCATCACACGAGAGAAATTCTTCGATGCTCGATTTTAAAAGATTGACATTGTATAGTCGTATCATGCGGAGAGTATTCCAGGCTTGTGCATTTCGCCAGCTGCTGAATATTTGAATGGGAATTGCAAGGTGAAACTTGCTCCCATCTGTGACTTGACTTGTTGGAATCTCTTGAAAAGAAAAGTGACCGGGATATGCTTCGGGCATTGAGCGCATTAAAGACTGAAGATCTTTTCCCAGGTCCTGTAGCTGTGCAATATAATGTATGAAGTCGCTGACTTCGCCGAGGTGTGAATTCAGCGCAGCTATCCGGTCTAACATATTCCAAAAATTTGCTTGGTAACCCTCATTCAGACAGGAAGCCGAGTATAGAAGTTTTAGCTGAGAGGGGAATGGTAAGCGACGTTGTATACAATCCATCTGTATAACGGAAATTATATGGTGGAGCAGACTTTGCCCTTCAGCAGTTTCAAATATCCCGGGGGCTTTGAATGGCTTTAGAATTGCCAAAATGCCATGTACGTGCATTGACCAAATACTTTGGGCGTCGTGATAAGACTCCGATGAAATGACTGCAAATAGTGCCAGCAATAAAACAGAGGCGATAGTTTCTGGGTCGACTGAATTATGCCCAGTCAAGACATGTCTTGTCTGAGTCAATCCAATAGCATATCTTTCTCGCGCTAGAATCTGTAAATCACCTCGACGTTGTTCATTCGCCATGTACCCCAGAGCAACTGCTTCAAAGCCAGCCTCAAGAGACGCAGATCGTCTATGAGACAGATACAATGTCGGTAACCAATCCAAATAGCAACCGCCAGAATATGCTGAAGTAAAGAAGCATACTGCTTGAAGGGAGGGGGGCTCCACAAGCACTTGCAGTTGGGGCGTCGGGATTAGTGCCTGTAATTTTTTTTCTGCGGGCAAGGCTGAGGCTGACATGGAGTTTTGAGATCTGGCCTTTTTTGTCACTATTCCAGTCTCATCTTCGAACATCAAGTCTAAAGCTTTTCTGTATCCAGTGCATTCTGCCTTGACATTGATACACTGTGTACAAGCTGGACGACCACGGTCGCACTAAAAATGAGGTTCAGATGTCTATTTTTCACCAATATGTGATAAGACTTACCTTAATTCTCCTTTCACGACATAGTAAACAAGCTGTCGAGCGCTTGCCTCGAAACACCATATCGGGAGGTTGTCTGTTGAGAAACCTGGATTTGGGTTGATAATAAAGGGATGAGAGCGTCTGGGTAACGAAACGATGTGATGTGACATACAAGTAACGGGCCCCACTTAAGCATTTTGAGAATCCTAACTTTTAAACCAAATGTCAATATCACTAAAATCATATTACCCTGATTTCAGGCCCCCAATGTCTTGCAGGGTTATTGGCCTGAGTCATAGTAGGTAAACAGTTCAACCAAAATCTGCCCTTACGATTCTTCTGTCGTACGCTCAGCGATCTCGCTGTAAATGCAATTAATTGATGCTTTCAGGGATGGAGGTATTGCCATATATAGCTAGCTCTTCCTTTAATAGTTTAGCGCTTGCGTACAGCTGTAAGGGGTCCGTCTTGCTTTTTTTTTTTTTTTTTTTCTTAGCATAAAGGCTGGCCGTGTCTTTGTGAAACACTCCTTCCCACCTTTTAAACTCTCTCATTGCTATACCATGTCCTATCGTCTCAATAACTAGTACATCTGACTTTCCCGATCTACCACCCACTCTTTCTTACTTATGCGACCCGGCTCAAAGCCAAGCGCTTTACCCTTCATCTCTAACAGAACCTTTTTGAGGTAACCCTAAAAGTATGCCAATTGATCCAACATTCCCTGAAAAACGTTGACTAGCCAACGTTGCGGCTCTCTAGATCAGGTTGAAGTCAATTTGGACTTGAATAAACACAAACATCAGTCATCGCATACCTAGGTAGGGCTGAAATCATACCGAGAATTTAAATATCCTTTTGTCTTATAAAGCCAATAAGAGCCCTGGAGTTAACTGTCTTGTATGACTTGCTTATTTTTTTTTTTTTTATTTTTTTTTTTTTTTATTTTTTTTTTTAGATTCTCTCTAAACCTTTTGAGGGTATACTGATATACTGAGCGAGACAATGATATTTACTGCTGCTTGAAAAGAAACTACTGTCTCCTTCGATGCATGCAAACTGTAATATCGGTGGGATATTTGCACCGGATCGGAAACATTTCGAAGTGGCTTGCATAATCTCTACGTTATCTCTCGCATTCCCATCAGGGAACTTTCTTTGATGCGACAGGATTGCAGTCGGAAAGATATCACTCCGCTCGGGAACATTCTACGACCGTGACTAATTGGCTCGCTGGTATGGGGCGGCCTTTGAGAGGGCGGTCATTTCTACTAGTTCTAGGTACAAACGGTGAATATGCTTTAGAGGCCACTGAGCACATAGCTATACATCGAATATTTGCGCCTTCTTTTCGCATGGTTATTTTGAACAAACTATAGGTAGCCTACATGATCAATACTTCAATTTCAAAATCTTATCAAGGAAAGCGACTCGCACATTACAATGTTCAAAAGGAAAAGCGAGGAAAACGTGTTTCACATCGGTGACATGTCACTTACAAAAGAAATCATCATGCTCTTCACGATATGCTCGGCTCAAGGAATGGTCCAGGCTTCTCTAGCACAGGGTTTTGTTCCTGGTCTAGTGATTGGAGAGGCCTTTGGAGCAGACTCAACCGCCATAGCTTGGTATCCCGCTGCCTATGCTCTCACATCGGGCACATTTATGCTAGCGTTTGGTCGTATCGGGGACATTGTCAGTCACAAACGTCTTTTTGTCATGGCATGGGGTTGGTTTTCGTTATGGGCTCTCCTTGCAGGCATATCAGTCTACAGTCGGTCGCAGGTCTTCTTTGATATCTGCCGAGCTTTTCAGGGCATAGCTGCCGCCGCACTAGTCCCGAGCGCACTGGCTATTCTTGGGACTATTTACAAGCCGGGCCCCAGGAAGAATCTGGCGTTTTCACTCTACGCCTCCGGCGCGCCTATTGGTTTCACCCTCGGTGCCGTATTTTCGGCGTTGCTCGCTCAGCTATCAACCTGGCCATGGGTTTTTTACATCAACGCTATTGCATGTTTTATATACGGGGCTTTAGCTTATCTCTTCGTCCCACCTATCGATAGAAAGCCCTCACCGAGAAGGGAGCCATTCGATTATCTGGGAACGACGACAATCATTTCTGGTAAGAAGAATGAAATCCCGATATGCCACTCAGAGCTAATCGCTCCTTCTAGGGCTTATTCTCCTTAATTTTGCTTGGAATCGTGCTCCGGAAACTGGATGGGACAGTGCTCAATGCATCACGACCCTCATAATCGGCTTGTTCCTTATTGCTGTTTTCTTCCCCATTGAAAGAAGAACCGCGCATCCAATTGTCCCAGTGGCAGATATTGACCGCGACGCTGCCTGGATTCTCCTCATAGAAGGTCTTGGGTGGTCATCCTTTGGTATACTGTGCTACTATTCGATCAACTTCATAATCCGTCTTCGTGGAGATACCATGCTTTCAGTCGCGGCACAGTTTAGTCCAGTGCCACTGGCTGGTATCGCTGCTAGCATATTCACTTCATATATTATGAACAAGGGGGTAAAGCCGCCAGTCATCCTCGCATTCTCGCTTATATGGTTTTGTGTCGGCAATATTATCCTTGCCACAATGCCAGTCCACCAGACCTATTGGCTCAACGTCTTTTGGGCGTACTTACTCAGTCCCTTTGGGATGGACATGAGCTTTCCTGCGGGTACAATTATGCTCAGCAATCTTGTGCCCGTTGAGCGCCAGGGTATTGCAGCGAGCCTAATTGCGACCGTTGTTTACTATTCGCAGAGCTTGGGTCTTGGGATTGCTGGCGTGGTAGAAGGAAATGTGGCAAACGGCTCGGAGCTTCGGGGGTACCGCGGTGCATTGTATCTTGGAGTTGGGTTGAGTGCTTTTGGCTTCATCGTCGGGGTGGGCTATTGCATACAGGCCATGAAACTGAACAAGACGGACCCAGGACTGAACGAAAGATCAGAATCCACAGAAGGCCCGGTACCAACATCATTGGCGGCATCCAGTGAGCAACCCTAGTATGTAGCCGTGGGGTGCCTAAACTGGTTCGTTAGAATCGGGAGGCCATTATGTACCTAGGTATGCTCAATAGATGTCTCCCATTTCTCTTTTTAGTACTACATGTAGGAGCCTGCCATAATCCTAGTATTTATCTTTATTCCCGCTAGGTTCTCAATTTTCTTCCGTGTTAGTCTCTAAGTTTTGGAAACCCTACTTCAAAACACTAGCTAGATGATGGCTAGTTTAGTAAAATTACTTCACCTGTTGTGGTCGACATTTGAAAAAACCTTTGTCCTCGGTCAGCGTAGAGTCCCCAGCGGAACAGCCGCATTGCCATATCCAACCAAAATAATATTACATTTAGTGAGGCATTTTTTGATAATATTATAACTTGACGAGACAATAATATCGGCAACAATTACATCAGAGGCGCCTCAAGCTTTGACTCCCGAGGTGCAAAGTTCTTTGAGTTTCCCTGTCGGGGTTCGCTCTATCACGCCACTCGCGGGGTTCATCAAAGAAACGCCCAGCTCCTTTAAGGTTTTAATCGTTGAGTTGGAGATACCGGTGATAACTGAAAAATAAAGTTTTAATTCTTTGTTGGCCGCAAGCTTCTCCATCGATCATTTTCCAAGGCTGGCCAATCGAGAGTACGAAACACAAAAGTAGAACGGGGTAATCAAATTAAACTCCCGATCAAAGGATATTGCAGGGTCTAGTGAGCAATCGGCTAAACTGGTTGTAGTTATTCTCAAAACTGAATACTGGCAGGGCCTAGGCAAGCATTGCAAGCACTTGAGGTTGATTCTGTGAATAGTATAAATACTACCTACTACTTCATATGTAGCTTGAATCCTTCAAATCAAGTTCTTGTCGACTCTCCTTACGAACCTTTGAATCCAATTTGAAGATTCACGAAGAACATTTGAAAATTTGGAACAGTGCTACATATCTTGAAACTGAAAATTGCCATCTTCAGAACTTCTGAGGTCCTCTCGAGGTCTTGTGTTGACATCTGGACATATGAAAAGTCATTCGCTCACGATGAACCTTTCTACCTTCCAATTGCTGGTCATCGCTGCCCTGGTTGCATTAGCGAGCGCCAGGTGTGATCTAAGTATACTTTTCCTCCACCTGAGTCAATGGCTTCCTCTTCTTTCTAACCATCACATTGCGTACTAGTTGAATGCACCGATCCAAATGATCCAAGCACCTGCACCTCGCCCTGTTAAATAATTATCCGGATGGTCTGGGTCCTCTAGCCCTAGAAATCTACTAGGACAAAGCAAATTTATCCCAGCTCATGGCGTTTATCTTGTGAAGGGCATGTCGGGAACAGCCAAGTCAACCATTGACAGGATGCTTAAGCTTGTGCTGATATAGTTGATGGAAGAACAAAAATTGCAAATGGGAACTTTGGGTATTACACGGATGTAAAGGGCCTTGATTGCCCAAAGTCAATTCAATTAAGTTTGCACTTGATTTGCACAGACTTTCTAAGATAAGGCTCCATCACTCCTCGCTTTCCCATAGCCCAGGAAGCATGGTACAAGCAAGAAAAGATGTATGTATTCCAAGTAGACCAGATGCATTTTCAGCTCCCTTTATAGTACGTGGGAGGTAAGGCAATAATGAAAATTGCCATAGTATCGCCTCTGAGACAGCAGTGTAGTTTCCTTATGGCTCAGGGGTGCTTCCCCTTATTCTATTTCTGGCGTTCCTACATGACAACTACTGAATCATGAATCAATACGTGCCTTTGACCTCTCAATACGTTGACAATGACGAGTTATGGGCCAATTTAGTCATGCCCAAGGCTCTCTGGCCCCTCGCACCCGATTATTCTTTGTTTACCCCTTTTGTGGGTCTCAAGTGCTCTTGAACTTCCTCTGATATTGCCCCGATTCTTCAGATATGCTCTAGAGAGGCTTTTGAAGCAAATCACCGCGTCTCCGATACAGGCAATAGGGACCTTTTTGGATAATTAGTAAATAACCGTGGTGATCACGTTCGTTTGTACGATTGAATGAATCGTCGGGCTAGCATGTCTCACATCCCCGCTTGAATCTGTGGACCTGAGGCCAATACTTGGCATTAAGTGGAGGTTCAGTGGGGTGATCGACAAAGTTCGAGCTATGTCAGTGGCTAAGGCTTTCTGCCCAGTCTGATCTGCAATGGGATCGCTTATGTCAATCGATGTGTTGAGCTATTTCGGTTTCAGGAAAATCCCGTCGCACGATGAGGTGATCTAACTTACGCCAGCTTCTGGGTTTTATTAGATCATCCCTGGTATCCGATATGAAGATTTTCATACCCACTTTCTCAGGGGATCCAATCATGCCCTCCTGCATATCTGATAGGGATGAAGAAAACATCCGATCCCCCATGGAAACCTTGCGGATCAACTGCAGCGCCGAGAGTTTGTTTTTGTTCCAACGTCACTATTCCTTGGCTCCCCATATAAAGCGGTCGCAGTTCCTGCACCGATTAATACTTTTTGTTTCACTACTCATTGCCCATTTTGGTATAACATCAAATTCAATCGAAATAGCTTGACCTCAACTCCCTGTTCAATATGAAGTTCCTCGCATCCCTTGCTCTGTTGGCCGCTACCGCTCTCGCAAACCCCGTTTCACGCTCAGTGACCAAGGAATTCAAGCTGAAGACTACTTCGGACAACTCCGAATTCAATAACCTTTATGTCTATTCCTACCACACCGGTGCTGGTCTGAGTGATGCTGTTCTGACCAGCAATGCCACCGCCGCGCCTAAGTACTTCATCAACGGAACCACCGCCTATGCTCACCTGGATACTTCCTTCCGCTGGGGTGTTGAGGTAACTGGTGACACCAACTATGCTGGTAAGTGATCATTCATAGATACCTAATATTTAGACCTATTCTAATGCCTATCTAGCGTGGGAGCCTGTCACTATCAATGCCGGCCAAAGCGATGCCAACTTCGCGATCAAGAACGGCAACTTTGAATACTCTGAGGACCAAGGATTCGCTGGCTGGCTGGGTAAGTCCACATTCATCTGTCTGTTATTGTTCTTTTCTAATATCTGGTGCGCAGTTTGCCCATGGTACCACAACGCGCCGCAACTCTTCGCCCTCATCAAATACTACGACCCTGTCATTCCTTCCAGCTGCGACAAGGTCACCCTGAAGCCCATTTACTAAGAAACCTGCCAAATTGAAAGCCTGAACAGCAACATTAGAATTAATGGTTAATACATGAATCTGAATAGAGCATCTACAAGGAGTTCCATGTGACTAGTAAAAAGGCGTATGCAATCATAATATCATCGTTTTTTTTATCATACATCATTCATCACGGGCATCATCAGGAAGCTGCCACAAGATCCGTAGGATCGTAGTATCTTTTATCCATACCAGCTTGTAAGCGAGCTTCATCATTGAACGGTCCTCGGATAGGTCCCCTGAAATGTTTAGAAACATTGGAGCGGAAAACTTGTACCGGATCAAGTTCTTCTTCGTTGCAAATCCAGGTCAACCACCTATGCCCGGTAGTGACATGAGTAATTTCATCATGGTGGATGACTTCAAGTGCTTCAACGCTCGGATCATCTCCGTTGAGGCGGAACTTCTCAATAGTCATAGGATTAACATCCAGCCCTCGAGCTTCGTGGACGAGAGCAATGATACTGATCCTTGCACGGAGGTCATATGCAGTTTCCTGGGCTGAGAGCCAAAGACTGTGGTGAACCGGCAATGCGCCAAAATGTGAGCCCATTTCTTCGATACGAGTGCGAAGAAGAGAGAAGTGCTTCGCCTCATCACTCGCAACCTTCAGCCAATCATGGAAATATGCCCGAGGTAGCTCCTTGGAAGTTTTGTCTGTTTGGAATGCCGCGAACCGCACGCAGATATCAATCGCTAGGTCAATAGCCCACAACTCAATATTAGCCAGTGCATGGAGCATGGCAATGCGACTTTTTAAAGTGCCTCCTCTTCCGGTCCTCGGCATAGCGCCAGGATTAACGGTGAGCATTTTCTCGCGCGGGGGCTGGTCGGGCGCTGAAACGGTTCCTCGTCCGATTTCCATAGGTGAAGACGTGCCTTCTCTCGCAGCAAATATTGAGAAAAGGTGAGTAGTCAACTCAATCTTATTTTCAGGGTTGGCAGTATTCAAAATATGAACAGCCCAGTCACATAATGTCGCATTATCATCTAGATAATGAGCCGCGCCTGGTTCTTCCTCCTTGATTGGCACCGCAAACTTATTGGCATAAGGAACAGTATGCTTTAGCTTGACCTTCTCACTGACGGGGTCGATCTTGGCCAGTTCCACATGCTCGCCGTTTTCGATTGGGAAATTTAACAGAACCGATTCTCCTTGTACATCGATCGGGTATGTACACGCTTTGATGCCCACGCTAGATTCGCCCGTTTCGACGTTAAAATCGTAAGCATGCCAAGGGCAGCTAGCCACGTATGCCGAGTCTTCAATGTCAATCTGTGAGTCCGCCATTGGACCTCCTGCGTGTGGACACTCCGCCTCCATCGCGTAATATGACCATCCTTGCGCTTCGTTTGGTTTGGAGTTGGAGGGGTCGATCGACGGAAGGCGGAAGAGTACTAGTCGCTTTCCTGTTGACAGGTAAATCACATATCGAGCTTGTGTAAATTCCGACAAGGGTCCACAATTGATTATCATGTTGAAACTGGTGGCAAGTTGAGCCGAGCCTTGAAATGAGCAAACAGCCTGTTGCGGTGTTGCTGATGGGTGTTTTCTTTTTTTTTTGTCAAGATCACGTGGAACGGTGACCCCACACGAAACTAAAACGGGGAATTAGTGGGACACCATATGTACACCATGTATACACTACGATTCCGCTCTGACGAGAAGGCAAACAGATCTACAGTACATTAACATGTTAAACGTATTTTGTATTATCCAAATGGCGTATTCATATGTATTCTCGTGGGCCGAGATGATAATTTAAACTAGACTTTAAGGCTTCTTAGTGCGTTATTCCTAGTGGGTTTAATACACATGCATGCTATATACTATATGATTTTGTGGGTGTCTGAAAGCTGAAGCTATCGCAATTCAAGATAAGCTTAACAGAATCACAACTTGCAATATGATTTTCATTTTCCAATTGATGGCCTCAGGATCTCAATCCAGATGTCCTTCTCCACCTCACTCCCTTTCCGAATTTTTGTTTTCAAATCAATGTCCCCAAGCCTGCATGATGGAGGCCGTAGAAGAACACGGATCATAGATTTCTATTTTTCTCTCCCGCAAAACTTGAAGCTCCCAGCCATTGAAAAATTATTCTGTTCGAATTATGGGGGGCAGCCGCGCATACCTAGTACATGTGACTAGGTAGGTAGCTTATATAGTACTACTTACCTCCAGGGCTACAGTATATGTACCAATATTCCTATAACTAGATCCGGTCCACATATGCAAGTCCTCCGCTCAAGTGCTCCAATGTTTCCAAACATCCAATGGAATTACAATAATCAAATGCTGAAAGGGTTACTACCAGGCACTACTACCAGTTGACTACTACTGTAGTGCTACTATATACCTATACACGGATACATATCTACTAGTATATAGGTATAACTAGGTAGTACTAGGGATATAAGTACTATGTACGCATTACTATTCATGTGGCACCTCCAGGGCTGAGCAGATCTCAGCCAGTGGGACTAGTAGTGAGACCGTGACGTCAAGGACCGAAAGTTAATCTCATGAAATCTGAGCGCAAATTATCTTAAAATCAGCGCATGCCGTAGGCTACATAGGTACGAGTGCGTATTAGACAAGCACAAAGCGGTCGCGATATCACAAGCGGTGTTCACCGAGATGGGTGGATCGTGCCAGCCGAAAAAGCTGCAGAGTGGAGAAAGATCAACACTCATTATTGAAGAATGGATTTTTTTTGCGCTAAGAGTAATCGCCGATGAGTCAGTATAAATGATGAAGAAACCCTCCGTGCGATCACGGCAAATTCATATCCATGGATACTGCGAATACAAAAATTGAATGGATCCAATCAGTCTCGGTGCCCAATAGTTGGGTGCTGATTAGTGAGCCGAACCCCTTTTTTAAGTGCGGGAAAGAAAGTTATTGCGGGGGAACGGGGAATATTCGAGCCTCCGATCGGGAGTGTATGCACGTCTCCGGTACATTATATTGTACATAATCCCACAAATGGTGATCAGCCAGATTACATTCGGCAATACACGCTAACCTGGCTGTAGATCAGTCATGAGGCACGACGGTGGAATTGCCGCCGTCACTAATGTAGAGGAGAGACCGGAGCTCTCACTATTGGCCGAGATCGGCGCCCATCTAAGCAGAGAGTGGGTCTGACCAATGTACATCCGGCCAACACAATAGAGAAACTCTGGGGCTAAGCTGAGTCAAAGCTACATGAATTTTCACTAGGTCCTTGGCTATTTATTTTGTTTCCCGCATGCTCTTTTTCCCTCTTCCATCCGATAGTTTTGGGTCTGCATACTGCTTGAAGGGTGTCTTGGCCTTGCGCAGTCGCGGCGATCCCTGCAAACGGAGCTGATCAGCACTCACTTCAGGAAGATTTGATCGCTTGGTCTTCAAGTTCTTTCCCCTCCCCTCGCTTTCCACAGACTACACGTCCCTTTGATCGATTCCTCGGCATTCCTCGGCAACCATTTTTTCGAAGGGACGGAGGGCAAAAATGGGAATCGCAGGTTTGTTTCCACTTACTTTATACATGTTCCTTTCCCGCAACATCCTACGGGTCTTTGGGCTTCGTGCGGGGATCGGCGCTGACAGCTTTTGGTCCGGTCAGATTTGCAATCTGAGAAGATTGGCGACAGCCATGGCTCTCCACAGGCAGTTGACAGTCCTACCTTTGATCATGAACTTCCACCGCTGCGATCTACAACAGAGCGCAGGCTGATGGCCAAAATCGATTGGCACATCCTTCCATGCATTTGTGTTCTTTACCTCTTAGCTTTCCTCGACCGGTAAGAGATTGTCGCATTGCATATACCTCGAAGAAAAAACCACGCTAATCTTTACATTTCTCTTGCTTGCAGTGTGAATATTAGCAACGCCGCTATCCTTGGTCTCAAAGATGACCTCGGCATTGCGACTGGCACCAAGTACAACACCGCATTGACAATCTTCTTCGTTCCATACATTATTTTCGAAATTCCATCGAACATCCTCCTCAAGAAATTGAAGCCTCATGTCTGGCGTATGTGATCGATCACTACCATGAATATACAAGAATCATGTGTCTAACTCAATTGATTTAGTGCCACTATGCATGCTCGGATTTGGCGTTGTCATGGTATGCCAGGGTCTCGTCCAGAATTGGAGTGGTTTGATGGCCACTCGTTGGTTCCTGGGCGTGTTCGAGACTGGCATGTTTCCAGGATGTAAGCAATATCTACAGGTCCGACATGGGGAGATGAAACACTAATTATTTGTTGACAGGTTTCTACCTTCTGGGTATGTGGTACAAGCGCAGCGAGGCTCAGAAGCGCTTCAGCTTCTTTTTCAGCTCTACGACACTAGCCGGTGCCTTTGGTGGTATTTTGGCTTACGGTATCTCGAAAATGAGCGGCGATCGGGGCTACAATGGTTGGCGCTGGGTGTTCATCATCGAGGGCTGCATCACCTGCGTAGCTGCTTTCGTTCTTTTCTTCTGCATGCCTGATTTCCCCGAGGATTCCAAGTGGCTTACCGACGAGGAACGTGAGTTCGTTCGTGCAAAATTGGCCAAAGATGTCGGCAAATCAGCCCATCATGTCGATATTGGCCTCCGTCAGGTTCTGGACGTCTTTAAAGATTGTAAGTTTCTTTATTTTCTATAAAGATTTAACCTGTCATACTGATAATTTGGGATGAAGACAAGATTATTATCGGCGGTTTCATGTATTTTGGTCTCATTGTTCCGGCATATGGTAAGTTGCTTGCAGAGAAAATCATGTTAAGCCCCGACGTTGCTAACTGAGTGATCCAGGATACGCGTATTTTGCTCCTTCTATCATCAAGAGCTATGGGTACAGCTGTATGTTATATACTCTTATTACCTGTCGAAAGTTTGCTAACGTTACATAAAGCGGCCATCACCCAACTGTATTCAATCCCGCCCTGGGCAGCAGCATTCGTCTTCTCCATGATAATCGCGTACTGTTCTGATCGCATCAAGCACCGGTTCGCATTCACGATCATTCCCATTTGCATTGCCATTGCTGGATTTGCCATGCTTCTGTCGATTCACGGCATGGCCCACAAAGATGCTGAGTACGCGGCCCTCTTCTTGGTTACATGCGGTTCTTACAGCGCTATGCCGGTCGTCGTATGCTGGTTTGCTATGAACCTAGGTGGTCATCACCGCCGTAGCATTGGCACCGCCTGGCAAGTGGGATTCGGAAACATTGGTGGTATCATTGCTACTTTCTCTTTCATGACCCAGGATGCGCCGCTTTACACCAAGGGATATAGTATTTGCATTGGATTTTGCTGCTTATCCATCATCTCTTGCACAGCATATGTTGCGGCGCTGTGGCATGAGAACCGCAAGCGTGATAGCACCATTGTTGACCCTACCACGGTCTCAGAGGAGGAAGAAGAATACCTAGGAGATCTTGCACCTACGTATCGGTACACGTTCTGATTTTATGTTGAGATGACGTGACCGTATCTGCTGGAGCTTAAGCTCCCATGGTTCATGCAACTGGGAGGCGAATTTTCCGGAAGACCTGTAGCTATGTATGTCCGATTCAAATGCTATCTACGAAACAATGAATATCGAATGCATACTACATACATTAGTCGATGCTCATGATTATCTGCATGTACAATAGTTTAATACAATCAGTGTAATGTGCGTTCTGCCTAATATTACCAGAGGAGATTAATTGAACCCACATTTATCTTTTTTTTTTTTTTTTCATCTCTCTTCTTCTAGGTTCTATGGAACAAAATCTATGATGTGCGGAAACCCTATTTCCACTGTGTGATGCAATACAATGGTCACGTGTGGCCCGTTGGCGATGGTTTGCTGTCCCAATTTGGGTTAGGGCCTCGCTTAGCTGAGTAAGCCTCCCACAGCACAAATGCGCCCGCGGGCCGCTCTACATTTGTCTTTCTTCCATCTATCTCTCCTCATCCTCGCAGAAGTGAGTTGCCACTAGAGCTCTGATCTCGATTCGGCTCGAACATTTTACTAACCTAGCTATGCAGAACATCTACGAAGATGAGAGCTAAGTGGAGAAAGAAGCGCGTTCGTCGTCTCAAGCGCAAGCGCAGAAAGATGCGTGCCAGAAGGTAAGCTTCTATGGGACAGCAATTACCTTCCCACAATGATACTAATTGCTTATCAGCAAATAAACAACTCGCCCCACTCCATCTCAGCTCCTCTAATCGAGGCTCATGTTTGAACGCTGAACACGACAATTAATGACTCGATGCTACGACTTTCGTTTCTTCGTGCCACGCCTTTCACTCAACAAGTTACATGCCCGGATTCGGTTTTCGTCCTGTATTGAAGAAGCCACAGTTCGTTCGATGGAATCCGCTGTTCAAACAACATCCGTTCTCCCGCATCTTATCCTTCTCTTCGGATTCATTCCAACATCTTCATTCTGATGCCGGGCGTGTTTTGTACTGTACAATATTGAACTTGGAAAGGCCAATGTGTTTGGTCAGGGTTGGAGGATTGATCCTATTGTTAGATCAGTCTGATGAGCTCGATTCGGGATCCTGTTCAATTTCCTGCTCATCTCACAATTTTAGGCTCTTGAATCCGTTTGAGAGCCAGAGCTATGGAGAGGTCTCTTGAGTGTTTATACACCACAAAAACTTGATTTCGATAGCTATGCTTGCCGATAAATCAAAGAAACTTTAACAAAGTCACTATTTCCAATCAATTGTAGCCTCAGTAATTGTAATTGTGTCGCGCCGTACACTTTTTGTAGCCACCACCAAACCCACCCGCATTATCTATTTAGTGATGATCAATTTTGGTTTGTGCGGATCCACCCTCACCGCCTTAGGATTCGTCTCCGCAAAGGAATTTTTTCTGCCCGCGACGTTCGACATTTATTTTATTTCTACTATAGACGACGGCATACCATTGAAGCCACGCACCTGAAGATTCTCTCGCATCCTTGCAGCGGGGTCTGTCATCATAATAATGCCTTCCGATAAAACAGATAAAAAGCGCAAGCGTGCCTCGGACCGCTCTGAACAACCAAGCAAGAAGGCCGCTTTACAGCTGCGAAGCCTCCCGCCGCTGGCAGCTAGTGTTATCGAGGATAAGAGCGAGCTTGCTCCGGTAATTGGTATGCACATATGAGAGTATCATGTACTTTGTATATGAAGGTGACTAACTTTTTCTGAATAGCTACCACGCCCGGTCTGCTAGACTCAAAAATCCGCAACTTCAACCCATACATTAAAGCCCGTAAAGGCAAACACTCAAGCGCCTCTCGGAACCCAGGGATTGTCTCGTCCGAGGTGCTGCTGCAGTCATCCGAGCATGATAAGATTGATTTCGTTGGTCGTGAAGGAGGAGACGACACAGATGCTCACATGAAGCATTATGTTGCCGTCGTGGACCCAGAGCGCAAGACATGGCAGATTGTGGAAGCGCGACGAGTTACCCTCCGCGGTGCTGTCCGCAGCACTCACAATGAGGAGGAAGACTCTGATGAGGAGGAGCAGGTATGTGCCGGGGAACCTCTCTGAACTTTACGGTTGAGCCATCTTATACTAATGAATGAATGTAGACTATGCGTGCTCAACGCACAAACCTGACCAACACATTCGGTACCAAGCAGTCGCGCAAGGCTGTCCAGTCCATGGCAGAGAACGCGCAACTTTCCAATGCTCCCACCGGAACTGTCTCCGCCGCTGGTGCTGCCCTTCTTTCATCCTTGCCCAAGGACGAAGCTTCCGGCCGGGCCAAGCAACTCGATGTCCAGGCCGAAGTGCAAGCTGCCAAGCCCTTGCCCACAGCCGATCTTACCGCAACTCATCCAAAGGATGTTTACCCTCTCGAGAACATTATTCCTGGTGGCACATCTATTCTGCGCCAATTGACCGGTGTCGAAGAATGGGAGGAGCAAGTTGCAGCGGGTGTTGGTATCACTACTGGATCCCGGTATGTTGCCAACCGCGTGGAGGCTGTTGTTCGATCCGGCAACAAAGAAATGCTACAGGTCTTGCGTTTCATTCAGATCCTGCTGGAATTCTCTCGTGCTCTCAAGGGTGGACGTACTGGTGGTGCAGGCCCAGGCAGCAAGAAGCTGCCACCTCGTGATGACCTTCGCAAAATCCTCTCCAGCACCACGGGTGTTGTCTCTACAGACGAAGGCGAAGAGTCTTCAACAGAACTCCTCCCCGACGCTGTCATTGAAGCCCTTCGTCGCCGCTTCGCCCCTAGCGGAGGCGTTGTCAGCAAGCACGATTCGACTCTTCTTCACACTTCTATCTGCGCTCTCTCGCTTCACATCCCACCCCAGCCTTCTAAGGATGGTGGATCCAGCAGTTTGGGCGGCAACGCAGCTAACGAGCTGGCTACTGACCCTGCCGATCTGCGTGATGATCTGCGTCTCGACTCAACTACTATCCAGCAATACTTCCGTGAACTAGGATGCCGCATCGATAAGCCCCGTGAGACAGAATTCTCCAAGTGGAATATCAAGGGTGGACGCGCCGAGGCCAGTGCTCGTCGCATTGCTCGCCTGCGTGTCCCTGTGGAATTCCCGCGTGTTAGTCGTGGAGGCAAGAAATAAATGCCGAATATTCTTTAGATTGTTTGAGCGGTTAGCCTTATTACTGGGCGGTAAAAAAAGAACTCATGTCACTGATATATCCGGCGTTCTCACTTGTACCTTTTTGTCTGATTTACTACAGTGTCTCCATATGAATGAACTGGTTTGCATACTCATAGGCTACTTGAAATCCGAAGTAAGATTCGCCAAAGCTTCAATCGCAAAGATTACAAGTTAAATTTTGGAGGTGAAACTAGTGTGAAATAATTACTTAGATGCGGTTGTAAATTGCAAGCTTATTAGTCTGAATATTGTGGTTACTCAAGCCTAGGTCAACTGACTAAGGGCTCTCAGTGCTGACCTTTTTGGGCTCGGATTAGCCCTGGACTCGGAGACGCCACAGGGTCTCGGGAGCATTTGAAGTTCAATAATAGCGGATTGTTTGGGGGGAGGGGGGTTCAAACGATTATTTCACGGAAAAAATGGTAAAATCCGTGAGCAGAGAATCTTGATGGTTTCTTTATTCAAATATTCAATGTTCAATATTCTAGGTAGAATGTATACCTACCAAGCTACTTTGTAGACGTGGACATACCTAGGTACTAATACATTCGTATATATGGATTTGGATGTCATTTTGCCATACCTTCTACCATATTCCCATAGATGTTAAGACATATTTTAACACATTTATAATGTATTTAAGGTTTAATATGTAGTATATCTTAAATTATTAATACCGCCTAGGCAAAACTAGTAAAAGAACAAACTTGAGAAAAGGTGCAAGTCAAACTTAGACTCGGAGTAGTTAAGGAATTTAGCCATTGGGCATTGATGATAATATTTGAATGGGTATGATTGTTCCAGACATGCCCAGGTGGTAGATATGTAATACTTTGAAGAAAACATTCAATTTGGATATAGTAGCACTTGATTAGGTAGAGGTAGCAGGTATCCATTGCTAAAAAAACGTATCATGTACATAAGCGCAATCTAAACCTTTCTAATGCGTTTTTACAAGAAATTAATAAAATGTGAACCAACGGCAGTCATTATCTCGTTGTCAAAGCTCAAGGAAAATATTCTTGAGCAGCTTCATGGGCATGAGGACCAGGAGTAGCAGCAGGGGTACCAGCAGGAGTAATGCGGCTCCTTCGGCGTTCAGTTTGCTTCTCACGATCAGCAGCCAGTTCCTGGGCGAACTTGCTCTTCTTCCGAATAGCAGGACCCTTCCAGTAGAATACATAAATAGGAATCAAGACCAAGAAACCAACACATCCAAGCAGTGTACTAGCCCATTGGAGATGGTATTTGCTACCCATGTTCTCGTACATGGGTGTCGAGTACATAGTAGCGATACCAGCGAGGAAGTCTCGCGCGAATCCGTTGCCACCGGTTGCAGAAGCAGAGTATGGTCCGTAGGCAGCAACCATGTAATCTATGGTAGCCATGTAGATGGCGTAGTTGGCCATTGCGATGAGGCAGGAGAAGATCAAAGGGGCGATCCAGGGGATCGGTGGACCCATGGAGGTCCAAGCGAAGCCGAGGAGACCGATTGGTTCGAGGGGAGCGATAAAGAGGAGGAGTAGAAGACGGCGCTCGGCGTAGCGGGAGGCTGCGCCATGCTTGCGGCGGGTGTGAATTTGGCGATACACGTCTGGTAGGAAGATAACGTATGCGATGATGTATCCAATGAGGATAGAGCCAAAGGTCATGCCAACAGCGAGGCTACTCATGTTCCATTGGGTGAAGACGAGGGAGAAAGACTCGGTGAAGACGAAGATCAGAGCGTCAGAGAAACCAGACAGAAGGGAAAGGAACAGGACAATAGGCTCGCGGAGGAACATCTCGAAGGGACGGCTCCAAATCTTGAGAATCTCCTTTACGTTTAATCGGTCCTCCTTCAGCTCATCAGGACCGTAGACTTCTTCTTCGCCGGCTTTGCGTCGACGCTTAGCTTCTCTATCGACAAGGATGGAGGCTCGGGTCTCCGGGACAAGGAAGAAATGCATAATCTGAGTAACGCCACCAAAGATGAGTTGGATCCAGAAGACCCAGGGCCAAGAGAGGTATTGCTCGATAATGCCACCGAAGAATGGGCCAATAGTTGAGCCACCCACAGAGGACAAAACAACGTAGGCCACGGCGAAACCTTGGTCATCGGGTTCCCACATATCAGCCGTCATACCCAGAGTAACAGAGCCACCGGCGGAACTAAGACCACCGAGAATACGGCAGACGACAATCGTGCCGAAGTTAGGTGCAAGAGCACATGGAATTTGCCAGATATTCACAAAGAACAGCGAGAGCTGCATGATGGGCCATCGACCGTACTCTTCGGACCAGGGCGCCCAGAGCTCACATCCAAACGCGTAGGCGACTAAGAACACAGCTTGACCGACTCGGGCGGCCTGTTGACTGATACCGAATTTGTCCACCAAACCCGTCACAGCGTTGGAGTAGACACCCGAGTTGAAGTTCATGGACATCTGGACCACGAAGATGACGGAGAGGATCATCCACTTCTTCCAGGTTGGAAAGCAGAAGCCCAAGGATTCGTAACATTCATCTTCTCTGAGCTCGCGCTTGCCTCCCTTCTCAACCTGAGGTCTATCTTCGTGGCTGGATTCGGACTCGGATGCACGTTCAGCATGGGCGTCGCCGCCTCGTTCGGTTTTCTTCGCAGGAGTTTCGTTCGAAGGCTCTTCGGTTTTATATCCCTCTTGTTTCTCAAAGAGTGACGGATCCGTCGAGGACGCCATATTGCAGACTGTTTTGGCCTCAGGCCGGTCTATAGTTCGTAAAAAGCTTCCGAATGCTTGTGATAGGGGGCGAGGATTAATAGTGGAGGAAGTATAACAAGAATGTGGGTATGGGGTATAAAGTGGGCTGTCGTTTGCCCTTGCAGGACGAGTTGGGGATTTCGCCGGATTTATATGTATGACAGGTTGATTTGGACTACGTAGTATCGAAACCAGTCACTCATCTCCACGCTTAATTCATTGCCCTGTTCCATATTCTCAATCAGGATAACCCGAACCATGGTAATCAACTTTTCCCCCAGAACTAATCGGACATAACGGCTAAAGTTCGCCAATATTGCACTAGGACACCGAATCCCCACTTTTTCCCATCCTCAACTCAGTCATATTGTATTCTGAGTGGCTGGAACTTCTTTCAGTAGGATCTAACAAACGGCAAAACCTGTTACGGCGATAGCGTCCTGTTCTAAGGCTCACGGCTTCATGGGGCCACCGGGAGTGATCGGCAACCCGATCCTTACGTCATTTCCGCCCGAACTACGTCAATCGACGGGGATTCGCTCCACCGCCGTGTAAATTTATGCGTATGTATGCGGAAGAAATCGCCAATGATTGTTTTCTTTGACTGTACGGTGGAGTGTGATGGTAAATGGTCGAGGGGGCTAAGCGCTAAATGCTGTCATAGTTCATATACTGTACGAGTTAAACATCCCGGAGAGCGACCAATGAATAAGGTTTCCTGTCTGGACTGATGTACAATCCATCTACGCTCATAGGATTGGTGAAACAAAGACATTTCTATGCATAGTATACATGGAGAAAGTTTAGTTCTGCACCCTGTGATCCTGTAATCCTTATGATCATATCATCCTCCTCGCACGAGCTCGATTACTCTTACCGAGAGGAATCTTCTCGGGTAACTCGCAGGATGTATTTTCTGGGGGTTATTGATGGCGAAAAAATGCGGAGATGTGGTGTGTACAGTAGGGGACAAATCGGGCGAGATAACATCGCAAGCTACAATGGTTCACGTTGTCCACGAGATGTCCACGAGACATGGAACCACGCGGCCGTTCGCATAAGTTCGGAGTAAATTAGACATATCCGAGTATGAGCCACTGGATCGAGGCATGTATGTATTGACTGATAAGTCTGGATTGTACTGTGGTAAGACAGTTCCCAGTTCATGGTTGCCCATCGGTCAACTCCGACGGCCCAGATTCCCAAGAAAGAAAGAAAAAACAGGTTACGTATTTCAAGTTCTTCCGGCAAAATCATAGTCCTTCGCTACCAGTACATTTTCCAAATCTGGGTAAATAATTCTGAGCGTAACAAATCAGTCGATCTTAGCGATCATCGTAGATTTAGCTAACTTTGAGTTAAGACGTTTGTTACACCCTGTACTGTAGTAGCCACCCATCGCATGGAGGCCATGTGTGTGAAAGGGATGCCAAGCAGAAAGCGTGGTGACCAAAAATCCCCAGAAAAACCGGATTCCAGCCCCAGTTCTCCCCCCCCAGGTGCCTGATCGTCGGGTCTGATCGGGATTTGGCCCCATATATTCCTGGCGACGATCATTATCCGTGCAAAACATCTTCAAGTTCAACATTGAATAAATAAAGAACTATGGATCTAGCGGTTGTTTCGTGACCAGCCTGTGCATTTGAGATCAGATATGCAGCGATTTCGGGTCATGGCGCGCTTCCTTCAAATGTTCGTATGCCCCTGTAGATCTTCAACCCCAGGTGCCCGGGATGACTATATTGGGAAGGTCTTTTTGCCTGATGACACAGTGTGCATCCTTCAAAATACTGATGTATAATGGTTTTGCCTTTTTCTTCTTTTCGCTTTTTTTTTTTTTTTCTTTCACTGAAAGCGTGGTGTCAGGATACCATTTTGGGTTAAAGGTCATTGGTCTACACCTGGGCATACTTTCTGTTTGGTCAAATGCCTGAATATTTCATATGTGGTTAGATGTCGCTACGTTGAAGATGTGGAGAACGTAGGACAAGCCGTTGCCCGACACCCCTTGCGTATGTACGGAGTAGAATACTGGTCAAACACACCAGCTATCTTTGGGAGAAAAAAAAAAAAAAAAAAGCTGTTACGCGTTGTTTGGGTAAATAGATGCAGGGTAATTCAAACTACACGAGCCTCCAGTCGCACCTGGCTCAACACCAATTTTTCCATTGAACTAGCATGCGCCCTCCCCGTGGTTACACTCGAAATCGTTTGTAAATTGAACCATGTTTAAGTATAGTATATCACAATTTTCATTAACTGCTGCCAGTCCCTGATAACTTGATATAGATTTATGCTTAGAGCACTTCAGTTTCCACCTCCAGCAAGCCATAGAGCAAATTACAGTCCAGCCTAGTATGCCCGCTTCGTCCTAGTCATGCTTGCTATAGAAAAAAGTGATCGTCTTACTTTTGCATTCAAGAGCACTTGAGTGATCGGGAACCATACTATCATATCTCTCTGCTGCTGGCTCCTCCATATTGAGACAAAGAAGTATCCACAAATTAACATTTCAAAAGACCCGAGTCATATTCTATACCTATGTATCCACTAGCACCTTCCATAGTAATTAAATTGGGTTCTAGACCAATTCATCATGCGACTACTATCCTAACATTCAAATGTTCGAACCAACGCAGCCGAGATAGCGTGACCTGAGACATCGGAGCCACCCCGAAACCAGCACCAATCGGGATATCCAAGCGTATCAAGTCCCCACGCAGCCACCGGATCATACCACACGGGCCACGTTAAAACCTGACTTCAACCATTAAAACAGGCTTATGTATACACTGTAGCATGCATGTCAAGGCCATTCGCAGAGTATAGCATAAATCTATTTGGTAAAATACTATCTGTGAGTCGGTAGATGTACAAAATCTCCGAATGCCCCGTAACGTCAAGCGCCCCACCGAACTTCCGAGGTCCGCTTAGCAGGTTTTCTTGATAGTCATAGGGTGACACTCAGTGTTAAACACATATTTATCCAAGCTGACAACATCTGGCTCAGCAAAACTAAGATAGAGGTACTTTAAGACCTCAGCGAAATAGAAGCTGCAACGAATTATAATCAGCAAGAATTCAATTAAGCAGAATAATAAATTCCCGAAAAGAAAGCAATAGACTTACCTGGCGACATAGTTGGAAAGTTTACCACCATTTGGCGCATTGACATCTGTGATCTCGGCATATGGCACGGACCTCGAGCGCTTGGTATCGAGCGCCTTGAAGATCTGCCAGTTGTAGTCTTGCCAGCGCTTATCACCTGTGACGCGATAGGCGTAAAAGATACTCTCCAATGGCTCGGGATAAGAGGAGTAAGATGGGTCCTCGATGAAGTAACCACCGTTTTTCACAGCCTCTTCGCGATACGTAGCGTTGTTGTAGCTCGAATCGTAAGGCTTGTTGCTGGCGTTGTACCACCCGATACCTAGGAGCTCATTGTTAGTTCGCCAAGAATGACAAGGCCGAGGCTTGGACGTGAGCTTGAAATGCTTACTGGATGGACCTAATCCGGTGAGAGTATGGTTGTACAGCCAGTGACAGCTGTCGGATACCTTCACGCCAAGCTCGGTGATATCGGGGCGGTCGAGATATTTTCCACCGAGCAGTAGATTACCACCGGCGAAGCAGGCCTTCAAATGAATTAGCGGTGGTAATTTTGGGGTTGCGGTTGAGGTCACAAACATAATCATCCATGGTCCACATGATACTACCATTTGAGTCGAGCTGAGAGAGGAAGGTAAGCTGTGGATTTTGGTAAGGATGAAGAGCGATGTTCTTCTGGCTGGACTCGACAGTCGTGAGCCAGAAGTCCTTCAAATCCGAGGCAAACGAGTCATCTCGGTCATATTGATAAGTTTTAATCAAGTACTAGATATTCATGTTAGACATTATTACTTCAAATCGTGTTAATGAGAGCTCTACCTCGATGAAGCTGTCAACACCAGCCTCCCAACCACCATCAAATGTGATGAACTTGCCGCTATCAGTATCCAGCTCGGTTCCAATAAGACCAGGGAAGGCCGGGGCTGGGCTGGGCTTGATCAGGTACTGTTCAGCCTTCTTCGCATTTTCACGGAAAGACTCGTCGCCCGTCAGATCGGAGAGACGATAGTACTCCAGAATCAGAGTTCCAGCCTGAGCAGTATTGGTGCTGTTATATGTGACACCGTTCACTTGAGTGGTGCTTTGCACAAGTTTCCCTGTGGAAAAGTTCATCTGAGCGACAGGCAGACCGGTGTCCGTATTGAAGACAGGGCTGATAGCCGTAGCCAAAGATTTGGCTTGAGACAAGAGCGCCTCGACAAGATTATCGTCGTAGGGATTGGGGAAATCACCACTCTTGATGAGGTCGTACGCGCTCAAAAGACTGAAGATAATGAGAAAATGGTCTTTGAAAAGGAAGAAGACAATTATTACTTACCCTCCAAGGTAACGAATATTCACATCGAAAAAGTTGACCAAGTACTCCGACTTGCTGTTCAGGTTTCACATTAGTATACCATACCGGTAGCCTCATGATGACACTGCCAAGAAACATACGTGAAATCAAGAGCAGCAATATGCTTCAACTGCTCTTCCACAATATCCGTGAGGCCCATCACAATAGCAGTATCAATGCCATCAACAACAGATGCACCCCATCCAAACAAATCATTCGTCCCATTGTGAGTGATTGGCAGAAGATCGTCCTTTGGATAGGCATATTTCCAATACTGATTCCACTCACGCACATACGCCTGTTTCACAGCTGCCGCGCGGGGATCATTCTTGTTAGTCCCAGCAGGGAAATCAAACTGAATGGTGTTGCAGGTCGCGCCAGAGCGCGCATGCGGAGGGGCAGCAGCCGCATGGCCTGTTATCGCCGCTAGAGCCAACAAGGCCTGAAAACAAAGCCCAGGAACCATTTTATCGACCAAATAGATCTATCAGGTCTATTAAGTTTATTTATTTCTCTTATTTAGTGTAAAATAATAGAGACATGGATCTAGGGGTGGCGGGCCTCATATAGTCATGATTGTTTTTTCTTACCCCTGCAGATCTCGGAATGGTTACATTGCTGGAGGTTACAGTTTCGGGAATTAACCTTGCCATTCAGGTACCTGTGTACCTACGGAGTAGTCAACCTCAAACTTGAGCGGAGATAAGCTTTCTTTCCCCTGAATTTAATCTTGTGTCACCTATACCTCTTGTTTGCCAATTCCGGGGAGGATTTCTAGTATACGGATAGAAAGAATGTCAACACTACAAGCAAATAACCGCAGATAAGATGAGGTACCCATTGACATGTTCATCTACTACATGATCGCCGCAGGATCACAGTAAAACCGGAATGAATCACCAGGCACTAGTGATAGGTAGTCAGGCTCAACTCCCCACGCGTGCATTGACCCTATCGATGCCCCGACCACTCAAGCTTTGGTTATGCGGAGCCATCCGCTCGGTTGATATAATGCCGGTTATGCGGAGAACATTGGTGAGTACATCATGTATTGAACAAATCATTTATTCGATCGATCGTGTCAAAGTCTCGTTCTGAATGAAATAAGCAAGGCTTCCAGTTTCTCAGAGCAGTCATTGATCAGGATATCCACGCGACAAGATCAAGAGGCCCTTTACCCCTGCATGTATGCTCCAATCTCATGCGCCCATGTCACAAGGCTGCATGTGGCGTTCTTGATCCCAGTACATTCATGAAATCATGCTACTGCTTTATTGCAATGTGCTCTCCGCATGAGTGATTATTGTGACACTCGTGTGCTCAACTCCACAATAATTCCCCCGCTCGAAGAACTTTATAGGAAATGATCTGCTAGACACCGAAAACTCCGAGTCAGGATAGGTTTAGTCTAATCAACTGGGGTGGAATACTGGAGGCATCATATTGTGAATGCTACCCCAGTGGTAGTGCGGTGTGGCATTGGCATCGAAACTGGATATACGAGTATCCGGTGATGTTGTCGCGGGGAATTAATGGGCCGAGATGGTAAGGATGTACAGTACTGGGATGCTAGTAGGGCATAATTTACCATTTCAAATGTTGGAGCTAGAGGCTTAGGTTTCGTTCTCCAGACTTACAACATCCATGTCTAGGTGGAGGCACTATGTTGACCTATTACAAGTTACAACTTTAGAAGAGAGAATAGTAAATTTCACCCCAAAACCATTTCAATTCAATTGACTTGATCATCTCCATGACTATCACGCAGGTCCCACCGGACCATGTACATGCATTAGTATGCCTGTATAAAGATCAAGTGCAGGTGCAAAGATGTATTAAATGCCAAAGAATCATCGATGATACCGATGCATGATAGAATGAGACCGAGCCAAGACAATAATATTAACAGTCGGTAGAACGGGGGAAAGGAAAAAAAAAAAAAGGGAATTCGGTATATGTAAATATGAATGCGCAAACGCGGCATCATACTGTAGAAAGGAGTGGACGGGCGTAACTACTCACGTTGCCCAAGATTCCCTCGGGAATCTATGCGACAACGCCAATAGGGGTCGAGGCCATGGTGGAGTAGGCGCGAGTGCCTTGGGGAGTACCGGTCTTCAGATGCGGGATAGCTGCAGGCTGAGGAATCTCGGAGGCTTGTCCAGCCTCGAGTTCACGGGTGATGGCTCCCTCAAGAGGCTCGGAAGGACTCAAACCAAGCTGGGCGTCTTCCCAAATAGGCAGGTTGGCGTCCTCGGCACCTTCGACTCCGACACCAACGAATCCACCCAGGCTTTGCCAGTCACTAGCACGTTTGATGCCCAAGTCGTTCCAAACGGCCTGAACAGCCTGCACGAGGTGCTCACGGAGCTCCTTGGTGTGGCCGGGAGTGGGGGTGATGCGCAGACGCTCTTCACCACGGGGCACAGTTGGGTAGTTGATGGCTTGGACGTAGATGCCGTGCTCCTCGAGCAGTTTATCGGAGGCTTGCTTGGCAACCTCGGCATCACCAACAAGGAGAGGAACAATGTGCGAGGGGTTGGGAATAACGGGTATATCGAGGTCCTTCAAGGCAGATTTGACTGCACGGGTGTGCAGCTGCTGAAGAACACGATCGCGAGGCTGCTGAGCCTGGTACTGGATAGCAGTGTCGGCACCGGCCATAGTAGCAGGGGGCAATGAGGTAGTGAAAATGAATCCTGGAGCCAGGGAACGGATGGTGTCAACCATGTTAGCAGAGGCGGCAATGTAACCACCCACGCATCCGTAGGCTTTACCCAGGGTTCCGGTAATAATATCAATTCGATCCATGACGGTTCCCTTGGTGCTCTGAGGAGCAGCGGAGTCCTGCGAAGCATAGACATCATAATCCAGATGCTCCGCAACACCAGCTCCGTGAGGGCCGTACATACCAACAGCATGCACCTCATCCAGGAAAGTGATGGCGCCATATTTCTCGGCCAAATCACAGATCTTCTCTATAGGTGCGATAGATCCACACATACTGTACACGGATTCGAAGGCAATGATTTTAGGCACATGAAGTGGCAGTGAAGCCAGCTTCGTCTCCAAATCTTGCAGGTCATTATGTTTGAAGACCATCTTCTTTGCCTGAGAGTGTCGGATACCCTGAATCATCGAGGCATGGTTGAGACTGTCCGAAAGAATCACACAATCAGGTAACTTGCTACCGAGAGTTGCAAGAGTTGCATCGTTAGCAACGAAACACGAGCTGAAGACCAATGCGGCCTCCTTTCCATGCAATTTGGCCAGCGTGTCCTCCAACTGCACGGCATGCTTGTTGTGGCCCGAGATATTACGGGTACCACCAGCACCAGCACCATAGGTATCAAGAGTTTGGTGCATAGACTCAAGGACATGGCGGTTCCGACCCATACCAAGGTAATCGTTGGAGCACCAGACGGTCACGCGCTCCTCAGCGGAGGCGGTATGAGCCCGCGGGAACTCCTGAGCCAGACGATTGATGTTGTTGAAGTATCGGTACGATTTGTCCTTATGCTTCTTGTCCAATTCGTTGTTGTAGAAAGCGTTATAGTTGAATCGGGCATTGGGGGCCGTGACGTCCGGTTGTTGCGCATGGACTGCGGCTTCGGCTTCGGGCGAGGGGCGGAGCGGACGACCAAGGGGAGCGTGAACTGAGAGAATCAATTAGCCACAGACCCTCACGCAAAACATTTCTCTTGGGTCTAGTTACCTTGTTCGGTCTTCTGGTACGATCCCGGAGCAACACTAGCAGGATGGCCACCAGTAGTATGCAGCATGCGCTTATCAGTCGGGGCCCGGAAAGGCTTGACAGTCGAGACACCAGCAGCAGATGAGGTGAAACGCTTAGTTCCACTCATGCGGGCACTCTGGACAGCCAAGGCTTTGCTCATAACGGGACACCGACGAGCCAAAACCTGGAGATTGGACATGGTGCCTCCGCCGGCACTGGGCCGCGTGGCCGTGGACAGAGTCCGAAGGGTCGAAGGAGCCGTGCGCTTAAGAAAAGGGCACATGGCACGAGACTGCTGAAGCATTGCCTCCATGACTGCGAGGGCGGGATGGAGAATGAACACTACAACGAAAGTGTGGTGCTTTTAGGAGGAAAGGCAGGGAGTTGAAATTATACGAGAAAATCCATCGGAGCGGGGGGGCCGACACCGCCCTGAGTCAGCCATGCATTCTGGGCCATTCTAATAGGGGCGTGTTCATTGGTGGACGCGGACCGAGGCCGGGACATCCTGCCTATCTCGGCTTCAAATACGCGGAGTCAAAAGTCTGTTAGTCAGTCAACTGGTGGCAGCGGTGTGGGCTGTGCCGAGGGTTCCCATGAGACAAAATGCATAAATATTCCGGGTGGCGCAACCCTACAGAAGAAACTCTCGTAAACCGAAAAAGAGGGGGATGGCGATGGGATCGAAATTGGGGGAATTGCGGGGAAAATTACCCGAACTGGCAATGTGATGCTTTTGTATACAAATGGCACCGGTGAACTTGAACTGCAGCACATATGTGCGCAATGGGAGGATCTACTAGCACTATCTACTATTGAGTTTGTGCCGGTGGCCTCATAAATAGACTTTTTATATGCTTTGCTCTGTCCAAAAAAAAAAAAAAAAAGATTATATAGAGGCTAAAGTGCTTCGAAAATGAACACATGCTTGAGTGTATTCAAGTTGTCGCCATTCAACGCCACATGAGCAGAAATTTGAATGATCTGTCAGGTGCACTTTTAATGTTCACTCGACTTCTAGGTATTGACTACTAGCGAATATACTAAATTGAGCAACTCGAGGCTGGTGCACATGCACATGTGTACGAATTCAACCTTTGAAGTTCCAAGTTCATCCATGGATCTTACTTACTACTTAGGAGATGCTAAATATGCTACATACTGCAAGTACTATGAGCGTTGCATCTACTTTGAATCCAGAAATTTACACTTATAAAATAATCGCAGATAGGAAGAAAAAGAGTCAACACTTTGATAATCCAACGTCTATCACATATCTTTTCTCTTCTCCGTCATGCCTACATTGCCAAAATCCAGTGACAGCGTCTTGCACAATAACACAAGGACGATAAAAGAAGATAAAGAACATAAAAAATAAAAATCAAGTTTTGACCAAGATTGTATGATAATACAGAACAGAGTGAAGGTCTGTAAGTAAGAAGAGAACGAAATCACGAACGAAAAAAAAAGGGGGAACCGGTTAACAGCCCCGAGATCACATAACGCCATCGCCCATTTGCAATAAGTAATTAGAACATTCATTTTTTATTAACTGAGGCCCCCGTCGCCGTCAATCAGACGGAGGCGTTCGTTTGTGGTCTTGGCACGTTTGGATGTACCCTTGCCTGGACCACGCCCACGCCCACGCTTTGCTGCTGGAGCTGCTGATGAGGAGACATCAACTTGGTCAGACATGGGTGTGGCGGCGCCTGATGGCTTGGCACTGTTGTCATCGAAGTTTCCTTCGCCTGTAGGAAAAGCATGGTCAGATATTTGTCTCAAAGGGGATATTTATGGCCGAGGAAGCCTTTACCTTCATGATACATGTCGTCAAGTGTGAGATCCCGCTTCCGTTTGGCAGCAGCCTTCTTGCCCTTAGCAGCTGCCATAGCTTCACCGCGTTCAATTGCCTCCTTCTCCTTTTGCTCGATGAGCTCGGCCTCATCATCGTCGGCAAGCCACATAGCAATGTCCTTGGTACGATTGTCACGAGCACGGGTGTTAAAGTCGACACCACCGGCACCTCCACCAGTGATGACAACACGCTGCACTTCTTCCTTTTGCAGAGCACGCTTGCGAATTCGCTCTTCGATAGTGCCGCGGGTGATGAGTCGATAGACGGTGACTTGGCGGGTTTGACCCAGACGATGCGCACGATCCATGGCTTGGGAATCAATGGTAGGGTTCCAATCGGAGTCGTAAAAGATGACGGTATCGGCAGCTGTCAAGTTGATACCAAGTCCACCAGCACGAGTAGAAAGCAGGAAGATGAAGATCTCGTTGTTCTGCTGGAAATCTGCAACGGTATCGCGACGATCTTCTAATTTTGTACTTCCATCCAGTCGACAGTACTTGTAGTTTCTGTAGGTGAGGTACTCTTCCATCAAATCGATCATACGCGTCATCTGGAAGTAAAGTAGCACGCGATGACCGCCAGCCTTAAGTTCCCGAAGTAGTTCATCCAATTTCGCCAATTTTCCAGAGTCTGTGACAAAGCGACGCATTGATGGAACTTCGATATGAGTGTAGCGTGACTTGAGAGATAATGGCTTGGGTAGGGATGGGGAAAGCGAGTAAGGAACTGGATCCAGCTTCTTCGAGAGAAGTTGTTCATCAACTTGTCTAGTTGGAACACCGTACAAAGCCTGTCGGATGGGTTCGTTGAACAGAGTCCTTTGAGTATCCCGAACGGCTTCCTGTCCAGAGCAAGAGAGTAGAATTGGCGGCGCAGATGCCGCTGGCGCAGCACAGGGTTCAATTTGGTTGAGGCCTTGGTCTTCAAACGCCGTACGAGACACATTCATCAAATCGCTCATGCGGCCTTCGGGCGCGATCTCGTGGACAGCTTGACGATCATTGCGTCCCACGATATCAAGCATAGAGTGCGGTAGCACTGAATTGGATAGAGCTTTGTCATCGTCATCATATACCACGTTCAAGTGCGACAGTCGGTTCGACTGGCCACGTCGACGTGCTGCGCGTTCATAAACACCAAGTTTCGCCAAATCGCTAGTTTCCCCAGCAGATGTATCCACAAATCGCAGGAATGAAAATGCGCCATCGTCGCGAGCGCTCTGTTGGATGTTCTCGGGAGTCCATACATTCATCAAATGCGAAAGGTACTTGTTTCGGAAACCAGCATGCTGATTATCAGGGCCGGGCGTGTCCACGCGCGCCGCGGAACCAAGTAACATGCGTGGCAATACATATTCAATATGATTCTTGGTCGAGTAGCGAACATCCACAAAGAAACCTTCACGGACAAAAGAAGCACATTCCGCAAAAGATGCCGATGAAAAAGGAGACTTCGTCTCAGCACGTTCGAATAGATCAGGGTGATTGCAAACCTTACGGAACTGCATGACCAGGTTCATCAGGGTAGTGCTGTCACTGTCATCCCCCGTGGTGGCCTTTTCAATGAGATCAATGATGCTAACACGGTTGCGCAAGTTGGCATATAGAGCACGTTGTCTGTAAGTGAGATCACAGAAGATATCCTTCTCGACCTTGTCACCAAGCTCTTGCTGTACATTTTTCTTCACACGGCGAAGCATGAAAGGCTTCAAAATCATGTGAAGACGACGGAGTTGATCCTCGTTAAGCTTTGTGTTACTTTGAGCGTGAGACTCAATGTCCTTTGAGAACCACTCGCTGAATTCATCATGAGAGTCGAAGAGAGTAGGCATGATGAAATGCAGTAAAGCCCACAACTCTTGCATGTTATTTTGAATTGGAGTACCAGTGAGCAAGAGACGATTTCGGCAAGAGAAACCCAGTAGATTCTTCCATCGAGAACTTTGCGAAGACTTAATGGCCTGAGCCTCATCAAGAATCATGTACTGCCATTTAACCTTCTGGAAGTACTGTGCATCCAGCACAACTAGCTGGTAAGATGTGACCAGAACATGAAATTCCGAGTCGCGGTTGTAGGTAATGTGCTTGCGGTCCCAGAACTTGCGAAGAACCTTACGGTCCTTAGCATTGCCCCAGTAGGGCAAGACCTTAAGGTCCGGCACGAACTTAGCAATTTCTTGCTGCCAGTTGTGTAGTGTAGAAGCAGGGGCGATAACCAGGAATGGTCCCCAAATGTTGTGGAACTCTGCCAGGTAGGCCATCACGGAAATAGACTGGATAGTCTTTCCGAGACCCATCTCGTCAGCCAAAATACCGTTGATACCCTGCTCGTACAAGTTGACGAGCCAGTTAAGACCCTTCAGTTGGTATTCCTTCAATTGGGCTGTCAACAAGGATGGCTGAGAAATTTCGATGTCACCAAGACTGGTAGGGTTCTGGAAGTTCATCTCTCCTTCATCGAAGGCAGCCATCTGATCCTCATCTTGCTGCTCCTGGTTGAATGCGCGCGCGCGATCCTGGGCCTGCTGCACAGCATTCTGAGCATTGGCCATAGCGGCTTGTTGCAAGGCAGATTCATCTTCAGCATCGAAGTCCAGGTCTTCAAAGTTGGTAACTTTAGCATTGGGGTCAGCCACGCTACCAGGGAGATTAACCGTGTGGGCACCATCTTTGCCGGGTTTCACTTTTTCATCAACGGCAGCAACTGCGCCATCCCCAGCCTCAACCTCATCCGTCTTGATCTTTCGACCAATAAAGTGAGAGTACAGTTCAGTTTGGGAGATAAGGAAGTTGAGTTTACGCTTCTGTCGGTTGGCTTCACGCTCAGCCTCAGCCTTCTTGGCAGATTCCAGCTCTTGTCTCTCTGCCAGGCGACGCAAGTCACGTTCCTCACGTTCGTTGCGCTTCCAGAAAGACATCATCTCACGCATAGTACGTTTGGCGCGAGCCTGAGTATCCTTGGTGCTCTTATTTGTGCGTTCTTGCCATTTCCGTGATTGCTTGCTAGCCAGCTGGGCTGTCTTACGCAAGTTCTCCTGGCGAGTAGACAGCGAAACAGTCTTGATACGGTAAACCTTGGGGATATCTTTGCGGGCAATGTCCCGCCAAATTTGCTCATAGATCTGGTTGTAGCCCTTGCTGTCGTGCTGCAATGGAAGACTGGGGGTACCCTCCTTGGAGCGGGCGCCCTTCTTAGAGTCGCGTGGTGTATAATACTCGTCATCCAGCCCGGCGAGGTGAGCGGCCTCGGCTGCATCCTTCTCGGCTTGTTTCTGTTCCTTGGATTTCTTCGGGCGGGTCGAGGGTCCGGGTCGGCCAGAGCGGCGTCGTGAAGGGGATGAACGACCAATATGAAAGGAGCTAGTAGTTCCGCCTTCAAGATTGGGAGCGAGAGGAGTGACTTCGCCTAGCTCGTCTTGAGGATTGACACCTTCAAGAGCAAGCTTGGTTGAGCGGATCTTCTTCTGTGCTCGCTCGGCCTCGCGGAGGAACTTGGCCCTCTCTGCAGAGTCCGAGGCATTGTCTGCCTTTCGTTCAGCATCAAGCTTCTTCTGCATCTCCAAACGGACAGTGTTCTCCCGGCGACGCTTGCGCTGCATGTCCTTCTTGCGCTCCTTCTCGTCGTGGATCTCCTTCTGCTGAACTTCTGCGATAACGGCACCCTCATGGATGGCGCGGAACCTGTCGGTCCCCAGTATATAGCTCTTATCGAAAGATTTACTCATTTCGATCAAGAAGTCGTGGCGGCGACGCTTACGACGGAGACCCTCGGTATGATCACCTTCGAGAGCTCTTCTGCGAGATTTCTCTTTGTATTGGTCCATGTCAGCGTCGAATTCAGGGCCTTCCACATCGCTCTTGTCGCCACTGTCGATTTCAAGGACAGCTCTGTTAACTTGTTCCGCATCGACACCCGGAGGAAAGGGTTTTCTTGGGGGTGCGCTCGAGACAACCCCGACTGGGTCAGATTCTGTCTTGAGACCATTCGAGGTAGTTTGCTCTTTGGCGGTATCTGAAGGCGGAATTTCATTCTCCTTCCCTTTATGATAAAAGGTACCCGGGACGGGGCCGGGCTCCTGTGGCCGGTGATCAAGAACAGCCGGCGTGTTAACCGCGGGTGTGGAGGGTTGAGAAGGTTGAGGAGATGGTTTGCGGGCGGGTTGGTCTTCGGTCGGTCCAGACAAGATACTGGCGAAGGACATGGGATCAGCTGCTCTCGCAGGCTTCTGGTACAAAAAGACGTTCAAGTTAGATTAACCAAATCTTCGAATTCGATTCAAGCCAATGGTAAAACGTAGCCAATGGAATACTTACCGACTCCCGTGACGGAGACGCGGGTCTAGGTTCGCGCATCACAGTTGCCTGATACCCAGCCCCGTTGCCTCGTGATCGGTACGGCGATTCTGGGTCTCGAGTGGGTGACTGCGATGGACCATCCGGTCGACTCGAGGGGTGGCCGTGCGGTGTCGATGGACCGTAGGGCGAAGTACCATTGCCCGAGATCACTGAGTTGGAAAATGGACGCGGCAGAGGCAGCTGTGATGAGCCCGACGGTTGGTGTGCCTGGTATTGCGACGATGCTGACTCTGGATGGGATAGTGGTGGAGCAGCGCCATTCAAGGGCGGTGGCAGTGAAGCCGGCAAAGGTGATGACGCGTGGGAGAAGCGAGGGCTCCGGGCAACGGAGGGTGGACCGAACGCAGGAGGTGTCTGAGGCGGATGCTGAGGGTATTGTTGCTGCTGCTGCTGCTGCTGCGATGGTGGTTGCTCTCCGTTGGGATAGAATGGGCGATTCTTGGTTGGAGATTCGTAGACGGGATAGCGATGCTGCTGCGTCGGCGACTGAGCATTGTATGGCGGAGCTCCAGTCATGCTGGCGACGTCCCCGGCGCCGGACAAGCGCGGCAGGGGCTATTTAGCCTTATAGTGACGGAATGCGATGAATTGAGGAAGATCAAGCTCAAAGAGCGCGGGGGGCACCCATGGGCAGGTGTCAAGGGGGGTTGGAACGGTTCGGAGATTCTATCGCGAACGCGACGTCAGCGTGAATGGTCCCGATGTAGAATGATCGATGGAGGCGTGGGGGAAGGGTCAGAAAGGGAGTTGAAAGGGACGTAGAGGGGATTCTACCCGATGGCAGGATGAAAGCGTTTGGTGGTGGGAAGATGCAGGAAGGAGAGATCTTCGTGGCTGCGGCGACCCAAGCAGAGAATGCGCGGCTGGGGCTAGGCGAGGATGCAGGGGAGGGGAGGGTTTTTTGGACGAACCAGAATATAAGAAGTGAATCGAAAGTTTGATGGGGGGATGAGTGCGGATGGATGGTGAAGGATTAGGAAGAAGCGGAACTGGGGGGGGAAAGGGGAATAGAATTTGGGCGTTTTCCCTTGTTGAATGTTCTTTCTGTCTCCGATGGCGTCTGGGATCTGCTAACCGGTGCTCCGTGTTGCTGGTGGCATTCGTCCCCTCTTATTTAGCTTTGCTGCTTGTGTTATGTATAATCTCGACTAGCATGCAGTCTGATCAGTCGAATTATCTTATTTGGAAATTGAACCTTCTTACATCAGAACTGCCCTGTCCATGAATGGGGTGGGGGAGATCTGTTACTGAGTGGTGTGGGAGAGCTTCATTCGAACGCTCGAATACTTGGCCACGATGCGACCACAAATGACATCTCGAATCATGATGGGATATTCTACTACGGCCAAAAAAAAAAAAAAAAAACGTCTCGGGATACTTGTCGAGTCCTTCTTCACTCTGGTCAAGCCCGTTGTTTCATCATCTCCTTCCACATCCACCCTCCTGTTCATCCCGAGATACTAGATTTCATCAAGGCCGATTCCGGTCCACATGAACCACCCACCGGCGCGAGTCTGTGTGTTGATTCCCAAGGAATGGCAATCGGGTTTGATTTGCCCGCAGCACCCTGCTTATTTGAGTGATCGGATCAACCGCGTCATCCTCTTAGTGGGCTCAATGCATCTGGCCCCGGTGGTCATGCTGGCCTGCTGATGGGGTGGAGATCATCCGTCCATCACGTCTACGCGCATCTCACGCCCGCACAAAAGTCCCCGCGACTGTGAAACAAAGCAACCATCTTCTGTAGTCAGATTTAAGATCTTTCAGGCCCTTTTCTTCCCTCGGATTGAATCGTTGAGTCTCCAGAGGGTCCCACATCCTAGCTGCGTAGCACTAGGCACTGCACCGGATTTGTTTCATTCAAATGTTGTGGCAACTCCTCAGCCTCAAGCCGCAGGCTGTGCCTGTTATACATAGTGCCCCCATCTGAGGGCCATTTACTGCCGCCGCGAATCGTTCCAAGTTCCTATCTCCCGCTGCGGAATGCCAGTGTAGCCTCAATAAGTACCTTGAGCGTAGACCTCGGCATTTCTATAGGTATGTAGTAATATATGTATCCTACTGCAATAAGGACCGCCGTTGACGTACCTAGTAGGTAGTTGTCCATTTACGTCCCCAAGTGTATATATTCGCACATGCCCAGGTGCATGTACAGGTAGATGACCTACTATGTCAAGACAAAAGATGTGCACCGTGACTGACTAGGCCCAGATCGTTTGATTGTTTCAACTTCAAGACGCCCAATGCCTACTGTGTCGCGAGTAGAACTGAGCACAGGTCCTCTTCACGCCTGAGGCACCGTCAACCCTGGTTCTCCTTCAGAATGACTTTAGCCGATCGAGTCGTCGTCCTGATAAGCAGAGATAAGGATGTGGCAGAATCAAAGGAGAAACATCACCGCTTTCTATTTAAAGAAATATACTCTGATTGGTCACATCACGTGACTAGTACCCACTCATCAATACCAATGTTGGTTTCCCCACAGAATCCACTTGGCAATCACAGCACGGACACCATTTTTCCGTCTCCCATATCACAGAAACATTGGTTTAATTTCCATGAAAGACTCTGAAGATATGAACTCTATGGAAGACTGGATACATATACATCTCAGTAAGTAAGGTACCTTTAAAACCAAAGAGAAATTTCAATTCGCTCAGGCTTCCTCGCCTTCTAATGTTCCGTGGCACGAGTGATAGCCCCAGGAGGACAGGGGGAAGTTTAGGCCAGACAGGAGTAAAACCTGCGGGAAAAAAAAAAAAAAAACTTTATCGCTGAAATTCACAGGAGTTACTAGTAGGTAGTTATGTGTACTAATATCGATAAACTTTGTACTTAGCGACGACCTTGGAATATGCACATGTGTTCAAGTTCAATGCACACCAGTGCCAGTTGGACTTGACCTCCGCGAACATCGTGCGCACTCGATAGTACTAGTACTGCAAAAGAAACCTTGGAATTATAGGTAGTACCTAGGTATTCGGTATTATATCAAATAAATACAGACCAACATTTGAATCAGTTCAAATTAGGCTTTGTTATCGCTTTTCTCATTGCTCTTGGCAAGTATCAATTGAGTCAAACATAAATTGGCCGAACATTGAATTCCCAAGTCTCTACCCTTTTTGATGATCCATCCATTGATAAAATCGATCTCCACGGGTCTACCTTTGAGGATATCTTCACGCATGCTGCTCGAATTGTACGCAGTCTTCTCAACAGTATCCCGGAAGGCAGTCTCTAAAGCTTCAACTGAAAACTTCGAACGATTTCCAGTTGGAAGCTCCGACTCAGGGAGATTCTGGAACACCTCAGAAATTTCTTTCAATATTTGATTTTGTAACGGTGCCAAGCTAGAATTCGTCAAAATTTGTCCGTTTCGGACATCCAGAAGCGCTGTCAAGGGGTTGATCAGACAATTTGTTGCCAGTTTAAGCAACTGAATTTCCAGGAGCTCTGATCGAGGTAGTTCATTGCAATTAAGCATAGGGGCATGAAGTAGAGCGTCAACAACAAATCGACGATGGGGCGATTCGAGAAATTCTTGGTCGCTCCCAGTCAATCCAATAGAGGCAGATCCAGTGGAGCCGGATAATACGGCTTCTGCTGCTGATTTAAGATAAACGCCATGGCGCAATATGCCACACATGTATGTCGGCCGCGTCGAGGGATCAGTAAAGAGACGTTCGTTCAGCTCGTCAATTTGGCCGAGGCCATTTTGGAAGAGACATATGGTGGTGTCGTGGTCGATCCGATCTTTAAGAGGCTTGAGGGCTGTTACTGTTGTTGATGCTTTCACTGCGACAACCAAGTACCGGATTTTGTGGGTTGAACTTGAACTCTCGCTGGGCTTGTCTAATCGTTCGGCTCCAAACCCAGAGCATTGTCTTAATTCAGTGCCCTCTCCAACTTGGATCCCGAGTTTCCAGTTATTTGCCGCGAGGTCATTGAAAAGACTTTCTCTGTGGATGAGAAGTGTGACAGGCGGTGGGTGTGGAAGCGAACGGAGGCATTGTGCGATGAATGATCCTATGCTGCCCAGCCCGAGAACAAAGATCGGGCTGGTACCAGATGCCATTGTGCAGAAATATTTGGATCTGAGCTCGATTGTTTCTCCTCGGCTGATTTATATCATCATAAGTGCCAATGACACAAGTTGGGTGAGTCAATGGCAGATCGGGAGTGGTGGGGTCGGACTTCTTTGCGGGCGACATCAAGAAAAACAGCACAAGACATGCCGAAAGAAAGTCAAGTGATTCCATGTCCATGACATTCTACTTTCTGTTCTCTGGTTGACTGCACAAGTACTATTTGACCAAGCTGTATACCTAGTCAGGATTTAAGATTCCGAACATACTACTAGTACACACGTTCATGCCCAGGTTCGATTATTTGTATTCATAAAGCTCAATGTATTGAATTCTTTGTTTGACAGCCATTTACAATTTTTTATGCTTACTTTCCATTGCTCCAGTCAAAAACCATTGTATCACATTGGCAGAACTGTATCTAATTATCGAGGTCTTAATTAGAGCATTGCTCCTCCCGCGTTCTTCTTCAAACCCGCAATGCATTCAATCTCTACATCCGTTCCCAACGGCAACTCCTTCACGCAAACACAGGTACGAGCCTGTTTGGACCAGTTAGTTGAACATGGCAATCCACACGCATTGAAAAAGAATAATCTCACCGGCATTGGGCTTTGGAAAGTTGCTGAGTATACTTCATTGACCGCGTTGAAGTCACTCATGCTGGTAAGGAAGATGTTGCACTTGACAACATTGTCCAAATTGGTGCCAGCAGATTCCAGAACAGCACGGAGGTTGTCAAGGATTTGTTTCTGGGCAAAATATGAGAAAGGTCATTGACAATAAAGGGGTTGAATTGCTTACAGTTCGATCTCCGATCGGACCTTGTACCATCGCCTTTGTTTCTGGGTTGACACCAACCTGACCGGAACAAAACACAAAATCGCCCATCACGATGGCCTGTGAAAGGAATGGCGGAGGCGCCGGGGCATTGGTGCTAGTGACTGCTTGCTTTGGAATAGACATATTAGACACTTTTTGCGAAGTGTTGCTTATTATCGATGAACAAGGCAGAGAAACTGGCGAATGCGAGAATACAAAAATCGCAGTAGCCACAATACCCCGCACACTTGTCCCACTCGAATGCTTCGGGGCCCTTCTACGGGCACTCGGGCGCCACCCTAAGCGGTGCCGATGCTACCCGGCATTTGTAAACGAGAAGTGGGGCTCAACTGCGCGAAGAACTCGAACTGTGCTTCGTATTGGTATGAAACACGGTGGAGCCATATATTTATGATTCCCAGAGAAATGGCACAGCTAACTAATAGCAATCGCATCTCCTTGTAAAATTCAACGAATCGGTATCTCTGTGGAAGGTGTATGATTTTCCGTAATCGAGCGAATGAGCCTCATCCGTGTATGCGAGAGGTATTGCCGCCTCTAAGTCCTGCTTCAATTGGCGACTTAAAAGTCATTAATGAATCTAGACGAGACAATAAACATGTTTAAGGGAAAAGGCCATTCGTCAATTCCGATAGTTGATTCCAAAACTCAATTCCGTGGTCTTCACCAGATGGATTAGTCGGGTCAGTAAAGGACGGGTCCGAGAGAACAACGCTTGTGTTGAGACTATTGAGATATAAACGCTCAATCCCTCGATAAGCTTCCGCATATTCCGAGAATATGGGCAAGCCGTGAACTATCATCCTACTTCGATGACTTCCACCTCTGCTTGCATCTTCAAAAACCTTACTCAGCTGTTGCAGAATGCCTGGAAGGTTGTACATGGTTCGTGCAGTATGTATGTCCCAGGCCTGGTCCTCAACACACAGTAGTCGAGAAGCTTTGATAATAGCTAGCGCGATTTGTAGAATCGATATGACTGTGAGGGATTGAAAAGACTCGATTGGTACCAGGCGAAATGCATCGTAGAGTTCGTGTGTGCTTTGCAAACAATCCCAAATAGTTCGAGATCTCAGATGCGTGGGCCCTAGTGTTTCTCTTTTTTCGCCAAATTTGAAGGGCTCAAACAAGCGGATACGAACGGAGGCACAGTGTGTTCGCAGAAGATCTGTTCGATATATTAATACCAGTGAGCAACATTTGTGTACAAGAAAGTACGTACGATTCCACTTCAGATCTGCCGGTAGCTGATTCATGAATGCATCTAGCTCATTCTGAATAGAAGCCACAGCTATAGAATAAACGCCCCCAGATGGTTGATTGCTCGGATTGCCAATCATTTCCCAAAAGGAATCGTTCACCTTCATCGCGATTTTTCGTATTCCAATAAGGCTCACTAACAATGAGTCTGTTGGATATTCTTGTTCGCGCTGTAGTTGCTTACAATAGTCATCAAAGTGCGCCATGTGCTCTAACCTGTATCGTTTACCGAGAAGACTGCATAATCTGCCATAGTGTCTCTTATTAATCTTCAGGTGCGACCATGAAGCACTGTACGCAAACTCACGTAGATGTTGTGTAAAAGACTCCCATCACGGTTCGACATTCGGCCCCGGTTTGCTTTGGTTGCGTTGGTAGATTGTTCTGCATGTGGGCTGCATCATCAACTATTGATTCGAAGGCCAATCCCTCTCTCCATCGTGGTCGAGTTAGTTTCAAATCATCCATTACGCAAATTGCTAACTGCAATAGAGCTGTGTCTTTGGCCCTCGCGTAGAAGTAGATATCGTTCCTAATTAGTGAAACCGTTAGTGTGCAAGCTTTATCATTATACTAGGCTGAAAGAAGAAAACAGTCGCCACTTACCAGACAAGGAATACTAAAATAGCTTGAACAAGTTCGAGGTCTTTTTTCATAAGAACAACAATCTCGTTTGCAATATGTTGTCTAAACCAGCTTTCAAACGCGACTGAAGCCTCAGGGGATGGGGGCCTACAGACCCATAGGATGGTCTTTAGAAGAAGTGGCTTATCTTCGAACATGTCAGAGGAACTTTTGAATGGTAGTGGAACAAACGGGAATTCCGGAAGCATGGTGGCGATGTACTCTCGAAGAACTTCGTCCGCCTCCGAAAACGAAACTTCAAATCCTGGGACAATAAAAATAGACTTATTGGATGCTGAAACTCCAGGCGACTGATTTCCTGGTGCATTTATTGATTGGACTTGATATGGAGCTTGTAATGAAGATGGCAAATGGCCTTGTCTCGGGAATGCAGGGCGTTCAGAGGGCCCCTCCGCACGAGATTCACGTCCTTGCTCCTTTGTCAAGAGAGATATGACTTTGTCTAGCTTCGCCTCCAATACCATCGCGTGCCTAGGGACGCTTGAATGAGTGTTTATTTCGCCAACAGGCTACGAAGCCCAAAGTGAACTAGACTTACGTTGCTTTGCCCCGGCGTTTTGTCGACACAGAATTTGCCTTGGAACACGTTAAATTATTTTTGAGACAGCTGTGTTCTGTTAGCATACAGTTTGCCATCCTGTATTGCAAGTGCATACATACCGTTGGCAGATATCGGCGTCATTGTCCACACGGACGCACTTGGCTTTAGCACGGGAGCAGTTGGTGCAAGCGCGCGGCTTCTGTTCGAGGAGAGCATCTGCCATCCTTGTATTGAAGATTTTCTGACTCTTCAAATGTAATGATCCAATTTTATCTAAACGCCGAAAGCTTGACGTGTTGTGTACAATGAAAATATTGATGAAAGCCGGGGCGGGAGGCAAAAAGGTCTCCGGTCGCACCTAAGATAGCCTCCAGGGCTCAGACACGTTGTCTTGGCATCACCCTTTCCGCACTCTCTTCCCGTAGGTCTCGGCGGCCTTTTTGCTGCCCGCTCCGGTCTCCCTTGTACTATAAACGATGGATACTTGAATTTTCGTCGACATGATGCTCTCAAATAATTCCCTCATTTTTCTTTCCATTTGTTATTTGTCTTAATTATTTGTCTTTCTTTTAGTGCTTGAATTTCTATTTATTACATTCAGAAGGCTGCACAGCATCATGGGTGCTCAAATTGTAATTGGCAGGGAAAGCATGACCACAGATGATCATGTCTCTGCCAATCCACGATCTGACACCTGCATCGAGAAGGATGCTTCACAGCAGAACAATCGAGTTGCATCAATCAAGGATTATTTGGTGAGAGAACTCCTAAAGCCCTCGAAAATAGATCATAAACTAACACTTACAGCGTGTTTTTACCTATGCCACGTCCTGGGATGCCATGGCTCTCACTGCTGGTATCTTGGCTGCCATGGGCTCTGGGGTAACTCAGCCTTTAATGTTCGCTCTTTTTGGTTGGTCAGTTCGCTCATTCGGGGTTTTCTAAACTAATAATTGTCTAGGAAAATTTGTCAAGGAATTCAATGGTGTAGAGACCGGGGATGGAGCTACAGATCCCAGCACCACTCAACACACTCTCAATCATCTATGGTATGCGATAATTGTTGAAATCTTTCTTTCCATATATAACTCACCAGTCTCTGCAGCCTCCTTGTCTTTGCGCTCTTTATTGCCCGATTTGGTCTCTCTTCTATTCAGAAATTTGCTTTTCGCATGATCGGTATTCGACTTCTCGCAACTCTGCGGTTGCATTATCTCAGACATCTTCTCGACCAGGACATACATACTCTTGACTCACTACCATCCGGGTATGCCGTGGGGACCATTACTAGCAGCAGCAATATTCTCCAAGGGGGCATTTCAGAGAAGCTTGCGATTTTTATCGAATACACAACACTCATCATCGGTTCTTTTGTCGTTGCCTTTATATGGAGCTGGGAGCTATCACTAGTCACACTAGCAGGATTTTTTGCTGTCGTTCTGATTGCCGGTAGCTTATTTCCACTGGTGGTTAAAGGCCCAGCCAGGCAGATGCAAGTGGAAACTCGAGCAGCAAATATTGCCAGCGAATCCTTTGCGAGCATCAAGATGATTATGGCTTGTGGTGCACAACAGCAAACTGTTGACAAATATGGGTCTTTAGTCGAAGAGGCCAAGCGACAAGCCCAATCTACAAACTTGTTCACATCATTTCAGTTCTCTTTGACGGTGCGTGTGCCCAACCTTGAATATTTCAGAGGGGAATTAACATCACCAGTTTTTTGGTGTTTTCGGTACAATAGCTCTTGCATTCTGGTATGGAGCGCTTATTTACACGAAGCACAGGCTAGACAATGTTGGAGTTATCACCGTGTAAGAAGACCGTCAGATTAGGCTTTGATGGAACGCTAATGGAAACCAGGGTCCTACTGAGCTTGGCAACCATTTTCTTCTCCCTCGATCGAATATCATCCCCTCTTCAAGCAATAGGAAAAGCCTCGATTGCTGCCTGTGAATTCTTTGCTGTTATCGACGCCCCGGCATCCAAAAATGGGAACCTCAAGGCACCGAATATTTCTGCAACAGATGACATTGTCTTTGAAAATGTCACCTTTGCATATCCAAGCAGGTCTGAGGTGAAGATTCTGGACCAATTCAATTTACGCATTGAAGCTGGTAAGATGACTGCTATTGTTGGCCCTTCGGGCTCTGGAAAAAGCACAATAGTTGGCCTGATTGAGCGTTGGTACAGTTTGTCACATCAGCACGTAATCTGCATGCCAAAGCAGTCAGATGATAAAAAGGGCCAGAATGTACCCAACAGTTGCTCTGATTCTGCTGCTGATTTTGATGACGCCAATCTGGAAAGACCGGAAACTCCTATTGAGCTTCAAGGAACCATTACGACATGCGGTCACCTGCTTGAAGATATCGACGTGAAGTGGTGGCGATCAAGAATTGGACTTGTTCAACAAGAGCCATTTTTGTTTAACGACACCATATATGACAATGTCGCTCGAGGTCTAGTTGGTACGCCTTGGGAAGGAGAGTCGGAGGAGAAAAAGAGGATACGTGTTGTGGAGGCTTGTCAGGAAGCTTTTGCCGATGAGTTCATCCACAAGCTTCCATTAGTACGTGCTTCATGTCCTTTTTTTTTTTTTTTTTTTTTTTTCGATATGCCATATGCTAATACATCTCAGGGCTACAATACATGTGTTGGTGATGGAGGCGCCAGGCTTTCCGGGGGCCAACGCCAACGACTGGCAATCGCTCGGTCTATCATCAAAAAGCCTGATATTTTAATTTTGGACGAAGCCACTAGTGCAATTGATGTTATCGGGGAGCGGATTGTACAAGCAGCCCTTGACAAGGCAGCGCAAAACCGAACGACTATTGTCATTGCACATCGGCTCTCCACTATCAAAAATGCGGACCGTATTGTGGTTCTCAAAAAGGGCAAAGTCATCGAATCTGGCAGCCACAAAGATCTTGTATCAATCGAAAGTGGTGTCTATTCTGGTCTCGTGAGTACGCAAGCCCTTGCCCTGGGCGAATCAACTGAGGAATCCGAGAAGATCTTTGATACGGAAGACTTCCGTGACCTCAGCCCAGATAAGGAGGAAGCGACTAGAAAATACGACAATCAGCTTGAAGAAAAAGAGAAGATGTTGCCATATCACAAACTTTTTGGTAGCTTTCTCCGGGTATTCTACGAATCTAAGAGCCACTGGAATATCATGACTATCGGTGTCCTGATCTCAGCAGCAGCAGGAATAGCACAGCCTATGCATGCATGGATGTATGCGAGATCTATCAGTCTTTTCAAGTGGCAGAACAATCATACCAAGCTAATGAATGAGGTTGATTTCATGGGTATCATGTGGACTGTCTTTGCTGCCTCGGCGGGTATCGCCTATCTCATAACATTTCTTTGTTATGGTTATATCGCGTCTTTCATTCGAGCGAAATACCAAACAAAGTACTTCGAGTCGCTGATCTACCAGAAGTATGCCTACTTTGATGAAGATGGTCACTCTCATGGTACTTTAGTCGCCCGCGTCAGAGACGACCCACAGAAGCTAGAAGAGATGATGGGCTTGAATCTTGCCCAAGTCAGCATCTCCATTTTCAATATAACTGGAGGCATTATCATGTCTCTTGCATATAGCTGGAAGCTCGCCTTAGTCTCCCTCTGTGCAGTTGCCCCTATTTGTGTCATCTCGGGCTATATCCGGTTTCGATATGAGATTCAGTTCGAGGATATGAACGATGCAGTCTTTGCAGAGAGCTCCCAATTTGCCTCGGAAGCATTCGGGGCTTTCCGAACAGTGACATCTCTTACCCTGGAGGAATCTATCTTAGGTCGCTTTGAGAGCTTATGCCAAGGACATGTGCATTCTGCATACATGAAGGCTCGTTGGGTGAGCATTATTCTCGGCTTCTCCGAAAGCACCAATTTGGGCTGCCAGGCACTCATCCTTTACTACGGCGGCCGCCTTCTCACCCAAGGCCATATAGATGTCATGACATTCTTCGTATGCTTGATGGCCATAATGAATGCTGCTGAGGGATTTGGGAAGAGTCTAAGTTTCGGTCCTAACGCAGCCCAGGCTGCTATGGCTTCAAGTCGTATTATTAACACAAGGGATTCTAGCTTGATAGAGCCATTTGAAGAAGATGTTCCTATTGAGGATGGAGGGATCGAAATCGAACTCCGTGGTATTCGCCTGAGGTATCCTACTCAAAACGCCCCGATCTTGACTGATCTGAACATGACGATCGCGAAAGGTCAATTCGCGGCTCTGGTTGGTGCATCAGGATGTGGAAAGACGAGTGTACTTTCCTTGCTTGAGAGGTTCTACGAACCAGAAGAGGGTCAAGTACTATTCGATGGAAAAGATGTCTCTGACGTCAATATTTATGCTCATCGAAAACAATTGTCTCTTGTTGCGCAGGAGCCCACCCTTTTTCAAGGTACTTTCACACTCATACCATTTCGAAAACTCATTTATACTCATTTAAGACAGGTACGATTCGAGAAAATGTCCTTCTTGGTATCGACCCTAGTACCATAACGGATGATCAACTCCATGCTGTCTGTCGCGACGCATTGATTCATGACTTTATAGTCTCCCTTCCCAAGAGCTATAATACCGATATTGGTTCTCGCGGCATCACTCTTTCTGGTGGACAGAAACAACGTATCGCCATTGCTCGAGCTCTCATTCGTAACCCCCGTATTCTCCTTCTAGATGAGGCCACCAGCTCTCTGGACTCGGAAAGCGAAAAATTAGTGCAGGCGGCTATTGAGCGATCAGCCAAGGGGAGAACTATGATTGTAGTTGCACATCGCCTTGTTACTGTGCAGAATGCGGATGTAATATTTGTCCTGGGTGAAGGGGGCAGGCTGCTGGAACATGGGAACCACACGGACCTTCTCGGGAAACGCGGCATTTATTATCAAATGGTGAGTCGAGTAGTATCTTTCCTTATTAATTCAAACGATGGACTGACAATGGGGAATCAGTGCAAAAACCAGGCTCTTGATCATTGATCTAGAAATTCCCGCGATGGATTACTAGTACTAGGTAATAGATGTGGGATACCACTGTAGTTTAGTCTGGTACTATGGGTTACTATACTAGATCCCACCTTGGCAGTCATAACCTAGGTAGGCTTCATCATGATTAGCAAGCTTGACAGAATGCGAAAAAAGATTAGTGCTTGGAACTCTTAATACACTTCACATATGTCAAATACATATTACGCGTATTCAAGGCTTCATTCAACCTTCAAGCTCGAGTGAAGTTCACCTTGGCGGAGTTTCTTCAAATCTTCTCTTCTCGTTAACCAATCAATATTTTCTACTTTTCAATCTTTGGCCGCCCTTCCTCCATAACACGAGCCATAACACGAGAATTCATCAGCATGACATAGTCCTGGCACAGATCGCTTGATAATTCTCATTGACGATGGGGCTAAAAGTTAAATTGCACAAGTTACTCCGTAATACGGGCGGGGATGCCAAAAGCAACCTTGGAACTTCCATGCGAACAATGGGGCCAAAGATATCACAATATACTTAGTAGGTATAGATTAACAGCCTGCCAAGATCCAAGGTGCAGAATTTTAAGAGGTGCACATGTGAAGTCATCAGTCAGTTAATGTTTAGGTATGGTGAACACGATAGATTCTCCAGGCTACCTGAACATCCGGTCTTCGATCATCCTGCCTCCATGTGCACTGGCACATGCACTTGACCTTCCAGATGTTGTAAATTGTGCCTTGCTGAGCCGAGCAAAACACATTAGTGTTATCTCAAGATATTTTGTTAGAGAGTCATCGTCGGGAAAGATGTCACCTTGAGGAAGTTAACCTCAATAGATTCCGTGTCTGTTACTACAAATTCTTTAATTCTCTTATGTCTCTCAAGCTTCTATTTGCCTATCGAGTATGCTATGAGTTGCCTAATATATCTTCGCCGATGAAATCCAATTTAGCGACTCCATAACCCCTGTGAATTCCACTCTTATCATAGAAGACATGCTTATCCGCTTCAAACCAATAACCCCATAGGAACTCACGCAGTCGAGCTGCAGTATCATTACCTGAACGCTCAACGACTCTGAAGGACTTGTCACACCAGACCAAGCCTTCCCAGTTTCTGGTGTGTGAACATATTTTGGATATGTTGAACAGACACTGTGGTGCATAATATACGCCCTCAGATCCAAAATCTTCCTTGGCACAGTAAGGCAAGCCCCTAGCACACTCATTGGCGTAGAACTCAGCCATATGAAGCGCCTGGCTTCTCCACTCGGTTGGATTGATGGTGGCTGGGAGGAGATCCGGGTGATGGGCTTTCAAAAGTTGTATGCATCGATCAAAAACAGGGTAGTGCAGCGACAATGATCCCCAAATCCAGATATGCAGTCGAGCATCATCCAAAGAACGAAACCGATAGGCAGAGCCGAAAACATCATCCGTAGGTGGTAGCCGACTTTGCAGCTCGCCTGGAGCGTATGTAGGAAGTTCACCCGTGGTAGTATCCAACTGTGGGTACAGCTGCATGAGATATTTCTCGAGCGCTTCGCAGTCATTGAATAAAGACTGGCACATTTCGCGATCAGATTTATCCACCCTATCAAGCACATGTATGATACGGGCAGTTTCGGAATAGGCCCAAAGTATACCAGATAGCGGTGTATTATCGTAAGGCTCTTGAATGAAGTTTATTTCATCTTCTGTTAGTTGGTGAAAGAGCCAGAAGAGCTAGGAGAGCTTTTAGTCACAGTGTCTAGCTGGGAATGGCCATGTATGAAGAGCTCAAAAGCAGTGACTTACCGTCCTCTGTTTAGCGTGTTGCTTATAAGCACGAATCATAGTGCTATCTTTGAAGACCTCGGGAGCTTGATGTTGAAGAATTGCGTTTAGCCCTTCAATATGGGAGAACAATTCGATCATAGATTGTGGGCAGAAGTAAGTCTAATAATGGGTTAATATTATGACAACTTGCTCAGACGTGCAAAACGCTGTGGTACCTGAATCTCTTGAAAGATGACAGCAGCATGGACAAATTCGTCAGTATAGGAATTCTTTTTGAGGTGTCTGGCGAATAGCCGAATGGCATGATTGAATAGCTTGAGACCGTCGTAAAATAATGCGTTATCCATTTGAAGCTTGCCCAAAAAGACACGCGACAATGCTGCACATGTTTTTTGAAGCATGGCGCTTTTGTGCGGCCGAGCCATGATATTCGATATTATTGAGGGCCACATGTGCGAAGAACACGGCTGTGGCGCAGGAAAGTAAGTGTCAAAATAAGTTGAGAATAGCTGGACATCAATCATTGGCCCCGTGCGAATTCTTTGTAACGAGGAAGTAACAGGTATCACGTCTCGACGCGTACTAGTTCTCTCATCTTTTTCTTTGGATTCTAGGGGTTCCCTTGACTTGACCGATGGATGAGGCTGGGACTTCTTGTCAGCGGTATCAATGCAAGAAACAAAGATCATATCATTTTTTCTGCGTGGCCCCGAGCATTTGGTGCGTCTCTTGATGCAGCGCACACACTCAGGAGTATTCTCATCGCACTTTTGATTGCGTCAGCATATGTGAATCAATGAATGATATGATACAGGAGTCATTGAACCTTGACTTTTCGTTTTCTACACTCATCACATCCTTTCGATGAATAAGGTACTCCGCCCATTTTGGCAAAGGATATGATAGGAGATACTGATCAAGCAACTTAATGATTCATCCATCAACGGATAGACCGATGCAGTCTTATTCAACATGTTTCTCCTGGAACACTCCACCAAAACTCTCTTTGTTTAGGAGGGGCGCTCACACGTGATGTTGGGGGCGGGAACGGATCTGCCGAACGCACTCTAATTTCGGCTACCCGCTGCCTTACCGTCATACTACTTGCACAGTCGGGATCTTGCACGGCCCTAATAATTCTGCCGGCCGCATGAACTATACTCCGGAGTAAGTGAAATATCTCCTTCGGTCCTTGCAATTCAGAATGTATATGGTGGTAAAGTCAAATCCTTGCTCGAATCATACGAGTACCTAGAGCTATGCATATTCAGTCAAGCTAATCTTGGCTTTGAGCCATTTTTAATTATTTTTCAAAAAGCCTGAGGTCAACTGATCAGATTCAAACCGAATTAGTATATCGTGGAATCTAGATGAATTATAGACTGCTTACTAGTAGATAATAGGTGCTACTTAGTAGGTAATACTAGGTAGTAGACATCACCCCACTCTACAAACATTTTGAACATTAATTGACAATTTAAACTTTATTACAAAACAATTCAAGTTCTTCGGTACCTACAAATTCAAGTTGTAATACCTACTACTCGATCGTTTGCTTACATGGGGTCTGGATTGTGGATATCATGATACCTATGATCAGTCTGGACATGTCCATGCCATGGCACAACTTGAACTTGATTTGAAGATATCAACTTCTTGGAAATACTCAAAAAATGTTGAGTCTCCAGTTTCCGTGACGGCTCAGCCGATACTAGTATAACCTAAACATGCTCAAATGTCCCGGGTCAATCTCGTACTTGTTTTAGTTTCATTTTTCTTTAACATTTCAAGGTTTAGAATAGTATGAATGCACATGTCACTTTGCGTTCTCAAGTGCTGTTTCTAAAAGGTACCATCTCACACATGTTCGTATTCAAAAGTTTACAGTCCCACTTTTACATGTGAATCGCCGTCAATATTTTGACAGTCTTGAAAGTTCATGTGGATCCGAGAATGTCCAAGGGGAACGGCAGGAAACTTGAAGTCCAATGGTTGGTGCTTGAGTGTCCCGTTCGAAAACTTCAAGACTGCTGCGGTTGAAGATGTCCAACATTTGAAGGATGCAGATCGCCAGACCTGGGGGCGGATACTACGTTACGCGATGTATGATGTGGTCCTCTTATCCTCTTATTTTCCCGCACGCTACTAGTAGTGCTTAGGTACTAGTGATTCCCTAATGCTAATTATGAGATTCAAATCCTGAACACCCACTCAAGTTAACTGTGCTTTCGAATGTTGGTCTGCCGAATTTTTAGCGATGATTTGTTCGAATTGAAGTGCTTTCTGTAGATGAAGTGGAATTTGGTGCTTCCAACCTGGGAAACGACGGTTATCAACTTTAACATTAAAATCAATTGCCAATGATTAAGTATAGATATCAGCTCATCACCAACTTTTGATGCTGGCTAGGTCGACAAATACATACCTATATGATAGACATCCAAAGTGTCTATAACTTGAGCCCCAAACTTTGGAAAGAGACTCCATGGCTCATCAACCTTCAAGCTGGACAAATCTTTGAAGATCTAGATTACAACAAGAATTAACCTCGGATGCTAAGAAAAAAGCGGTGAAAAGAGCCAAAAGAACTCTGCAGAAGGAAGCTGAATTGCGAGTCATCTCCACCAATCCCTTAAGTGCGGCTAAAGCGCTACAGACCTGCCAAAGAAAACTCCGACCGTCAGCCCCGCAGATGTCCATGTGCAGCATCAAATATGACAGATCGTTCAATGACAACCAAGGCCAGGTTTATAGTATGTATGCATGGGACATCATTCTTCCTCAGTCAGCCAACAAAAAAAAACGCCATATTAGTAAACGCAGCCACAACCAATGTCGAAATCTCGTAATGCAGGCCTCAATATTGGTCAGAGGGCCAATGTTCATGCAGGGTATATCTCATGCGGAGTTGCGGGGTACATGGGAGAGGAAGAAGACAACAAAAGGAGGTTAGCAAATAAATTCACCTAATTTGATAGGTAGAGTCGAGAGCCAGACTGCATATTGGGGAAGTGATTGGAGCGCCGTCGACCGCCGACCCAGACTTGGGTGCCGTGATGGTCATCCGCGCTAGGCCCAATCGGGTCATTATCTAGAGAAGGTGGATTCGCCCATGGAATCAGCCGACGGGGTTGTCGTGATGGTGCGAGGAGAACAAGAAAAAAAACTTTTCTCTCTGTCGTTTCTTTTCTTCAATTCTCTCTGAGACGTTGTGTCGCTTGGTTGTCTGCTGGGCTACTCGCCTGAATACGCGTTGTGAAGACTGCTGAAAACCTGGTAGCAACGGGAGTGAAGTCATTTCCGACTTCCGGATTGGGAACTCGTGGCGAAAAACAAAGATCGAGGTATTGAGGGACCGCGAGGTCTGGAGGAATAGGGATCTTGGGGATTGTGAAACTCCGCCATCTTTTCTAAATCAATATGGTCTTTACCCGTGGAGATGTATCTGGTGAAATTGAGGAAGGCAATGGTATGAATCATACTAATACAGTAAAAATCAGTTCAGTCGAAACTAATGGACATCAGATCACAATGACCCTGGAAGCAATATTGAAGTGGTGACCTGGGATGGACCCGAAGATCCCGGAAACCCTTACAACTGGTCTTTACGCCAAAAATGGGCATTGACCATGCTGGCCAGCTTTGCAACCTTCGTCACCATGATGAACGGAACAATCATCACGGTTGCACATACCACTATCAATGAGGAATTTGGCATATCAGATGCCTCATTCCCTAATTCGTATTGGCCAGTAACATCCTGGGCTGTTGGTGGCGGATGCTTCTCTCTCCTCATCCTCCCATTAATGGAAGACTTCGGCGTGAGATGGGTATTCCTGTCTTCATGGATTGTCTTCATCTGCTTTGTTGTTCCTCAAGCCGTCGCACAGAACTTTGCAACACTGATCGTGACGCGATTCTTCGCTGGTGGTTGTGTTGCCATTCTGGCGAACACTGCAGCTACCGTCATCGGGAACTTGTGGGAAACCGAGAAGGCCCGCAATATTCCCGTCAGTCTGTACATTGTGACTTATCTCGTTGGCGCCAGTATTGGACCCGTCATTGGGGCACCGATATACGAGTTCCTGTCATGGCGGTGGATCGGCTATCTCCAGATCATCTGGTATGGGGCTTTGTTTCCGATTTATTTCTTTATGTTCAAGGAATGTCGGGGGATTGCTATCCTGGGGAAACGGGCGAAAGATCTGCGTAAGAAGGGCAAGATGGCATATACCCAGCATGAGATTGATAGTGCGGGCAAGTCAATTTGGAGGATTGTAGCTCGGAGTGCGACACGGCCACTGATCATGTATTTCACTGAGTCTGTGGTATTCTTCTCGGGGATGTGGTCGGCTTTTACGGTGGGGACACTGTATCTGTTCACCCAGTCAGTTGAACAGGTCTTCTCCGGGTTATACGGATGGACGCCATCTCAGGCAGGGTATGTGCAAGGTGCAATTGTCATCGGGGAATGTATAGGATGGGTGGGAACATTATTCTCTGGGAGGCTATATTTCAACTCGGCCTCTAGAAACACAGAAGATCCGGGCAAGCCTATTCCAGAGGCAAGACTCTACCTGGCTATTATCTCTGGTGTGCTGGGTCTTGCTGGTGGGATGTTCGTCTACGCGTGGACCTCATACTCATTCCTACCATGGATTGCACCAGCTGTTGGGCTTGCCATGGTGGGCGCAGGCAGTGTGATTGTGGTGACAGGCATCTCAGACTACGTCGTTGACGCCTATGCCAAATACGCGGGCAGTGCGGTAGGAATCATTGTCACTGGGGAGAATACCTTTTCAGCGTTTCTCCCACTGGCTGCTATGAGCATGTATTCGAACCTAGGGTTTCAGTGGGCCAGTACCCTACTTGCTTTCATTTCCTTGATCCTCTCTGTGGCTCCAATCCTTTTTCTCGTTTACGGAAAGGAAATCCGAGCTCGGAGCCCCTTCATGAAGGAAGCGATGATTGAGAAGAGACGAAAAAGCGTGGAATCAGTCTGATGTGATCCACTTGAAGAATGCTGAAGAATCTTGTACATAATTATGTCTATGATTGCCTCCGTGCAGAACCAAAAATAACGAGAATGACGAAAATGCCTCACGATCAAACCCTATTCCTCCCTATCAGCTCAAAGTGCGATTGCAAATTCTTTTTCACCGGGCCCCAGACCGGTCCTGAAGACATGTGAATCCTTCAAAGTTTTTCATTCTGTGATGTCAAGACGCTCCTGACTGGCTGTTCTACAAAACAGAGAGGGCGTGGATACTGAATACACACTTGATACACGGATGATGTACCTGCAGACCTTGGAAAAAAGCTTTAGCGGTAGGCTTTTCTGGGGTGGATCTGAGACAAGATGTTGCATTGATAGAGCATGTCGGAGAGTGAACACCTGCAGAAACACATGGGCTGAACCTTGATCGACCCGTGGAGACCATGATTCAAGAATATCGACGAGCTGTTCGCTGGCATGGTTTAGAAATGCGAGAGCGGGGCTGGAAAACCATGGAACATTCAGTAGGGCGCAATATACTTCGGGACTAAGGACAAGGTGCATGGAGAAGAATTGGGAATTCAGGAGTAACGGAGCACGGAGTACTATACAACGGGGGTTTTCCAGAATTCGGTTTAGAACATTCCTTGCTCCACTCTTGTGGGCAGCTCGTGCTATCCGTATGGAGTACCACATTTTCTAGGAGACCCATCCGCTTTATTCTTCTTATAGATTGAGATAACTAAAGCACTAAATTTAAATAATGAAAACGCCTCCAAATTGACTACAAAGGTTCGGTAGGAGGTTTTCCGAGTTGAACGGACTCCTCCGTACCCCGTTGTCGATCTGGAAGATCTTGTCTTCGTTAACCCATAACAAAGTTTTTAAGGTTCACAGGCTAGAAAATTGGACAGAAGAAAAACTTTTTGTACGGAGGAAAAAAACAAACGTTGAAGCGAAGATTAATTTGTTGTCGTAAACCGCATAGAGACGGCACTTCGCATTCCCGCGAATGGGGATATGTTGTGCAGGAGAGGAGAAGATCATCACTGAACAGGGAATAATTCGTCCTTCGAGCAGGGGTCGCAAAGACCACCCGGGATGCTATCTACACTCCTACCGGTGTACAAAATTTCTAGCTTCTCTGTATCTACCTCTTTCTGGCACACTGCAGGATTGCAATGCTTCTCCCAGCCACGAAACTTCGGCACTAAGCAGTCACTAAGCCCCACAAGATGGACAAGGCTCACGACTAGAACTTCTAGATCGTTTCAGATTGGACGATCAAACGAGGAGCAAGCCTTTGATCCTCCATTTGGCCCATTGATCCGATTTGTGAGGCGACGAGGTTGAACTCGAGGGCATTCGAGCCGAGTGGACATCTGGAGCGATAGACTCCATGTCCGTCGTTTCAACTTGGTGCCTGGATTTCCGGAATTGGCTGAGTCCAGAGCGAGGTGGACGTCATTTTGACCGAGGAAGGTTTGCAAGTGTGAATGAGAGTAAGACAACCTGCTCTGTTGGGATCGTTGATGATACTAGCCCTACCTCGCACCTGGATAGTCACAATGGATTCTATGCGGGTGGAACCCGACGGGTTGTGGATAGCATCTCGTAAATCTTGATCGAGGATGAAACACGATTTGATACCGAAGCAGTATACGGAGTATACACTCCACAGATGAGAACAGAGATTCCCAGGATCTCGAGGATCTCGAAAGGATGTAATTTGTCATGGGAAGGACTCAAATGTTGGTCGAGATCAATTTCCACCCCCTGTTGTTTTGATAGACGCAAAAACCTTTCGCCGAGGTTGATGGGGCACCGTCGGGTCTGGACCTTGGCGCAGGTTATTAACGCTCATTTTCAGGCGTCAGGGCATGCCAAGCTTTGGCATTGGGTGGTTTTTCAGTCCTTTTAACCATGGGTACGAGCGACAGGGGCGCTGTTCTGGAATTCCTCGCGTGTTGATCTTCATATCAAGATTCGCCAGTGAGAGGGGAGAAGACCTCCGACTAGGTCGAGACTCAGTCCTGGGGTACAGGGATGTTGAATCGCAGGGAGGGAGTGCTATGGGCCCATTGCCGCCACCGAGGATCGAGGTTACTCTCCTCGGGAGTGTCTCCTACAGTAACTACTGCATGCACTCCAGAAAAGATAAAACAGGGGGGATCAGGTACAGTTCTGACGGGAGAACCCCGGCAGACCAGGGGGGAGCATTGTGTATACGCCATGGACCACACAGCACCACCACACCACCACACTCGGTCGATTTCGAGCTCGCACCTATTATCTGCTGTCTTTTGACCCAGCGTTAAGCCCATTTTGGAGATGGACCATTTCGGAATTGCACGGACAGGCGAGTAGCCATTCAGGTTCAGCTCCAGCCACAACCGTGAGAGGTGAGCGAGCACGGGCTTGTCGGCATCGGAGAGTTTCCATAGACTAGGATGCGAAGAGGCTAGTATACTGTAGTGCAAAAAAGAAGTGGGACGGGAGAAGAGGAGAACCCGTTACAATGCATGTAAGCGCCCGGGATCCTGAAACACCACCGAGCGGGTGCTTCAGGTCCCTCCCAGCGCCAGTTTGATGAGCGAACGAGGACTTGGCGGGGCTCAGGGACTTTTTTTGATTTGATTTGATTTGACTTTTTTTCTTTCTTTTTTATTGTAGGGAGTTTGGTTTTTTCCCGTGAAAAGTTCTACTTACTCTATACAGTAGCTATTCGATTTTTTTGAGGACCTATTTTAGGGACTCCACCAGGCGGGACTCGAGAACCTTGGAATGCCGTGGTGTCATACTACAGGCCGTTGGGGAAGAGCAAGTTAAGTGGTAAAGTCGTTAGAGTAACCCCTCCGATGTGACTGAGAATCTTCAGCAGAACTGAAAGTAGAAAAAGATCGGATAGGACCTGCAGACCAGTCACCCCATGGCTGGTGATGCATCGAATCAAACTGCAGCGAGAGGGTCCAAGAACTGGGATGCAAAGGGGGAAGAGGGGCACAAAAATCAATCAGAAATAAAATCAGAAAAAAATAAGAAGAAAAATCCCAGCTGAGCAGGTATGATTTAATCTAATTTTTTTTAATTTTTTTAATTTTTTTAATTATTTTTATTATTTTTATTTCTTTTTTTTTATCCCCCATAACCTTCGACGGGCTCCTCTGCAACAGCGAATCACGTCGATCCGGCCCCAAAGGGTGGACAACAACGAGGAAGTGGGCAGAGGAAAAGGGCCAAGTGGGCCGGACGAATGAGTCGACAAATCCAGGAACGGTGTGAGAATACCGTGCATGTACAGGTTATGTCATTTTCCAGTCGCTCTTATTATAGTGTAATCTATAAATCGTCGGGGGTGGCATTGTTACTGGCCTGTTCTGACTGGTCATTCCGAGGGTCCTGGGCGCTTCCCTTTTCCTGGCTTACTTATTATTAGTACCAACTGACGTTGTGCACTCCCCCCCCCTTCTTCTCTTCCTTCTCTTCTCCTCCCTCATCTCTTCAAAGCATTCGTTTCTTCTTTTCCCGCTGTGCGAGAATACATCCTCAGAGTCTTTACCGGCTGGTCCAGTGCTGTCTCTGTCATCCTTCTTTCTGTCTCTCTCTTTGTTTCCGTGAGGCTGGTTCCTCATTTCCACATACACAAGGACTCGATTGAATTCGTCCTGTCGCGCGATCCCCCAACCAACCGTTTCAACCGCAATCCAAGAAGACCATTGGAACAAAAATTACTCTGGGAACGAGTCTCGTCCATCTCCCCGATATTATTAGATCGGTGCCGGTGATCCTGAACAAAGTCGTCCAGTCTTCAGAGGTAAGCGCAAGAAAGATACCTAAGGAAGAAAGTGTCATGCACCTCGGGGATGGCGTCCCGGGTTTCAGTGGAGAGAAAGCGATGAAAAGAGCATTCATCGTTTGTCTAGCTTTTGTCTCCTTTGTGACGCGCCCCCCCACTTGGTTTATCTAGCACGTCCCTTGTCCCTGCTTTCCCCCCGGTCGGCACTGACGGTTTCGCAATATACAAGATCGGCAACAACCATGTATCCTCAACATAGTGCCCCGATGGCACCACCACAGAAACCCGAGACGTTCATGCTTTCCACCGAAGCGCAGCATAACCTCCCGCATGATGCGCAAGTCGCATTACAGCAAGTGGATAACCGTATGCCAGATCCCGAGAGAGAAGTTCCGACCAAACAAACCCGTGTTGACGTAGCCTAGTGAAATACTTCCTGCTGTCCGCCCCTGTCGACTGGCAACCGGACCAGCTCATCCGCCGTTTCTTGCTTCCGACCGGTGATTACGTCTCATGTGTCTTATGGTGAGTGCAGACCAAACGAAATAACACCAAACGCCTATCCGAGGACCCAGAACTGACCGGTCTGATTTTTTTTTCTTCTCTTCACAGGAGCAACCTCTTTCACATCTCCGGTACAGACATCGTGCGATGCCTCGCCTTTCGATTCCAAGCATTCGGTCGCCCCGTGAAGAACTCGAAGAAGTTTGAAGAGGGTATCTTCTCCGACCTGCGAAATCTCAAGGCTGGCACCGATGCGACGCTGGAAGAGCCAAAGAGCGCTTTCCTCGACTTCCTGTACAAGAATAACTGTATTCGAACGCAGAAGAAGCAGAAGGTGTTTTACTGGTACAGCGTCCCCCACGATCGTCTGTTCCTGGATGCCCTGGAGCGGGATTTGAAACGTGAGAAGATGGGCCAGGAAGCGACTACGGTCGCTGTGAGTGAACCGGCCATGTCCTTTGAATTCGACTCCTCGCAGTCCCTTTACGAGCAATTGACGAAAGCACAACAAGCGAACTCGTCCTCGTTTGCTGCCCACGCAAGTACGACATCATATGGCCAGTCCAACTCCCCCGTAGTTCGGACCGTTGACGCAATGCCTCCTCCCCAGATGGCTCCTCCCCCAGCGATTCCGCTTCTCCAGGACGACTCGGCGAATTCATCGATGTACAGCAACCCGACGATGCCCCTCTCGAACAACCTAGTTCAGGGGATCATTAAACGGGAGCAAGACTACGGAATTCAGTATGACCGCAACGGAATGCCTGTCGCTCGCATCCACCAACGCCATTCCTCCATGCCAACTTTTTACGAGTACTCCCCCGCGCCCTCCTTCGTGTCGTCGCAGTACGAGGACTATAGCAATCGCGGCTTGTCGTTTGAGCCTGTCACCCCGCCACAGCACTCGGTCGGACTCGGCGCCGAGCCTGCGTACATCGCCAACGAGGATACCGGCCTGTACACTGCAATTCCAGATCTCTCCAACGCGGCTCCGTACAACCCTATGATGCAGCTCCCACCATCCAACTTCGCTAGTGCTCACTACCAAGCGGCATCTCGACCTTATCCCAACAACCCATATGGCGTTGTTGAAGGGTCGCCCACGTACAAGCAGCGGAGACGACGACCATCTGTCACCCCTGGACCTTCTAATGGCACCCCGGGGCTGGTGGGCAGCTCCGTTCAATCATCCGTTCCTCAGTCTACAACTTATGCTGCTCACAAGCCCAGTGACCTTCGTCGTTCGGTCTCTAGCTCTGTGGCTCCTGGTCTGGAAGCAGATGATAGTACTCATGATTTGTCGCGAACATACCCTAGTGCTATGCTCCCTCAGAAGGATTTGTTGCAGGAAATTTCGCGCCACGGCACCCCACTACAATCTCTTGATGGCAGTGTTGAGCCACAGCCAGTCCCCATGTCTAACCCACATGACGGCTTGGCGGCGCTTCCAACCAGTGCTGCCATTGAGACGACCGTTCAAAATAGCAACAGCCGGCCCGATCGCTCAGGCCCCGGTCCCGCTCGCCGGGCCCGTAGTGCAACGATGATGGAGCTGGGTCCATACCCACAAAAATCTCACTCCTGCCCGATTCCGTCATGTGGCAGACTCTTCAAGCGTTTAGAGCATCTCAAGAGGTAAGCTTGATCCTATTTTTGAAACCCCCACCCCTAGTTTGTGGGGCTTCGATCTGCATAACAATGCGTTGGTGTGATGAGTCTAGCCGCCGAACTAACCTGGGCGCGTAGGCACGTGAGGACTCACACACAAGAACGTCCATACCCTTGTCCATACTGCAGCAAAGCTTTCTCGCGTTCCGACAATCTGGCACAGTAAGCTCTTAACTTAATTCATCTAACATTCTGCCCGGTCCTAACATCCCATCTTAGACACCGCCGAATCCATGAGGCTCAACAAGACGGCCAGCCCGCTGTTGCTACTGAGGAAGACCTGGAGAATGAGGAGAATGATTTTGAATCCGGTGGTGAAGATTCATCTCCCCCTGCTCCAGAGCCTGTCCATGCCCATGTCCATGCTCACCCTCATACCCATGCCCCTCAAATGGTCATGCCTGCTATCACATCCATGCCCGCTCCGATGAGTATGCCTTCTGCTGTTCCAACCATGGTTGGAACTCACATGATTGCTCCCCAACTTCTTCAGCAGCAGATGTGAATGTTTCTTAAGGTAATTTGGATTTTCTTCTTCTTCTCTTAGCGTGGCTTTGTCTTTGTCGGTTTTATGGGCGCACTATTGTCGTCCTTGGACCGGGTGCCTAATGGGTTTCTTCCGCTTTTTCCTTGCACTACGACGTTTACTATGTCCACATTGCGCTGTACTTACACACTTCGCGACACTACTTGTTACTTTTCTCCTCTTTGTCACTTAACTGCTTGGATCATTGGTTCTGTTTTGCGTTTGGCACACCTTGTATTATTGTCTCGCCGAGATCGGTGTTACTCCGACGCCCGTGGACAAAAACCTGCCTGGCGGGTACCGGCAACATGTGGCGTACAATTTCAAGGGTTTGGGGGCATATCTGGTTTACCATCTTTATGGAAACATTGGGAAATTTTCTTTGAAGAGAAGGATCTAGGACGCCGCTTGACGGCGTGGTTATATTATAGACATCTAACGAATTGACTTGACTATAAATACATGTTTGTAGCTTTTTTTTATATATATTCAAACCGATCTTCAATTATAACGTTAGATGCCGTTCCTAATTCCAGCCATATGTAGCTACTTACTAGTTCACTGCTGCATGATTCAATCTCGTTGGTCTTAAAGACTAAGACACGTCTTAAGACGTGCTGGATCACGTGCAAACTGACGTCGATCCCTGAATTAAATGAAAGCATCACCGTCTTCACTCCTGCACAGCCTCAATCTATTGAAATACATCTCAGGGGAGAATAGTACTTGTGTATTATTATTATTCCTATTATTAGAGCCATAAGGTCGTGGTAGCGCGCAAACACCTGGCCGAGAGGCATTCCCCGACTTGTGTTCCCATGACCCACGCACGCCTCACGCACTAAACCCCGCGAATGATTGATTCGTCACAACGAATCTACCCCAGCCTGCAATCTTAACAGTCTGAACTAATTTAGTTGCGGCCCGACTACCTCTTTCAATCACGCACATCTGGTGACACACCTCAGCACATAAATTTGTCTTCTCTTTCTGTCCCTGTCCCTCCTCAATCACTGTGGGTCTCTTCCCTTCCTCATCGTAGTACCTATGGGTCAAGCCAACATATTCCCAGCAGTCCACGAACGCTCGCCCTTGATGCCTGGGCGGCAGGAGGATGGGCCATCAGGGGAATACAGTCACCCAACCGAACATGTAGACGAGTCCTCAAAGAGCAGCTGGTACATGTTTCTTCTCACCGTTTCAATAGGAGGGTAAGCTTGAACGTTTTCACTATCAATCCAGACTTGAACGATTGCTAACTAGCACCTTCAGTCTTCAAGTCGTTTGGTCCGTGGAACTATCCAATGGATCGGTATGTATCACCGAGCGTTTTTATTCATGTCACACGGATTCGATCCGTAGTACCAACTTGTGTCTAATCTCTTATATAGCCATTCCTTCTCTCTTTAGGCATGAGCAAAGCTCTGCTTGCCTTTGTTTGGATTGCAGGTCCTTTAACAGGCACACTAGTCCAGCCTTATGTCGGTATTCGAAGCGATAATTGTCGGATATCATGGGGTAAAAGGAAACCCTTTATGGTCGTTGGCGGTGCAGCTACGATTGTTACTTTACTTTTGCTCGCATGGGTAAAAGATATCGTGGGCGGATTTCTGGGGCTATTTGGCGTTGACCCGCTTTCGAGTGGAAGTAAGACGACCATTATGGTTGTTGCGACGCTTGTGATGTTTTGCTTGGATTTCGCTATTAATACTGGTAAGTTTGCTTCTGATTCGGGGATCCCTGGTAATGGGAAGTGGCTGACAGAAAACTCTAGTGCAAGCGGGTATAAGAGCGTTCATTCTTGATAATTGTCCTACACACCAGCAGGAACTGGCAAATGCTTGGGCAAGTCGGTGGACCGGCGTAGGAAATATTATTGGGTATGTCTTTGGGTACATGGATTTGCCTAAATATTTTCCTTTTCTGGGGAATACACAGTTTAAGGTGTTATGTGCCTTTGCATCTTTCTCGCTGGGCGTTACACTGGTTGCCAGCTGTTTTTATATCACAGAGCGAGACCCGAGGCTTGATGGTCCGCCACCTTCGGATGGACTTGGCGTTGTTGATTTCTTCAAGCAGACGTTCAAGTCTATTCGGACTCTTCCAACTCAGATTGCACGAGTTTGTGAGGTACAGATCGCCGCTTGGGTTGGATGGTTCCCATTCCTTTTTTATTCCACTACATACATCGGACAGCTCTACGTCAATCCGATATTCCAAGACAACCCCAATCTTCCAGATGATCAAATTGACAAGGCGTGGGAAGATGCTACACGAATTGGAACATTCGCTTTACTTATCTACGCCGTCATCTCGTTCACAGCCAACACTATTCTTCCACTGTTTGTCGTGCCGACTTACCAGCATGTTCCTGAGATTCTCACTGAGGCCGAAGACCGAGATGCCTACTTTGATGGAGAGGGCGACGAAACTGCTCGCAGATTATCGATTTCTGCCATGCCGACAGGTACTGCATCCGAGCCGCTTCTAGATGGAAACTCGGGCAAGGGTTTAAGCGAAGGGAAACAGACATGGCTTTCACGGCTGCAGATCCCAGGTCTTACGCTACGACGCACTTGGATGTTATCGCATGTGTTATTTGCCATTTGTACATTCAGCACATTTTTCATCTCATCCTACCAAGTTGGTTCGATCGCCATTGGTTTCATCGGTATCTCTTGGGCCGTAACATTGTGGGCCCCGTTCGCCTTGATTTCCGCAGAGGTCTCGCGTATTGATCTTGAACGACGACTCCGTCGACAGCACGGTACTACTACCACCGGCGGAGCACCGGTTTCTGCCCCGGGACCCCGCTCGACATCTACCGCGTATGCACCAGTTGCAGGCGAAGACGAGGATGATCATCGCGACACTCATGCCGACGATAACGACGACCTTGAGGACGGTCGCTCCAAGGCCTCAGTCGAGCAGGACTCGGAAGAGAACCTAGTCCAGGCCGGAATCATCCTCGGTCTTCATAATGTCGCCGTTTCCTTCCCGCAAATCTTCTCCAGTCTCATTTGCAGTGCTATATTCAAAGCCGCTCAGAAACCCCGTGGAGCGCCTTGGGACGACAGCGTAGGCTGGGTCCTTCGATTTGGCGGGTGTGCAGCACTTGTAGCAGCATTATTGACTAAGCGACTTGCTGAAGGCTCGCGTTGACCTGCTGCATGTACATATTCCTTCACGGAGTCATGAGCGATGTTGATTGGGCTCAATCTGCCAAGCAGTTTGATCCTTATCTTGGCCCGCAGGGCAGACGATTCTGTGGTACGGAGCTGTGGGTCAGGGGGTTTATGCGGTCATCAACGGCAGCTTAAGGCTGGAATCGGCATATGATATAACTTTTTTTTGCGGTTTATGTGTACTCTATCACTTGTGGCAATAGACGCTGCGTATATCTACATCATTCATCTCACATAGAAATACCTGTACCTGAAGTTCTTATACAACTTTGTTGCCTTATTATTTGTTGTATCCCGCCCGCCATTCTTGGCGTGTTGCGCGGCACTCTGAGTGGTCCACTGGTGTCGTATATCTCGTATAGATATTTCAATTACAGTACATTACTTTCCATACTAATCGCGATTTTCGTGTGTGGATGCGTATGTAATGACGTTCCGTTCCCGAAATAACACAAACCGGCAACGTCAGATCGGTCCCGCCAGATGTCCGCTCGGCGAATGCAACTTAACTCAGAACTTCAAGCTGCCCAGGCCACGACAACATTTACATCTGATTGCGCTTCGTGATCCCATACACCTACCCTTATCTCTGCGTGCCTAATCCAGTGGATTATGCGCGCCTGATCCTGGCTTCTCAAACTCGCAGGAGTTTACTGCCAGGTGTCATCTGCGCCAACCTTCGAACGCCGCTAAGTCGCGATGGCGGGCCAATTAATGGGCGAGGCCTTCAACGCCCTGCTGCGTATGTCTACTGTCATTGATACTGTTCAGAATCTGCTATATGTGAATACCAGCTAACATTTCTGTGTCTTCAGGGCGAGCTTCCGAGGATACTGATCCCGATGGTACGAGACAAGTTACACCTCCTTCCTTTATTCTTTCGCGGACGACGATAATTCGACGATGATGTTACTTTGGTATGATGGTCTGACTGATTGGTGATATAGATGCCCCCGAGGCGGGCTCAAAGGAGATCACTAGCTCCTGGGCCTTGTTTATTATGATTATGTTGTTGATGTTTGCGCTGTTTACGAGCTACATCCTCCAGCAGAAGAAGATCCAAGCCGTTCATGAAACAGTTCTATCTATTTTTGCGGGTACGTCACACAGAGCATTGTCCGAGAAGAAAACGTTTGGATCTCAGCTTTCCCAGCTCGAGATGCGGTTCAATTGATCCCATTCTAACCTACACAGGCATGTTCGTCGGCTTAATTATCCGCCTATCCCCCAAATCCAACCTCCAAGACAGCGTCGCATTCGACTACCAATTCTTCTTCAACCTCCTCCTACCCCCCATCATCCTAGCCTCCGGATATGAACTCCATCAAGCGAATTTTTTCCGGCACATAGGCACAATTCTCACTTTCGCCTTCGCCGGAACCTTCATCTCGGCCATAGTCCTCGGTCTCGTTCTATTCCTCTGGACGCGTATCCCGCTGGACGGGCTAAACATTTCCTTCGTTGAGGCTATCTCCGTTGGTGCTACGCTCTCCGCTACGGACCCGGTTACTATCCTTGCGATTTTTAACCTCTACAAGGTTGAGCCGAAGCTTTATACGATCATCTTTGGCGAGTCGATCCTTAACGATGCCATTGCTATTGTTTTGTTCGAGACCGCACAGAAATATGCGGAGAGCGAGGCCGGGTCGCTGAGCTTTTTGAATCTCTTCGAGGCTGTGGGCCTTTTCTTGCTTGTTTTCTTTGGTAGTATGTTGGTTGGTGTTGTAGTGGGTATTGCCACTGCTTTGGGACTTAAGTATACATTGGTTCGACGGATGCCGAAGATTGAGAGCTGTCTTATTGTTCTTATTGCTTATGCGAGCTATTTCTTCTCGAATGGTGTGCATTTGTCAGGTATGTATTGGCACTTGGGGATTGATTTAGTTGCGAGAAACTGGAGATAGTTAACTGACTATCTGGATCTATAGGAATCGTGTCTCTTCTGTTCTGCGGAATTACTCTCAAGCATTACGCCTACTACAACATGTCTCGCCGCACGCAATTGACAACGAAATACCTGTTCCAGGTCATGGCACAGTTATCTGAGAACTTTATATTTATTTACTTGGGCCTGGACTTGTTTGTGGAATCGAACTTGCAATTTAACCCGCTCTTCATCATGGTGGCAGTCTTCGGAATCTGTCTTGCTCGTTACTTGGCTGTGTTCCCACTGTCCAAGGCGATCAATTGGTTCATTCGATACCGAGCTCGCCGCCGGGGCATGGAAGTCGCCGATGAATTACCTTTCGCATACCAGGCTATGTTGTTTTGGGCCGGTTTGCGTGGTGCTGTCGGTGTCGCGCTGGCAGCCGGTCTCAGTGGAGTCAATGCGCCGGCACTCCGAGCCACAGTCCTGGTCGTTGTTGTGTTGACTGTCATCATTTTCGGCGGTACAACAGCACGCATGTTAGAGATTATGGGCATTAGAACTGGTGTTGTTGAAGAGATAGATTCAGACGATGAGTTTGATATCGAGGTTGCCCACCAAGGAACCTTCTATAAGCGCTCCGACTCTGCCTTCGGATACACACCGCGACGCACCGACTCCACCATCCCTCTGGATGGCATCGAGGGCGGTCTACCACAGCGTTCTGGACCCGGTGAACGAGCACACAGCTATTCAACCGGCAACAGCCGACGTCCGAGCCCACCACACGGCCACACCAGAATGTACTCAGCTGCCTACGGCGCCCAAGACACCAAGACACGGCGCGATCGCTCCTCAACAGCCACGCTCCTCAATGGCGGAAACACCGGCAGCGACGACGAGTTCGGCCTCCCACCGTCAGGGAAAGGAAGCGCAAACAATGTGGCCCACCCAGACGACTTCGATCTGGACCTGGATCCTGTCTCGGATGACGACGATCTCCCACCCGCTGCAAGCAGCAGCTCTCGTCTCCGTCGCTCCCCATCGAATCCTCCTCCAGCTCCACACACCCCTGCACCGAACGCTCCCTCCGAGAGTGTCTCCCCCGCTAGACGGGAACAGCATGGTCTCAGTGCCCGTGAGGCTATTCGGGACCTGTTCTCCGGTGGTGCGAGTGGTGATCACGCGGCGTGGTTCCGACAAATTGATGAGGATTATATCAAGCCTACGTTGCTGCTTGATCAATCTAACCATAAGGGCCCTGGTGCGGTTTGATGTCATTATGCCATGTTTCTTTTTTTGATTCTTTATTAGACGAAGGCGTTTCCTTCTTGCATTGTTATGTTTCTACAATATGAGATGTATATTTAGCCCTTTGCGGGATTTGGTTCGCATTCCGTAACTTTGGAATTATTTCTTTGTCTTTTGTACTCAATTGTCTAATAAAATGAGATTGGGTTCGATTTTCCTTTCTGTGTAGCTTTTAAGTCATACGTCGAGTCGTGTATTACTATTTCATGATCAAACTGGTTAAAGAAGAAGCATCAGTCATGATGGTGTCACATTCAGTCCCGGAAGTCATGCGTGTTGTCGTTGCCAAGTGGTTTATTCCAATTGTAGGTACTAGCTCATACATATGTATGGGATGAGATGCTTCAAGAATCATTCTGGCGTGTATTATACCTAAATTTAGGTTTCAAATTTCATTAGACTGACGCTAGCACCTATGGTGTATTTCGTGTACATGAGAAGTAAACCACATCTCGTTTCTCATTAGGGACCTCTATTAGGTTCCACGGCATCATCATCTTCATCATCGTTCTATTAATTCATTCCACAAGAACTTTAGTCTCGTCGCGTTGAGCTAGTATGTGTCATCACGCTGAGCAAAGTCTACTCGGGGAGTTCGAGGACATAGCGACCAGCAATCTTGCCTTGCTCTGCGTATTTTTAGTACTTGTTTTGGTTTGAAAGGTCACTTGACAAGCTTACCCATGAGTTCAAATACTTGAGGCAATTCTTTGAGAGGAACGGTCTTGAAAGGCGCCTTGATCAAACCACGAGCAAAGAAATCAATCGCTTCAACGCCGTCCTGGCGATTACCGACGTAGCTACCCTTGATGTTGATCATCTTGACAACACTTTCGAAGACGGGTGCTTTGAGGAATGCATTTGCAGGTAAGCCGATGGCGACGATGGCACCACGAGGACGCGAGTACGCGACAGCTTGTTGGAAAGGCTTTTCAGATGCAGCGAGCAGCAGGACAGCGTGAGCACCTAGACCTTCAGGAGTGGCAGCTTTGACATCCTCGACAAGGTCCTTAGACTTGGTAAAATCAACATAGGCCTGATTCACATTAGCATCAACAACATACAATTGAAGGGAAAAAAGAGAGGCAAACCTCAGCACCAAGCTTCTCACACATAGCCCGCTTCTCATCTCCACCATCAATTGCAATAACGCGCAATCCCATCGCCTTCGCATACTGCTGCGCCAAAGAACCCAATCCACCACCCGCGCCAACAATAGCAACAGTCTGACCAGGTCGAGCACCCGATTCCTTAAGCCCCTTGTAAACTGTAATACCCGCGCAAAGAATGGGTGCAATAGCATCCAGCGCCACATTCTCCGGAATCTTTGTCACATGCGCCGCCTTCCCAATGGCATACTGCTGGAAAGTCCCGTCAACGGTGTAACCCGACAGCTTAGCCTCAGCACAGAGCGGCTCGTCCGAGGTCTTACAGAACTCGCACGCAAGACACGAACCATTCAGCCACTTGATACCTGCCTTATCGCCAATTTCAATTCCCTGGGCAAGTTCGCCCTTTGCGACAACTGTGCCGGCGCCTTCGTGGCCGCCTACCAGGGGGAGCTTAAGGGGGATTGGCCAGTCACCTTTCATGGCGTGGAGGTCTGTGTGACAGACGCCTGTGTATTTGATTTTGATGAGGACTTCGTCGGGGCCTGGCTTTGGGACGGGAATTTCTTTGTAGATTGGGGGACCGCCTTTTTCTTCGACGACCTGGGCCCATTGTTTTTCGGGGATGGAGGGTGCCATTTTGATTTTTGATTTTTGATGAAGATTGTAGTGATTGACGATCAGCAATGAGAGAGATGGAGAGGGGAGGTGGGGGTGCAGGAATTTAAAGAGGTGAGAAGTGAGAGATACGATGTCATGGATCGGGTGGTGCCACCTTAGAGTCGATGATGGCGATTCCCGGTGAAAGCAGGCTTCCACGATTCTGTACTTGAAATCAATCAGAGCAGTCATACTAGATAGAATGTAGTCATTTCCCGGATTTTTATTTACTCTTCCACCCGAACATCCGTGTACTAGTAGTTCCTGGAAGCTATCTAGATCCGGTTCGTTGTCGTCTATACTATGCTCTGCCATTACTAGGTAGTAGATATTATGTCTCTCTCACGTCCTATCCATCATGCTGCATGACAGGTTACGTACATAAAACTTTGGACACAGGTCTCATTACTGGTATTCTAGGGTGCCTACCTAGGTATTCATCAACTCCAAATCCTGACAATTAATTACATTGCAAGAACTAAAACAAGAAGTTTGGCCGTTGCCAAGGTCAGGGGACAGCACATTCAGGATCTTGGATATCGTATTTTGAATTTATCAATTGATCGCACCTCAATCTGCGTATAAGGTATCATCGAATACAAGAAATAGGAATTTGCGCCGGTAGGCAATGGTGATGATTCCAAGGTTATGTAGAGTGGAGGCCATCATAGACGTCACCATCCGATCTCCCCACCCGGCTCCACTTGACCCCGGATATGCATCTCCCCATGCTGATTCCCACAAGGTTGATTGGAAATAATACTATTATGATTAGGATTTTATTATGCAGAACTCGAGGATTCCATACATATGTAGTGTGGAACTCGCCAGTTTCCAAAATTCAAAAAACGAGGCACAAGCGCTTATATCCAATAGAACGATGTTATGAATTCCTGGATCTACCTTAATCTCAATTCGGAGTAGCCTCTGGCACCAAATTTATCTTTAATTTGTAGAGAGATCCTAAACAAGTCTTTTGCAAATTCTCATGACCCATGTGCCCTTGGCCTCTTGATCGTAGAAAGCTCTGGCAAGATAAAGCTCAGTATAGTCTTTATGAATGATCACAGGGAGGAATTAAGGATATTCATCATGATATGGAGTCATATCTGCCTTGATAGGCTTTTCCGAGTTCTTTCCTTCAAGAAGCTTATCAAAGCCGAATCGGCTTTCACTCAAACCAAGTGATGCACCACCAAATAGAGCCGAGCCATTAGGTTCGAGAATAATCTCAATTGTAAGCCCAACCCCTTGCCCAATAATTGGGCTAGGAAAAGTGATAGGAATGTTGACCCTGTCTGAAATCGGCCGAGTTATTTTCTGCCCTATACTCGGCGTTTCTTCGCTAAGGAAAAGAAGGATTCTGTTCAATCTTGCGCGTGATGCGTCGAGAAAGTGCATATCGATTCTGCTTAAGGTCATGGCTTTTCCATTTAGAAGATTTGGTGTTGTCATAGGAAGATTGATGAAATCGGACACGGTGTTGTTGAATTTGGATTGAATTTTGGCGCCGTTGGCTAGACGTGTGAAGGACAAATTGCCTGCCAAAAGGTGTCCGGCATTTCCATTCGTGTCAAAAACATGTAATATACCCATATTAATAGTCCTAGTGCGCTTTTTGTGGTGGTTTTGATTACTCCCTCAAGTTTGGATGGGGCAGCTTCGGTTTTCCTATTCTTATAATCTAAGCCAGGCTAGGTGCGTTGACAACGGTTGACCTCATACATGTAATAGATATTATCATTGAAACATTCATTTGTGCTTCAAATCTTCCGTACGAATGAAAGGAACTACTGATAATTGCCGTGTTGCATATAAGGATTCCATGGGACATTTAAAGTCCGAAGCGGAAGGGACCTCCGAGTATAAGGAGAGCACTTGAGTGCCCAGATTGTAATGGAAAAGAGCTCCGGTTTATGTATCAATGATTAATTATTCATGACTACCAAAACTTATATGACTCCGAGGGGAAGAAATGAACCGTGAACAACTGCCAGTGAGACTACGTCCAGGGAGAACAGCGAAAAGCAGAACAGCAGGGAGTTATTCTGAACCAAAGATACTAGGTAATGCATTCATTATTGGCTTGCAATAAGAATAGGCCGTATGGGAGTTAAGATATTTGATCAAAGAGATTATTTGCTGATATCTCAAAGATCAAGTGGATAAGTGGTCGACTCAATGTTATCCGGATAGACCAACCCCCCTTGTTGACGGACTTTATCCATCACTTCCATAATGATGATACTCTCCGTCAGAGGAAAAGTTTCACTCTCAAGCTTCCCGTCACGTAAACAACGAGCAACTTCATCAGCCTCCCAGAACATACCGCGCGCATCCCCAGGGATAGCCACATGGACATCTCGGACAGTTGATGTCTCGCCTGACTCACTTTTAGGGATTATCCGGTATCGTACCGGCCGGTAGGCAGGTCCAAAAATTTGGATATGTCCTTTCGTTCCCTGGATTTGGATGGATGGACCAGCGGAGCCGCAATTGTCTGGGTCCGTGGCTACACGGAAAGCCGTCATTGCAACAGCGTGTGAAGTGCGATTAGGGAGGGCAGATGGCGTGGTAGTCGGAAATGTCAGGAGAATGGTGGCCTCTTCATCTGATCCCGTTCCAGGGTACTTCGACATGTGAGATGTGATCTGGGATGGTGCCTGACGTTGGGCAGGAGGTAAGGTGTGGTAAAGAATTTGGAAGACCCAAGTCAGAGCATACACACCCACTATGACACAATCAGCTACAGGTCTATGAGTTCTTAAGTGTCTCCCACTTACAGTCAAGCAATGCGCCACCCGCAAGATCTTTGTTGACCATTCGATGGTCTTTTCCCCAAGCAGTCTCTGGCTCTTCTCCAATACTCAAGTCTGAGACCACACGCAAAACCTCCCCAATTGCTCCGGACTTTACAAGATTGCGGACTTGAATACTCAGTGGGAAGTACCGAGTCCAAACAGCTTCCATCAAGAAAAGTCCTTTCTTCTGGGCGGTTTCACAAAGAATCTTTGCTTGGGCGGCGTTCACAGTGAAGGCCTTCTCACATAGAACATGTTTCCCAGCTTCCAGTGCCAGCATCGCGTGTTGAAAGTGGTGTGAATGTGGACTAGCCACGTATATTGCCTGTACATCTGGGTTATTCACAGCCTCCTTGTAGGATCCATACGTCGCGCAAGGTCCAGGGATCTGTAGTCTTTGAACAAATGAATCGGCCGATGACTTGGAAGAAGACGACGCGACGGCGACAACGGTGTGGGCGACATCAGCAACTCCTCTTTTGCTTGGATCTATCAAAAGATCTCTCACGAACGCTTCGGTTGACAGGGTTAGTTAAATCAAAAGGCCCAAGGAGATTGAGCATCTCACTTTCTGCGATTCCCCCGGTAGCTAAAGTGGACTGAGTCAGAACGAGCAAGTCGGTGCCAGAGATTCATACATATCATGAAACTTACCAAGGATTCCCCAACGAAGATTGAAGGCCATTGTTTCTCAAGGGTGATAGACCTAAGATAAAAAGCAATGTGGTAAGGTAACAGAGCAAAAAGCACAAGATGAGTAGTAAGGAAACAACTTGCTGTTACGTGATTTTGATCTGGATATTTCCAAGGTTATAAACAGCTTGAAAAAGGTGGGGATTTCCAGACACTTCCAAGGTTCTCGTTATCTCGAGATCCCCTCTTTCGAGTGCCAGTAATCAACCTCGAATCGACCTGCCTGCCAGTAGCTTCCTAGGCCCTGCAAAAGACACCCACAGTGAATAATGTTCCAACGTTTCTTGTGAGGGGTATGGTATCAATTGATGCATCGCTCCACCCGAGAAATTAGCCAAACAAAATGCATAATGCCGCCCCGCAATAAACTTAGCTGTCGCATCCACCTTCCACCCTTTCGATTGCTGACATCAGTTTGCCCGCTTGTGACCCGCCAAAATTACTAAATCAAGTAATAAAGTTGGGGGCGATCAAACATTTGAATATACAGAAATTCCCAACAACAAAAGTTCGGAAAAGAGACATCTCCAGGGCTGTTCATCTAAATCAATCGGCCACATATCCAAATCAGTTCGAGATGGAACGACAAGCAAAGGCCACCCGCAAGTCGTCTGCGCGTTCCCAGCATGGATGTACAAATTGTCGCCGAAGCAAGGTCAAATGCGACGAGCAAAAGCCAAGTTGCACGCGATGCTGGCAAAAGGATCTACACTGCTCAAGCAACTTTCAACTGAAATGGGAATCGAGCTACCATGATCGTGGAATGGCCTTCGGCAGATCCGGGGTGTGGGGCAAACATGCCCCAAAGAAGAGTCACAGCTTAGGACGCTCTACAGGATCGAGTTCTGCTCTGGCAAAAGAGTGCATATGGCTCGACACGCCGCATATTGAGACTTGGTCATTTCTCAACAATGATATGGCCTTTATTCAGCGACAGTACGAGGAGGAGGGAGACGATACGAAGCGACATCTCCTGCCGGCTGTCGATGCCAGAGTTGCTATTGGGAAACACGGCTTACATGGGCAGATGGTAACATCATCAAGGTCGCTGGGATCTCCTGAAGAGTCAATCAAGATTAACGAGGCCCTGATGAAACATCTACCACCATCTCCCTGCTTGTTTCCGTCGCTAGGTGAGGTAGGAGACAGGATGCTCTTCGACTATTATATCAATCAAATTTGCCCTAGAACGTCACACGGATCTCAATCACAATCGCCATTTGCGTCTATAATCCTTCCTTATTGCATGTCAGCTCCACCTACCGTGCTTCGTGCAATCCAAGGGCTGGCCGCCTGTCATTGGTCTCAGTACGACTCCCAATATAGGGCCATCAGTCTACGATTGAAGTCTCGAGTTCTCACAGATTTTCGAAAACGCATAAACACTGACAAGAAGGCAGTTATTGCCAAGGATCCCGAAATTTTGGTTGTTGTGATGTTTTTATGCCTTTTCGATATCGTCGATCACTGTGATCAGCAGTGGATTGTACACCTCCAAGGAGCGAAGGACATCATTCGACTGAGAAGGCGACAGCAACTTTTGACAGACGTAAATCCATCTCCGCAACAAGATGACGTGACCTCTTTTGTTGAGCTCTTTTTTGCTTTTCAAGATGTTATGGGTCGGACTGCTTGCGCAAAAGCAGATCTATTTGGCCCAGGCTATTGGCAAGAAGATGACACAACGATAAATCCTTGGATGGGCTGTAGTCCGGCTCTAGTCTCGATATTATTCTCAGTTATGGATCTCAGTCGATCTCGGGAACATCTAAGCTGCGATGATGATCAAATGAACTTCAAGATCAGAGCGACTACATTGGAAAATAGACTGAGACAATTGAAACAAGGCGTCCGTGCCCATGAAATGGATCGGACAATTTGCCAAGTCGCCGAACTGAAGAGGATCACTTGCCTTGCCTTCCTAAAATGCGCCTTGCTTGGAAGACGGCCGTCAGATCCCGAAATCAAGACCTATGTAAGACAAATAATGAAAGAGGTGCTTGAACTCCTTTCCTTGGATGCAGCATGCCACGTTATCTGGCCTCTCTTTGTTGCTGCGGTAGAGCTGGACCCTTTTGACATTGAGCCTTTCTCAAACATAGGACCAGGGCCAGTGACGGAAGGGAGGAGGTTCGTCTTAGAGCTACTTGAAAAGATGGTCCAGAACACTGTCTCGGGGATTTCGCGCATACGCGTTGTTATCGAGCAGGTTTGGCGAGCGCGAGACTTCAATTTGTCGAAGTCAACCGAACCAAGAAGGTCTCCTCTTCCTGATTTGAATGATTGGGAAGAGTATGTTGTGCCATTCAGTGATGCTTTGTGCTTGGTATGAGTTTCAAAAATTGAAAGTTGTCTAATTTTGACCATTTTGACTCGTGTTTCAGGTCGAATGAATCGCAGAGTAGTAGCTCCATTTCTTCCAATATTGGAATGGCGGCTCAGTGCTATCACATTTACATAGATATGATCTGATACTAGTACAAGTATGTACCTATACTCTAGTACATATGTCAAGTGCCGACTTGGGAAAGTCTGGCGACGTCCAATACGACATCTGAACTTGAGGGAAGCAATGCTACCATATAGTATTTTATAACATTCTAACAAAAGATCTTCAACAATTTGAACATTTCACATTTTGAATGATTCAAATTACTCATTTTTATAGACCTGGATCAAAGATAAATAAATAAGCTCAGAGCTGCAATATTTTGTCTCCCCACAAGCACGGCTGATTGCAATCGGACTGTACAGTAGAATGAGACTGACCGCTTACTAATTCGAGACCAGCACCAGTTGACCTTGACCGCTCGGCAATATCGACCAATCATGAGCATTATTGCTTCCAATCAGCCCCATATTTCCAGCCTTGCTTAAGTTAACATTTGAATCAGTCAGTGTTTTTCGCCCCACAATTCTAACAAGTTGTGCCCATCAACATACGCGGTGCTTCACTCCTCTTTATTCACTTGCTCTGTTTGGGAAAAGCAATGCTCCTCACTCACCCAACATCAGATAGCCAACTATTTCATCTATAGGATTCTCACCGAACACCTCGAGTGATTATGCCGACACTACCAACAATACCATGCGACATCCTTTTATCCGTATCAGCTCATCTGGAGTTGATGGCTGATCTGAATAGCCTCATCCAGTCGGGTCGCTCGTTTTATTCTCAGCTAAACTTTGAGCTTTATCGACGGGCTACTGTAGTTCCAAGGCCCGTATTTGACCCAATTGAAGAGGTATTCCGTGACGAGGTCCAAAGGCTTATAGACCCTGATGATTCGCCTCTTCACTGGGCTGCAGCAAATGGGAGGCCTAGTAGTGTGCGCAAGCTCCTTGAATATGGAATTCTTCACAGCAATTACCGGTATAAAAAGCACCCAATCCTCCTTGCTGCAGCAGAAGGGCATATGGAGACCGTTCGCGCTTTCCTGGACTACGGCGTGGATCCAGACCCTCCAACTTTACACACACCTTTAATTGAGGCTATTCACGGCGGCCATGAATCAACAGTTCGACTTCTAGTTGAACATGGAGTGGACTTAGAGTATGGTAATGACAGAAGTCTTGATGAGAGCTACTATGGCCTTTTCGATCCCAGGGCATTTGAACAGCAACCTTTGTCTTTAGCTGCTCGAATGGGTCATTCTAATATGGTGAAGCTCCTCATTGAAAATGGATGTAACCCACTTGCACCCCGATGTCCTCATCCATTGAATGATCGAGGATGGGGAGTTTGCTTGTCGACAGCATCTTGCACGAGCGGTGAAATCCTTAAATTGATGCTTGACAACATCCGTCAACACAATTTTGTAAATTCTGTAGAGGTTGGCCATTTATTGGTACCCCCCTCTACAATGCCCGGGCAACTAGGACACCTCTCTATCCAACTAAAAGACAAGTTAATGGCGGAGATATTCTTGGAACATGGCAAGCCTGTCCATCGACTTGACTACGACTGGGAAGATATTGACCTCAGACGACCTTTCTATTGCAAGGATGATCTACTTTCCAGTATACTATACGTGGCTGCAAAGCCCAAATTTGCCCAGGATCTTGAGCTGGTTCAATTTCTGATGCAAAAAATTGATATTCAAGAGATCCTGGATTGCGAATATCTTCGTCCTCTGATTGTTCTCATAGGCATCGCAACATTTATCGGAGATAGCAACCTTTTGTCCAAAATTCTACAAGTGGAATGGCAGACAAAGAAACCTCCCATTAATCTCGAATCCTGGAAAGCGATCATGACGTATGCTCTGGAGTCTACTGTCAGTTATGACCACGTGGCTACCACAAAGCTGATACTCGATCATGGCGCAAACCCCCATGGACTTGATCGTGATGCCAATTCGACTAATCCAAGCTACCCACCACTATTCGCTGCTATAGAAAGTGCGTCTCTTCAAAACGCAAACCTGCTCTTGGAGAGAGGAGCTTTCCCATTCCCCAAACAATTTCCAAAAGGTCCCTTTCACGAAATTGGTCAAAGAAATCAGGTCTCGACTCAAAACGGGTTGCAAATAGCAGATTTCATGCTCAAAAAAGGCATCCTATCCGCCAAGATGCATGATACTTCAGCATACCAGGAGACTATTGCTGACGCGGTACACTATGGAGAGGCCGCCTTTGACCTGGTTTTGCGCCATGTGGGAGTTGACCTCAGCCCAGATATCTTCTACCACCATCAAGCGTTTGCACATGCCATCTGCTCTGCAGATGAAGTTATAATCAAGCGCTTTTTGGTAGCTGGGTTTGATCCTAAGGATTGCCTTAAAATCCCTGTGGTTGATCCAGATCTTTACGATTTTGACAATAATAGTCGTCCGGATTGGATAGCTTTCAGTCCCCTTGCTCTTACTGCTTGCAACCCAGGTATTTCTCCAATCAGCGGAGAGGCTGCTATGAATCTTCTTATGAGATACGGAGCAGACCCTGACAGGAAACATGGATTTGCCACAGCATTTGAATTCATACTTGCAGACGGACAGGATGATCCTCCGACATGGAAAGTCAAGTCTTTGTTAGAGGGGGGTGCGAATCCAATTGGTGCTTTAGCCATGGCTGCCAATACCGCCAAAATAAACACGGTGAGAACAATTTTAAATTTCTTTGACCAGAAGCAATTATGTACTGGAATGGTGAAGTCGGAGTTGAAGGAAGCCGCGGACTTGGTTCTAGCAAAACTTTTGAAACATTCATCAAAGCAGAATAATGCTAAGTTTTGGAATGTCCTTAAACTTTTATGGCAATGGTATTCACGGAGATTGTATCCCGGAACCATGCGGGAGGAATAAGGGTTTTAGAAGCTGTTGTAACACAATGTAAAGACGGTTGGACTTAATCTTAGTATTTCAAGGTGTTTCCTTCTCGATTCGACATCCCCGATAGTTTTGATAAGGGAGATGTATTGTACTATAAAAAATATCGATAAATCCAGCGTTTTCTAGATACTAAGAGGTTTCCAGAAATGGGAAAAAACCGATTGGTTCTAGTAAGTTAGCCACTAAGGGCTGTTTCAAAGTGGCATTCCAGCTTCCCTCGCCTCAAAAAGGCATTAAAGAAAACTGCGAGCCCTATTATCAGTGCCCATTGTTGCCAACAGAGTTGAATTCACCAGTTGGACTGAGGAGAGAGAATGGGTACAAAGGGCATTGAGGGAATTTGATGGGCAAGGTCAGTTGAGATTGATAGCTAAGTAAACTGTGTCTGAAGCTATGTATTTGTGTGAGCTAAGGTGATGAAGATACTTAGCGACTGTTCTTCGGGTTAGACCCTAAGACTTCAGGCATCAGGCCTGGGCCTTAGGGCCCTGTCCGCCAATATCCATCTCCCTAACCCGCAGAACATTCTGCTCTTGCACCAAGGTCTTCATCGTCCCCAGCTCCTCGTGTAGGCTTGCGCCGAAAGAGGTGACTGCATCCTTCATGCGCTGAGCAGATCGTTGCAGTCTCCAGTCATCAATATTTCATCAAGATCTTCGCAAACGATTATGGTACCTGACTCGGTGGCCCTGGAATTCACGACGTTTCAAAGAACGCGAGGATCTTGAGTCTGCTTCGAATTCAGCGACTCCATTCTCTTCGCAGAGCCCTGCCACCCGGGTGTTGGTTCTTTGTTCGACAGCAAAAATGCTGGTCCACGTGATTCTACGTCGGATTTGACAGGGAACTTGTGGCTTGCATTGCAGGGTGCAAAAATTACATGGGAGCCCACAGATCAGAACATGAAAGCTGGGGCTGGAGATGCCAATGCCGCTTGCTTTCCAAAGTTTAATGTGCGGATCGTCGAATGGAATCTCCACCTAGACACATCGCTCTCTCTCCTTCAATTGAGACAAAAATTTGAGTATAGCGACTGCATTATCTTGATCCAATTATGATCATATGCTGACTGGGACCGAAGCTCTCACCATGGCAGTATCACCTAATATCACCAACCAATACCCCTCGGAGCAATTTGTCGAAAGCTGCGGGGCTATCCTGTTCGACCTGTCTGCCCAGAAGAAGACTGTCTGCCTTATTCATTACCACGCGAAGAACGAATGGCTCCTCGCCAAGGGACGTCGCAACTGTGGTGAATCCCGACACCAGGCCGCCCTGCGCGAAGTGCGCGAAGAAACAGGCTACAATGCTCACCTCCATCCGGTTACAATGTGCACCCGTGCCCCTCCGATGGATGAACAGGAGCATATGCCAGACCAAGCTCGCTCTTACCCAGATCTCACTGAGCCATTCATGGTGACCATGTGGCATTTAGGCAATGAAGATACCCAGAATATCAAGATCATCTGGTGGTACATCGCTGCCCTGTATGAAGGAGTCGTTGCTGATTCCGCTGTCGATGCGGAGCAGCAATTTACACCCAAATTCTTTCCCTTGGAGGAGGCAGTGGAGAAACTCAGCTTTCGGGATGATCAGGCCGTACTTCGGAAGGCGATCGCAGTATTGGAAAGCTCTTAAAACACATTCCTAATATTCGTTGGGTCCAATTGACCATCCTGCCCCTCGAACAAACTCTTTCCGATAAGTGATAGGCGTTCTCCTCACCGCGTGACATTTCAACACGAAGCTTTCAAGAAAACTTCACTTGATCGAGGACAACACGAGCACAAGTATCAACGCGAGATTTTGTCAGAAGGAAGGAGCATTTATCTCGTTTGACGCGTAAAAGATGGTGTTTCCTAGGTAGTTTCGACGCCCCGACCGCGTCCACAGGGAAGGTAAATGTAGTCGCAATGTCTGCGCGGAGCAAATACTTGTTGCACGAGAGGTCCGCTACTTAGGTAAAAGATCATAGACCTCTTGCTTTCGATTGTGAAACAGTATATACTAGTATTTGATGCTACAAATGAAATATTCAAAGAGCACCATGCGAATAGCTTCAACTCTCCTGGAGAAGACATACCTCGTACATATTTTGAATTTTGTCCTTTCCTCGGCCGTAACCTGGGACGAGAGTAAATTTTGCATTATCCGGCTCGGTCGACGGAATTTGTGTTCAAGAAAATGTGTCGAGTCTTGTCGCCAGGAGTGTAACCAGGCTTGCGGTCGCGCCCCAATGTACTGGCAACACTTCGGAATGTTATAACCACAGCGGGCTTTATCAATTATCTGGCTTGTGGTTCCATTCAGCCTTCACTGGCACATCTATATAATGCGACACTATTCGGAGCTTGAATCGGGGTTGAGGGCTAGAAATTGCAAGGACAGGAGATGAACACAAGATGTTTGCCACCATCAGCAGTAGGTAGATATTGATGCCAATCTTGTGGCAAGCTTTATTTCTGGACATGTTCAATTTGCAGCGGAAATAGTTCCTAGCATTGTCACATTTTGCTATCACCAACGCCACATGCATCGATGGCGAATCCTGCATTTCAAAGTTAGTTACCACGACATGCCATACCGGGTCAACGTAGGAGCGTAGGTATGTCCGCGGTTCCTGCAATCACACATAACTGATTATCACCAGCCGAAGAACATCACAATCCGATCAGCAGGTCTCGATTGTCATGGGATGTTGAGATTTTGCCCAATGAGTGATGAAACATAGTCTTTATATCATAAGTCGCCACTCGATTGCCGCACGTTCCACAGAGCCTGTTCCCCCGCACTTGGCCCGTGTATTAAATTGGTGTTGCCTTCGAGTCTTTATCCTAGCTTCTTTCACACAAGTCCAGTGGATTCATTTAACTGTTATATTGAATATTTCTGATTCCAATTCTCAGCTGAAAAGCTCGTTGAAACTTCACAATGGTTACCTCTCCTATTGACGCTAACCCTCTCGACCCGAACACCATGCACAAATATGGGCAAACTACTACGCAGAGTCACAAGTTGAGTGACTTGGATATGATCATAGACCGGAATGTTGCACCGTACGAATAAACTCGGCTCAAAATAGTGCACGGATTGTATGTGGATTATGTTAACGCAGCTAAAATAGATCTCCCAAAGCAATGTGCTCCGAACTCGCCCACCAGCATGCTCTAGAGGAACTCCATGATGTGACAGAGCATAGCTTGGAACAGACCAATTCCGGACAAGGTATATTTTGTGACTCATTTGATAATTTTTCAACATATGGATTCTATCTTTGAACTTGAAATACTAACTGCGAAGTACAAGATGCGAGCTCATCTCGGCGATCCTCTGAGCAATGGGGGAAGCATACAGACCCCCGGAAGCCCGAAGAGTAAAGCTTTGCATGACAGGCCGACACCGAATAAGTGATACAGCCAACTGTTTTTCAAATGTACTGTGGAACTTGATGTAAATGAGAAATCACTGTAAAATCTAAATCTGCTTTAATAATAAGATAAATGAATATATCTTGGTATTGTAGAGCGGAAGAAGTGGCGCATTCCAGTGATGTCATGATTTCCTACATCCAAATTTTCAGCTGGTCTAGCAGCAGTGCGACTCGACATCTTCACAAAACATATAATCTGCCTCTGGTTTAAACAACTTGAAGTAAGCAACATAAAACATATTAGTATAGGCTCTTGGATATACCCATATATGGGAACTTCTTGTCTATCCCTAAAATCTTGGAAGTCATCTTTGCTTCCCTACAATTTCCAACGGAGGGGTTCAGTGAATAGGAAGGAGGCATCATTCAAGCTGAGGTGAACAACATGGATATCATTCATCATAATTTATTTTGACATCTCATCTATTGCTTTAAATTTACATCAGAGTCATAGACTTTGTTTCCATTGTACCAAGTCTGACATACTTTGGCCTCAAGTAGTGTCTCGGGATTCCACTTCATATCGACAACAAGGAAATCGGCATTTAGTCCCTCCTTCAAACTTCCAGTCCAGGAATCAGCGAAGCGTGAATAGGCGGCACCAGTGGTAGCGGCGGTTGCTGCCTGAGCCAAGGTGATGCCAAAATGGGAGTTGACAGTGTCGGTAGACTCTGGTTCAAGAGCCGAACGCCTGGTAGTGGCGTTGTAGAGATTTGGGAAGGGAAAGTGACGGGCAGTAGGGGCATCAGTGCCGATGGCAAGAGGAGCACCACCATCCAAGAAATCTTTGTAGGCAAAAGCTCGCTTGCATCGGTGCGAACCAACAAGGCTGGGCCAAGCCTTGAAGAGAGTTGGGTCTGAGTGCACTGGTTGGACAGAAGCCGTAATACCTAGTTGACCTAGTCGCTTCGCATCTTCTGATGTGGTCAACTCCAAATGTTCGATTCGGTGTCTGCGGTTCGGTGTCCCGACATTAGATAACACATTGATCGCTTGGTGAACGGCTCTATCACCAATGGCATGAATCGCACACTGAAGACCAGCTGAATCAGCTCGCTGGACGACTTCTTGCAGCTTATCGGCAGGCCATATTGGCTCGACTGGGTCTGTTTTGCCAGAATATGGCTGGAGAAGAGCGGCTGTGCATCCATCAACAACACCATCGCAAATAAGCTTCACTCCAAGCACAGTGAAGTTGGGGTCTGGATACTGCTTTCGTAGCTCAATAGCTCGATCAACGTAGCTGAAATTTGCCTTTTGATCATCTGCAAATGGCACAAGCCAATGAGCTCCAATATGAAAAGGAATAGACTTTTCGCGACGATATTCATTTAAAATATCCCAAGTCGCATCATCCATAGCCATATCAACGATTCCTGTATATCCCGCCGCGGTATATGCAGCAATGGCAGTATCAAGTGCAGTCATTTTATCCTCTTTGGAGTACAGACTTTCCACGTGTGGCCAGCCCAAGTTCATCAAAGCGGACTCATCTAGCAATCCAGTAGCCTTGCCATTCTCATCGCGGTAAATTTTACCACCGGGAAGATCCGGCGCAGTGTGCGCCTTCATTTCATCCAATGCAGCGGAATTGCACCACATAGAGTGAAGGTCAAAAGCGTCAATATAGATCGGTCTTGAGTCAAGATCATCCAGCATGCTTGCCAAGGCAACTCCTTTTGTGGAAGACTGAATCCAGCCCCGACAGAAGATTCGAGGAGCGGTTGGATTAGCAGCCGCATAAGATTTAATTGCATCGCGAATTTGCTCTAAGGAGGTGCAAGCGATAAGATCCGCTTTACGTAGCGAATGGCCATAGTGCAAGATGTGTACGTGACTGTCGATGAAGCCAGGAACAACAACGCGGTTTTGCAGATCGACAATCTTTGCATCCGCGGGGACTTTGGCGTTATCGAGTGGGCCGATATGAGTTATGCGCCCGTTCTCAACAACCATTGACTCAGCAAATTCACTGGCATTATTGGCTGATGGCACGAAGACTCGGCCGTTGCAAAAAACAGAGGTCATGTTGAAGATCGCTTGAAAGAGATGTGTTAGGCATCAGTGAAGACAAAGTTGGACTTGGAGATGCCACTATTTAATGAAATGCGTGGGGTAGCATCGGGAGGCGTGCAAGCTCCGAGTCGGTAGGACTTGCTCTTTGTGGATGCGCAGAACGGATGGCGAAGAAACGCATAACAACCGAATAACTTGGGGGGGGGAAGTTATATGATCGAATTGACTTTGCAAACACTTCAACCTTGGAAGAATCGGCTTCTCAGTCCGGGATTTCAGGGTCATAGGATCGCCACTGGAGATTAGTATCTCAGGCATTCCAGCTGGCAATATTTGTTTGTAATGAATACCTGCTGCCAGTGAGGAGGCTGCAATCTCTTGGCGGCGCAATTTGACGCCATTGGTCAGTATATAAGTATAAGTGGATCGATACCTACTACATACAGTATCGGAGTGGAGCCCTGCCGCAGGCTCTCAGATAGCCGAGTTCACGACATCTGGACCGTGGACCCTTGCTCGCTGTACGAGCATCCATTTCCTACGGGGGCTTGAGGATACATGTGCCTGTGGTGATTATATAGCAATTGATTTAGTAGTATAAAAGCAAGCGATACCAATAGAAAGAGTATTAATGCTTTTGAGTATTTTGAAGGGAACGTGGGTTTGTAGTTTTTATGGAGTTGATCATCGCCTGGCATCATGAAACATTGAATACTTCCAACCAAGTACAGAACCGGCCAATCACCGCCCATTTTCCATTATCTTACCCAGCTCCATTGCTAGTAATTTAAACTTCAAATGTTCATCAATCAATGGGCGTGTGCAGAATATATGGAACTTTCCAGTTAGAAAGTTCGGTATTCAATGTACAAAGAATGCCGGTGATCGGAAATGGATCTTGTAAAGGCTCCATAAGAGCCTTAGGTAAAGATTTCTACCCCAGCCTCTCGCTTATCAGGAGTTTATTCCCCCGCATATTAGATCGGCAAGGAATGATGATAAGCTTGAAAGTAACCTTTGCTTCATTGGTTGTTGCCTCAACCTTCCCCTTCGAGGAAAGCTTCCTTTCACCCATGATTCCATCACGGGTGCTGAATGGCTAGGGAATACCGATATCTTCAGATCACTAGATTAATACACGCATTATCTGACGCCACATATCATGAAAACAGCAATCAAACCATAGAGATAACATAAAACAGCCCTGTCGCCACATCGCTGTCTCAGTTCAAATTTTCTCCCATAATCACAACCAGCGCCCAGGAAGTTGAACTCGCGCAAATGTCCTCGAATAACCAGTCCATAGACCCAGAATGGCCACCAGGAACTGTTCGGATTGAAGGTTAGCACACGGTTTACTGGTCATCATCCCGTTCGAAACCTCACAAATTTATTAATGCAACAGATTTCTCGCATGCAACGGGGCATTCCGATGTTATACTAGAGCCCAAGCCTAGCCGCGACCCTAATGATCCCCTCGTAAGTGTCGTTATTTTTCATTCAGTTTCTAGGCGATGTGTCATCGCTAATTTGCTCCATAGAATTGGCCGCGATGGAGGAAAAACCTGAACTTTGCTCTAGTTTCATACTATGTCATGATGGTGCTCGCACTGTGGGTTTCTATCATCCACCTTTCCCCCAGAGAAACTGACATTCCTTTTTTTCCAGCATAGATGTTGCGACAGTGACGTGGGGCTCAATGAATATCGAGCTTGGCTTCAGTTTCGCGTTGCTGAACGACAGCTACGCGGCGGGTTGCGGTGCATTATGTATTGGAGGCGTTTTCTTAATCCCCTTTGCATTGAAGTTCGGAAGGCGACCTGTATACATTCTCAGTACGGCTGCTCAATGTGGAATGAGTATTTGGTTGGCCAAGATGACAACAGTCGCAGATTTGATGCTTGCCAATATTCTAAGCTGTATCGTTGGTGCATTGGCAGAGGTTCTCGTGCAGATGACCGTTGCGGATGTTTTCTTCGTGCATGAACGAGGGTTGATGAACACAATCTATTACTGGTTCATGACGGTCGGAACAACGTTAGCACCACTAGCTGGCGGATTTATCACTCTGTCCCAAGGCTGGCGTTGGGTCTGGTGGTGGATGGTCATTCTCTTTGGTGCTGGTCTTGTTGCCTTCATATTCCTTTACGAGGAGACAATGTTTTGTGAGCCTATTGATGGGGTACCAGTGACAGAACAATTGAAATTGGAGAAGATCATGGATAAAGAGAACGTTGACATGGAGGTGGCTAGAGAGGTTCTAGCTGTGCAGGAACCGAGCAAACCGACCGAGATTAATCACAACATTCCACGAAAAACATACCGACAAAAGCTTTCTCTGTGGTCAAACTCTACAGTATCATTTGGACAACTGATCAAGCATAGCTATCAGCCTTTTCTAATTATGTCAAGCATTCCAGCGGTGTTCTTTATGGCCCTCGAATATGGAATTATGACCGCTTGCACAACTGTCCCAGTGACCACACTATCTTCGGTCATGACACTTCCGCCTTACAACTTTGGTCCCGCTCAGATCGGTCTCATGGGAATCCCTCCATTCGTTGGCACAAGCTTAGGAACACTTGTCTGTGGTCCACTGAGTGATTATATAGCCATATATCTCGCTAAGAGAAATGGGGGAGTGTTCGAGCCAGAGATGCGTCTTTGGCTCTCATTAATATTTGCACCTTTGGTTCCAGCAGGCCTCTTTATGTTTGGGATTGGGTTAAACAACGGCTCACATTGGCTCTTACCGGCATTCGGGCTTGGCATCAGTGGCTTTGGTGTTGTCCCACCTAGCAGTGCTGCGTTGACATATCTAACTGACGCATATACTGATGTAAGCTACTCCCCTATATTCGATGATCTACATTTGGTAACACGTCATACAGATAATTGCCGACTCCGTCGTTGGAGTAACCTTCATTCGAAATCTTATCTCTACCATCTTCGTCTTTGCGCTACAACCGTGGTGTGACCGTGTGGGCCTGACGTGGTTTTATGTTACTTTTGGCCTTATCGCATTGATTATTCTCCTTGGCAATCTTATTTTCATATATTTTGGCAGACGCTTTCGCGCCATAGTAGCAGGAAGATACCGTCGTTTCAGCGGTCAAAAGTCTGGACTAAGGGATTGATTGCTTATACTATTGGATAGTTAACTATTGAATTTTGATTTATCCCACTTGAGATCACGAGCTTGAGAACCAAATAAAACTTTGTGATCAATTTCATAACATCGAACACGAAAATTGGTTTGTGGTACATTATTGTATAACAGAAATATGGTACTACTATGTGATAATTCCCGATGTCCTTTACCGGATGCAATATCCACCGTCCACCAGAACATCAGCTCCAGTAGTATATGTACTAGCATCGCTTAGAAGGTAAACATAAAGTCCCTTGATTTCCTTCGCAACTCCATTTCGACCCATAGGAATCAATGACCTCCATAAATCCTTGGTCTCCTTGGGGATATAATCAGACAATCCAGTGTCAATATAGCCCGGGGATACGGAGTTCACACGAGCAAAGTCTCTCCACTCGTTGGCAAGGGATTTTGCGAAATGAATACATCCCGCCTTCGCAACGTTGTATGATGTTTGCTCTTGGGGGAAGTTGGCAATGTGCCCAGACATGGATGATGTCAAAACAAAGGATCCAGTGCCACGCTCCTTGAAATGTGGGCCAACTGCCTTCGCGCAGTGGAAAGGGCCATTCAAGTCCACTTGGATAACTTTCATCCAGTCATCGACCGATCCATCTAAAACACCCGACTCAGCAGCCTGGCCGGCATTCGCAATAAAACCATCGATCTGTCCAAAGTCTCGAATAACAGCTTGTACCAAGTTCTCCGTGGACGCGTAATCGGCAACGTTGCAGTAGTAGGCTCGAGCATCGACATTAAACTCTTCGCGAATCTCTCCTACTCTCTTATCGGCTTCATCCTTGCGTGAGTGATAAGTGATAGCAACCGAGGCTCCCATCTCTGCGCAACCGCGGGCAGCTTCATAGCCAATTCCCTGAGCGCCAGCGACACCAGTCACGACTACCACTTTGCCTTTGAGGCTAAAGAGGTCGACAAGCTTATCAGCCTTTGCGATGGAGATAGGCATTGTGATAAGAGTTTTGACTGGGACTTCTCGATAAGAAAAGAAGAAAGTTGGAAAGGACGGCGGGTTGGTGAAAAGAACAGAAATCAGGGCAAACGAAGACGCGAGAGGTCAATGTGCGCTCATGTGGAACATAGACATGTTAAACTGGCCTGCGTGGAGAAATACTGCCTTCCAAAAATCCCGCATTTGATGATATTCAGGACCCCGAAAAATTACCCAGAGGAGGAAAACTGGCGGGCAAGAGCTTTGGCGGGGAAGAATTCTGGGACGTCGTGCAAGAATTGCCGAGTGAAGAAATCGGTCGGGCTCGGCTTTCCAGTCTCGAAATCAGTTCAGCCGATTCTGTACCCCGCGATCCAATTGTTGGGGTAATTATCGCGAGTCGTGAGAGATCTGTAGCCGCCAAAATTGCCTAATGTAGTGTCGCCACTACACTTGCGGGCAGACCACCCCGCAATGGAGACAGTATAAACATGGAACCGTGCAGTACCGCGAGGATATCTGGTGTGTTGTCTTTTGAGCAGTAGATTGGTCAAGGTGGGTTGCTCACTTGAGTTAAATCGTTTAAGAAGAATAACTATATGAAGGCACAAATTTCAGGTGCAGCCTTTCAAGTCATAAAATAAATTTAATGTGCACATGTGCACCTCACAGTATTATACAGGTAACAACTTGAACACAATGGAAGTATGTCTCTTTATCAGCACTTGAGCTCAACGAAGCTTTCCCCAATCGATTTTGACAAAAAATGTTTGACTTACACATGTGCATGATTCAAGAACCCATCTTTTGTTCTCCGAGCCGTCAAGGACGTTGTCATTGAGGACCGTCCAAAACCGGTCCTAAATGATCCCCACGACGTGATTGTACATGTCGCTCAAACAGGCATTTGCGGCAGCGATGTGAGTTTTCCTTTAAAATTTTTGATTTTCCAGACGTCTGACTAAATCCAATTTAGGTTCACTAGTATGTCCAACGAATCTCTATGTCAATACTATTTCAAGCATCTAACTATCTTCTAGCTGGCAGCGTGGCCGAATTGGTGACTACAAGTTGACCGGTCCTATGGTCCTCGGCCATGAGTCTTCCGGTGTCGTCGTTGAGACTGGTAGTAAGGTCACTCACCTCAAGGCCGGTGACCGTGTTGCAATGGAGCCTGGTGTTCCTTGCCGTCGCTGCGATTACTGCCGCAAGGGCTCTTACCACCTTTGTGGAGACATGATCTTCGCTGCTACCCCTCCTTGGGATGGCACACTCGCCAAGTATTACGTCAACGCCGCAGACTTCTGTTATAAGGTCCCAGACCACATGAACCTCGAAGAAGCCGCCATGGTGGAGCCTGTCTCCGTCGCCGCGGCCATCGCTAAGACCGCCGACCTGCGCGCTCACCAGACTGTCCTTGTTCTTGGATGTGGACCAATTGGTGTTCTATGCCAGGCTGTCGCTAAGGCCTATGGTGCTGAGAAGGTCATTGGTGTCGATGTCGTTCAATCACGTCTCGATGTTGCCAAGTCATATGGTACCGACCACCTTTACAGCCCTCCCCGTGCTGAGCCTGGAGCCGACCCAATGGAACACGCGGAGAAGGTTGCTCTGGCTATGAACGAGCAGTTTGGCCTTGGGGATGGTGCCGATGTTGTTCTTGAGTGCTCCGGTGCTGAGCCCTGTGTTCAGCTAGGTATCTATGCTGCCAAGCGTGGCGCCACCTTTGTCCAGGCTGGTATGGGCAAGGAAAACATTCAGTTCCCCATCACTACTGTTTGCACTCGTGGTTTGATCATCAAGGGCTCAATTAGATACCTCGCTGGCTGCTATCCCGCTGCCATTGACTTGATTGCTAGCGGTAAAATTGATGTCAAGCGATTAATCACCAACCGCTACAAGTTTGAGGAGTCAGAGGCTGCCTTCGAGCTTGTTAAGGCCGGGCGACAGGATGTGTTCAAAGTTATGATTGCAGGTGTCCAGGGATAAAGACTCGGAAGATTGGGAAGGCGAAAATAGACTTGACGAATTTCAGCAAATAGGAACGATTTTGTTTTTGTTATCCTCACATCTAAGAATTTCTTCTCGTGCATCATCAATTTAATACACATACCTTAATCTAGATTATCAATTGCCTATGTTGGTAGGATTTTCAATTTTTTCTAGTCTTCGTATCTTCCTTGAATTGAATCTTGGATAATTTAATGGTTGGAAAATACGCGTTGTCTAGCAAACATGTGCAACTCATGCAGTGCGTACCATACTAGTACATAGACGGTGCTACTCCAAGTCCAGACATTCAAAAATCTGAGGTGCGACCAGTGGACGCAATGGCAGTCTTGGACGCATACTGTATCATATTTATTCGTTCATCGTAATCCAATACCGGCATATCTTCATGAGAAATATTTTCACCCATTTCCGAGCCACTCGTTCGATAAGTCATCTCGCCGATATTCTGTGAACAGGCCAAGGTCATCTTCAATTCGCTTGAGAAGCCCATAAACCAATTTCCTCTCGTTTCCAGTCACCAAACAGCGCCCAGCGATATATAATGGCTGAATCATGTACTTGTGGAAGTTGGTGCTGATCAAGCCAGATGATATCCGCGCAATCTCCATAGCGTGGCGGTGTAAGTCCCGTTGCAGTGTGTTGTATGTGCTCAGAAGGTCTAGGGCTGATGTTTGAGATGAAGCTCCGGCGAGGCGATCCCGTGGTTGTTGTACCAATAGTAAAATACGACCCATATGATAAAATGCCATAGACAGAGCACATATTCCATTTTCAAACCATAGTTCAGCTTCTATTAAATCATTGGGTTTGGGTTGCAAGGATTGAGGCGGAGCAGGCGGCGATATGCTAGTAAAGAACTCAGATGGGAGTGCATTGTACCAGGAATTAAATTGCGCATTCACAATGGCCCATTCATTCGTGTCGGATAAATCATGACTTATAAGAGCTCCTAGCAGTCGAATGAGAGCTTTGGAGAAGATCTCTTCTTGGCAGTTTTCGGGGATGTGGTCTGTCACCAAATGGCCTGCATCATCTAGAGGGACGCCCATACCTCGCCAAAGTGGGAGATATTGTGAGTCTACACGAGTGGGCTGGCGTAATGTTACTGGAAAGAATAGATCAGCAGAGCCTCTCACAATCGGGCGTTTGGAGTTCATACAGCTGTTCAACATGTCGTTCATAGCAAAGAACCAAAATGAGGCGTCGAGAGCTCTGGCGGGTCGGGGTATTTGGAAAAGGGTTTCAGAGGAAGATGAAATGTCAAAGCAAGGGCGAATTAATTTGTGAATTCCATCAAGATGGCCACCCCAGGCGCGCATCATCGCATTGAGATCCTCATATTGACACAGGAGACATGCCGCGATTACCTGTAAGAGTGGCAAATGACTTTCGGGCTCCTCATCAGTGTAGTCATGATCTATACTTGACAGGTCGCTATTTCGGTATATTTCTCCAGGTGATAGACCAGTTAAACTACAGGCAGAGCAGTCTTCATGAGAGATCTGCCGCGCCATTAGTAGAATAGCCTTCTCGTAATATTTGGCCCCGTACCATAGGAAGTCCAATCCTGTCGCCGTCAGAAGAGTTGCCACTCGAGTTGCTCCTTCTGATTGACCTGTCTTGATGGTGTGGTCCTTCATTTGACCTAATTGTTTGGCTGCAATAGCACATGCCGAGTAGCGGATTAGCGGGCTTCGGTTCGCCAGAGACAAGATGTGTCTACTGAAGTAAGAGGGCTCATTCGTCAGGACATCCATCCAATGTCCAGCACCCTGCGCAAAAGAGCGTAAAAAGAATGCGATTTCGAATTTGTCCTGCTGGGTCTCGCCTTCCTGACTCCTTGAGAAAGTGGCTGTGTGACCAGAATGCAAACTTGTGACGGTCAGGTTATCATCCGGGGTATGAACACCATTCTGTGACAGAACCGAAGTCTGAGAAATCTCATGCTGGTGGGTCTGGGGTAAGCCAAGATGAAGACTTCCAGTAGTGAGAGTGGGGCGGGACCCATTGGGTGGTGATGACGTGCATGGTATCTGGGAATAGTTTCCAGTTGCTGTGTCACCCGTCTCTACAGTGGCGTTATTAGGGTACTCCTTAAGCGGGGAAGTATGCGATAAGGAAGCCTGTGCCCGGAGGTCTGGCGGGCTGGCATTTG